>CM056493.1:52530610-53097754 GCA_029783415.1 Anisodus acutangulus | reverse complement strand
GCTGTCCATTTAGTTTCTCAAGTTTTCAAATGTATTATGAATCAATTTAACTCTATGGATGTCCTTATCATTCTATGAACCAACCTAATTCATATATCTATTAAATTGTGTACTTAAGTCTTGTAACTCTTAGGATGATCACAACATCCTATAAATAGAAGTGTTCCCACATTATATAAGACACAGTTGAAAACACATGTATACATTTGAAGAGAGTTGAACATACTTGAAATAAGAAGAAAGTCTTCTCTTAAACTCATCTATTTCTTGTTTTATATTGTCTTATTTTCTCTCAATTTACAGCACGTTATCAACACGAATTGCTCAAATCATAGTCGCTAACATCCTCCACAAGGCTCTAATTTCACTCCTATTTTTTTGAAGTTGGTCCTACTTCTTCATCCGGTATGTGTTTATAGTTTTATTCTTACCAATATTATAATATCAATAAACTATATGGCATAGGGCTTTTAACTTTGATTTTACACTAGTTTCAATTTTAAATCAATGTTTAATATAATTTTCACCAGCTTCTGTCGAATTCTAATTTAGCTTTTGATAAATATAATGTATGTAATCATCTGTTACATGTTTAATACCAAAGGTTAGCATATTAGTTTAGAAAAAAATAATAATAATTTATTTTCATGCAACCATCATTATGTATGATAGAATGTTATCTAGTGTTAACACCATAGAATGATTTATAATTGTTTAATCTTCTGAACGATCTAAGTAATTGACATAAATGATGCTTTATTAATTAAACTTATTGAGGTTATCTAATTACACAATTGCATTTAATATACATGGTGTTTTATAATATTAAGCATTAATTTATTATGATACATGATAAAGTAACAGTATATGTAAACTTTTATTTCATGAGTTAATATACTGCCATATGATTTTGAAACATTTCACTGATAAAAGTTCTTATTATTTCTAATTTATTTATTTTATGATAGTTTTTACTATGTCAACTTTATCAAAGCTTGAATTTGTGAAACTTGATATCTCTGGAAAGAACTGTTTGTCATGGTACTTGATGCTGAAATACACCTTGCCGCTAAGGAGCTTGGTGATACTATAGTCGAAGGAAATGAAGCATCAAGTCAGGATAAAGTAAAAGCTTTGATTTTCCTTCGCCATCATCTTGATGAAGGGTTAAAATGTTAATATTTAACTTTGAAAAATCCATTTGAACTATGGACTAGTTTGAAGGGAAGGTATGACCATCTAAAGGCCACGATGTTGCCAAGAGCTCGTTATGAGTGGATGCACTTACGGTTTCAAGATTTTAAGATCGTAATTGTATGTTATGAATCCATTTAATTGTATGGATGCCCTTCTCATTCTATGAACCAACCTAATTCATGTATCTATTAAATTGTGTACTTAAGTCCTGTAACTCTTAGGATGATCAAAATATCCTATAAATAGAAATGTCCCCACATTATGTAAGACACGCTTAAAAACACTTGAAGAGAGTTGAACATACTTGAAATAAGAAGAAAGTCTATAAAAGTAATGATTTAAATTATCATGGCATGAATGCTATATGATTAACAGTTACACAATAAATTCCAGATTACATATCATGCAAGATTTTAAACTAATTTAAAGCAAAAAGTAACTTTATTTAAATTTAAATTCAGAATGTATATAATACATAATCATAGTAAATTAGAGTGATGAAATGATACCTTGGACAATTTTTTAAAAATAAAATTGGAGCAAAGACAACCCGTAATTTCTCCATGATAAGAATGTGAAAAGTCTTAGGAATAAATGAAAGGAGAAAATGAATGCTGCACTCCTCACTGGATTCACTGAATTGAGTGTCTAAAGCATTCAAAGTACTAATCCTACATTTATAATTTTCAATCAAAAATTTATCTTTAAAACAAAAAATAATTATTTAAAAATCCATTTTGTACATTGATTAGAATAGTTAATTTAGTACTATTTGAAAGGTAAAAAGTTCTTGCCATTGATGACGATGTGGTTTGTCTTAAACTTCTATGTTCCACCCTCCAAAGATGTGGCTATACAGGTTAGTCACAAATAGCTAGTGGTGTATGCAGGATTCTAAGCAATATGTGCCCATCTAGTAAATTTTGTGCATAGTTTCTATTGTAGTAAGAGATTGACTAAGTATTATACTAATATTTCCTTAATCCCAAAAAAATTGGCCTAGTTTGACTTGACATAAAATTTAAGAAATAAAGGAAGATTTTTGAAATGTATGATCCAAAATAAATCTTAGATATTTGTGTGGCGGTAAATAATCTCATAAAATTAAATTATTTTTAATTATAGAAAGGAATCAATCTTTTTAGGACAAACTAATAAGAAAATCTATTTGAGACAGAGGAAGTAATTGTTTAGTCTTAATTCCTAAGGTGGAAGATCCATCTACTTACTCACATCTTAGACCTATCAGTTTAACTAATTTTTCCAACAAAATTATTTCTAAAATCATGTCTTCTAGACATAATGTATTGTTGCCTAAATTAGTATCAGAAAACCAGTCTGGGTATATAAGTGGAGACTCATTACCTGATAATATCATACTCACTGAAGAAATTGTTCATGGTATTAATAAGGGTAATATGAATTGCTTACTAAATTTCTTAACAAGTTGCATGATAAGGACAAGTATATAGGTTACTGTAGGAACTCAAATGGTCCAAAAATCAACCACTTGTCATTCTCTTCACATCTTGGGACATTATTCACTCAAGATATGAAGAGGTGACATGGTAAAGCAGATCATGCATCTGAAGAATTACCAAAATGATAGATTTCAAATCAGGTAGTTTTTCTTTTAATTATCTTGGTTGTCCTATTTATATTACTAGAAAAATAATTTCTTATTTTATTGAAATCTCCTCTAAAATCCTTAGAAGAATTGGAGGATGGCAAGGTAGCTTGTTATCATTCAACAAGTTTTACAATCCCAAACTTTGCATCTTTTAGCTGCCTTAACCCCACCTAAAATTGAGAAATACCTAACCAACTTTTTATGGGGATATAATGAAGGAAAAAACAAGTATCATTGGAGTGCTTGGCATAACCTTTGTTACCCTAAAGATGAAGGCGGCTTGAGATTCAAAGTTTTGAAGAATATTCAAAGTTGTTTTATTTTAAAAAGATGGTGGAGATTTAGGACTCAAAAAAGTCTTTGGGCTGATTATTTAAGATCTAAATATTGCATTAGAACTGTCTGTTGCTAGATTTTGGAGCTCTGGTCAATCTCAGGGTTGGAAAAAACTTCTTAACTGTAGAGATATTGTTGAGCCTCATATGTTCTGAAAAATCGACTCTGGTTTTTCATTGTTTTAGTGGGACAACTAGACTAGTCTGGGCCCTCTTACAAAATTGTTGGAACCTGGTCCCAAGCCAGGCAACACACTTGTTTAAGGAGTTCATCACAAATAGAAGTTGGAATTATAGTAAGCTTGAAGTTACTGTCAATCCTAATATTCAGTGTCTCATTGAAAAGATTCATATTGCTGAGAAATATTCCCCGGATACTTGTAATTGAACTATCAACAGTGATGAAAACTTCACCACTGCTTCTGCCAGGGATCTCACCAGAGAAAGGAAAAACAAAATACTTATAGGAACCTTTGGCATAAAGGGGTTCCATTTCAGGTGGCCTTTCTTAATTGGAGAATGCTTAAAACGAAGCTTCTTCTTGATGATTTGCTGGCAAGATATGTGAGTGCTTGCAGATAACTAATCAAATCCCATCATCAGCTTTCCATTCTATTGAAAGAGGCCACAATAACATCAATTCAAAATCAACACTGATGGAAGCTCTATGAGTGATATTGAAAGAAATAATCCCTTGATTATTTTCATTGATTGAAAGAATATTTATACACGTTACATATTTCCATAATAGGAGAATCTTATTCCTATTCTACTTCTAAAACTTTATTCTACTTGGATCCTAACTATACAATTATGGTAAGTGTATAATCCTAATTACACCACAACACCTTACCTAATCTATCTTGTACATACACGGTAATACAAATACACGGAACTCGAGAGTAATATACACAATATACACAATATTGTGTATATTTAACAGATGTGAAGAAAGCTGGAGCAAGAGGAATTATCAGAGGATATGATGCTATCTTATTCTAAATCCGTTGAATTCTACAGAAACAATGTAACATAAATCAAGACTGGGGCTTCAATATTGCTCAAGCATGGGACTGAAGAAACATCATACTGGAGATGGATTCTAAGCTGATAGTGGACATGATCAAAGGCATTAACAAGACATCATAGAGATTTCAACAGACGATAGCAGAGATTCAAGATTGGCTTTGCAAACTGGAAGGGTTTGTACAACACTCTGTAGCAGATATTATGTCAAAACAAGAATCGTTTCAGGGTTTGAATAGTGTTTTTCAAGACTTTGAAAACCTTCTCAAGACTGCTGGTGGTGCTTTCAGACTGGACAAGTATGGCATGCCCAATTTCAGGATTAGAAAAAGAAAGTAGGCATTGGCTAACTTGTATACGACAAATGGCGAATGTGTTTATAGTAGCAGATTCAACATTTGTTCTAAATTAGTTTTTCTGAGATTCAACATTTGTTCTAAATTGGCTAGGTCTTTCTTTATTTTTGTTTTATGGATTTGGGTTATTTAGAATTTTTATTTTTGTGTATTATCTTTTGTCTTGGAATCTCACAATAGTTTTATTTTATTTTTGTAGAGCTTACTTGTGTCACGGAAGACATAATGGTGGATTAATATGCAAGTGGACGTGCTGCTGTATCTGCTTCATTGCAGATGTTAATGCAGCAGCAGGATGTCAATGCAGCAGCAGCAATGCAGATGTCAATGCAGCAGCAGCAATGCAGATGTCAATGCAGCAGCAGCAATGCAGATGTGTTGAAGCCTCACAATGCAGATGTTAAAGCCTCACAATGCACTGGATTATGCAGTGTAATTTTGCACTGGATTATGCAGATGTTAAAGCCTCACAGCACCTAGACTAACAATTTCTCTGAATTAATAAATCAGTGACTGATATTTCTGTTAAATGTCACTGGATTATGCAGTGTAATTTTGCAATGTTTTCTTCATTTAGTCATTGTGAATTGTGATTGTGTTGTAGTCATTTAAAAGGTCGGGTTGCGATATATCTCTGTATATCTAGTCTCCTGCTATTTTGGGTATAAGCTGTCTATCCATTTCCTACATACACTTTCTGTTGTATCTGCTCACAAATCAGTCTATGTGTGATATATCAGTGTTGCTGTATCTGCTTCATTTCTAGCTCTCCATATGTGATATATAATATCATTTATGTTGTATCTGCTTCATTTCTGCTGTATCTGCTTCATTTCTGATGTATCTGCTTCATTTATGTTGTATCTGCTTCAGTAGTATACTATTTATGACAAATGTTTCTGAGGTGCAGGGAACCTACAGGAACATGAGTCCGGTAGTTTAAAAGTTAAGTACCGGACCCGCTCACCCCTAAGGAAACCCCTCTATCTATGCAATATTCGCTTGTCAATCTTAGCAGGGTGGTTATTATGTAATAAAATGAAAATTCTTAAAAAAAATATTTTCACAATTTGACTTCTACACGAGTTTGATCAATACATGTCAATGTATTTTTACTATTTGACTTGTTCACCGTACCGATTTAAATTTGGGGTTGTAGGGGTGTAGTATCAGCTTGTTGTCACAATTCGAATAATCCCGAGCTCGGATTTAGGGTTATGGGTTCTAAGATTTAATTCCTATCACAAATTGATGTTTGTTTTGTACTCGTAATTTTTTAACTAGTGTTGGCCTATTTTGTGGTGTACGGATTTAAACAATATATATCGGTTTATTTTCACAATCTACTTTTATATTGGTTTGAATTTAGGGTTTGGTGTGTACATAGAGTTTTGAGTAAGAGATCTCAACATATTGTCACAATTCGACTAGTACACGGATGTGGATTTAGGTTTATGGGTAATTCCTATCACAAAGTGACGGTTATTTTTGTATTATTTAATTTAATTTAATTTAAACATGAACATTTAATTATACTTTTTGACGAAATGGTACGTCTGATGACACCATTATCACAAGAACAGTATTGTAATTTTTGAAGTTTTTACAGGAAACCAAGTGGTTACAGAGGTTATTCGCCAAAAAAAATAAATAGCATTGTACTTTGTGTAATTTCCACAGAACAAAAAAAGATAAAAAATGTTACAGGGTAAAAAGGAAAGAATATTTAGCAGTAGCTATATTTTTTCCCCTTAGTCAGGGGTGGCTCAAAGATAAGGCTGATAAAGCCCAAAAAAATTTAATAGCGAATTTTATGATTTTATATTCACTTAAAATAATATTGAATATTATGAAAATAAAGCTACAAATTTATTTAAAAAGAAAGAAAGAATTTTTTTTCACTTTTTACCAGAAATATTCTAGACTTTGAATTAAATTAATCAAATCTTCATATTAATAAATAAAGTTTTTACAACAACATCCAAGCAATGTATTGCACAATAAATGACTAACATCTTATTAACTAAAAATTAATACATACTGTTATAAACAATCAATATTACTATGTGAAGTTAAATATTTTATGTATTTTAAGAATAATATACTAAAAATAAGTAGTATGTAAGAATACAAACAGGTAGCTCTAAATTATTATTATTATTATTATTATTATTATTATTATTATTATTATTATTATTATTATTACTTTATGCATCTAGAATTCAGAATCCCCTTGTCCGACTACTTGGGCCGCATATGCATGACTGCCTTACTTTGTGCATTCAGAATTTGGAACCCACTGGTCAAATTATTTTGAGATGCATATGGATGCTTACTAAGGGAAGCTTTCCTCACAAGAAGTTTATCCATTCCTGTGTCTCGAAATTGAGACTTTTGATTAAGCTGAAATACCACATCTGTCCCACCACATTTATTAGTGATTCCACTCTCTTTTCTTTCTTCCTTTTTTGGGGTGGTCTTTAACTTTTGTGTTATGTCATTGAAGTATGAATTGGGAATTGAGGGTGGAATTAAGGATTTAGTGGATTTGGGATATTAGAATAAACGGTGGAAGTGGAGATGCTCGTGACTCGCACATGGGCTAAGATCTGACGGCCCAGATTAGAAGTAGCTAAATGAGATCCTATGGTTGTGATTAAGTCATCCAGCTTGCATGGTAGTTAGTTGTTAAATACGACGCAGCTCAACAGAGGCAATTATTGAACGATCTGGTGATAACAACCAATAAATCATTGCTCCGATCTTCTTAGGGTCAGTAGACACTCCTTCCCCAGTAAATATGTAACACCTAGTACTTTCAGGAAATGGTTTGAGAAGCTAGACATATGCAAGTAGACCCGAGTCTTGGAGGATTTATGTCATATTCACGTACGCAAATGAAGAGCTTAGTATATAAAAGGATGTGGTCCCAAAATAATTTAAGATTTTAAAAGTGTGACAACGATGACTAAAAATAATATTTTGTGTGTGCCAAAAGAGGCTATAGACTTGTGCTATATCACATGATCATAATAATTAGTATATGAAGTAATTGAAAGTGTTCAATATTTCAGTGAATTGAGATCAAAAAATTATGTGTGTAATTGGATAAATGAGCAAATTATAGTGGAAGACAAGAAATTGATTAAGATTATTGGATAAATATTATATGGACATAGTACACGTGCCCATGATAGGTGGCAGCATATTCATTAATATGCATGTACATTACAGGTGGTGTGATACGTTAATGATGATTAGATAAGAGATGTTATAAAAGTGTACACGTGTAAAGTTCATGAAGATTTTATAAGTTCTTCATTTTCATTCCGTGGCTTTTTGGTACGAGAAAGAAAGGATGAAATATTTTCCTTCTAATTTTAGACCCTTGATTTTAGATCCTTAGAAGAAGAAAAACCAACCAACAGCTACATTACTTTATTCCAATAGGAGAAAGTCATCTTGAAATGGACAAAACATTCTAGCAACATTATTTTAAGTTTTGTGTTTGAAGAAGCAATATTTCAGGAGTGAAAAACGACCAAAAACTCTTGGTTATTACGAGAATATATATGTATATATTCCCTTCTTAATGTGTGAAGAAAGTGGCAGCAACATGTGGAGAGGGGAAATTCCCTTTTGCTTAGCATAATCACGAAGAATGCAGTAAAGGTTATACCCACAACAATTTCCTCCGAATGATAGCAAATCAGGGATTTTTTGAAGTGAAGTAAGGTGAAAGAAGAGTAGTTCTTGGCATAGAAGATTAAGGTGTAGAGGCGGCTGATGCCGATGCCACTAGCAGGGATTCAATATTAAAGGTATGTTAAGGCTAACTCTTCCTTCTTTTGGCATGACCCGTAATGAAACGAACGTAAATGAATGTCCGTCCAAAGTAACTCTACTCCTGAAAGCTAGAAATATAGATGCCCGTCATTCTATTGAAGAAGCTTATTGATTCATGTATATCTTATCGTATTGACTCAAAATGAAAGGTCTGTTTATATCTTAGTTATATAAATATATTGGATCGGGTTGCATGTTTCGCAATATATATACATATAAATGGATCGGGTTACGTGTTCCGCAACACATGCATAAGTCGGTACTTACCTTGCGTTGCATATCCACACATACACCTTAAAGAATACCTAGGGGTAGTGATATGTTATACACCTCTCACTATAAGACAATGATAGTTTATAAAGTGAAGGCATATCTGGACATGTTGTATTTGAGTTTCATTATTCAGATCATATGGCATTCAGGTTGCTCATGCTTTTATTTACAGCTTATCGCTTCATATTGCGTTTATGTCTTTCCTTACAGTTTATAGATTCATATTTTACATACTCAGTACATTATTCGTACTAACGTCCCTTTGTCGGGGGACGCCGCGTTTCATGCCTGTAGTGTCAGGTAGACAGGCTGATGGTTCGTACTAGTAGGTTGATGGTTCAGCTGATGTCGGAGCACTCCACTTGTCCCGGAGTTGCAATCTAATCTTGGTACGGTATTTTTGCATATGCATATGGGTATGGCGGGGCCCTATCCTGACTTTATGATGTCATATACTCATTAGAGGCTTGCAGATAGTTATCCTCTGTATAATAGTCATGTATGACCTTGTCGGCCTTAGTATGTATATATGCATTGGTTGGGTTCTTCTGTTTGTACGATTTTACTTAGCACCTTTTCAGTTTATTATTTCTATGTGGCAGCAGGTTACCTCGTGATGGCCCTCGTGGCCCATGCTTAATTACGATTAGGTGGTAAATATATGATTAGTGGTACTCGGCAAATAAGGTCCGGGTTTCCGTCATGGCCCTTCGGTTTGGGTCATGACAAAATATATGACCTAACTATTTCACCTTTGTGGGTGGAATTTGTTATGTCGTTGAAGTATAAAATGTGAATTGATTGTGGAATTAGGAATTTAGTGAATTTGGGGATATTAGAATAAACGGTGGAAGTGGAGACCCACGTGACTGGCACAGGGGTTAAGATCGGCCCATATTAGAAGTAGCTAAATGAGATCCTACGGTTGTGATTAAGTCATCCAGCTCGCATGGTAGTTAGTTGTTAAATACATGGACAACTCAACAGAGGTGATTATTGAACGATTTGGTACTTTCTCAATCTCCCAAAAATATCTTCTTCTCTCTTCATTCTTACTCTATCCGATCTCTCTTATCTTCTTCTTCTATGATTTTCACAGGAATTCAAGGTCAATTCGAGTCCATTAATAGCGGATTAGCTTCTATTTCTCTTTCGTACTCAATTGTCTATTGTAATCGTCCATTTTAGCTATTGTAACAGTAACATTTTGATTCGATTTCAATAAAATTCCAGCTCTTTCGCGCCATTTCTCTCATTGTTAGTTACGAACACTACATTTTGCCCCTCAAATTTGTTGTCCTTAATTTTTCCCTTGAACAATTTTGACGCGGCATAACTTTACATTTTGCTTGGCAAAGTTTTACTTTTAGCTCAGCATATGTATCATAACATCTACACAAGTTATGTCAGACATGATAAATTTTCAACACAACATAATATGAAAAAATGACATAAGTTTAGATTTCGCTCATCAACATTTTACCTTTAATTATGTATCATAACATCTACACAAGTCATGCTGGACAAGACAAGACTTTCAACAATTAATTTAATCTGAAAATACTACACAACATATGTCACATAACTTAATTCCTACAACTTGGGTGAGTGAGGCAAAAGTCCAGTTCCAGAAGATAAAAATGTTACAGAACTTATAATGAGTGAAACATGTCTGAATATTTTCATTAAATAAGCAGCAACCAGTGGAGGATCTAGGTGGAGCCGAGTGGGTTCATCAGAGCACCCTTCACTGGAAAATCACACCACTTATATAAGGTTAAATTTCTACATTCTTTTTGAGGTGATGATCTATCGGAAACAAGCTCTCTGCCCCACAAAGGTAGAGATAAGGTTTGCGTACATCCTACCCTTCCCAGATCCCACTTTGTTGGATTACACTGAGTATGTTGTTGTATATAAGGTTAAATTTGATATTTATCGCATAGATATCATTTATTGAACCCCTTTGACATATCTTAAAAGTATAGCTCAGTAGTCCAGGGATTACGAAGGGGTGAGTGGTCTAAATTATATCCCCACCGTCGCGAGTTCTAAACTGGCTTTTCTGCGTATTTTTTAAGCTATTTTCTTTAAGAGCTTTAAATTCTCGTTTTCCAGTTTCTTTCCCAGCATTAATAAAGGCAAGGTCCATTACATTTAAAGCTTATCATGGACACGTGTAGACTTTTGGTTGAATTTTCAGGAAGTTAAAATGTATTTTTTTTAAATATTTATTTTAAGAAATTGAGATATTTTTTTACTCCAATTTTGAATGATCTATAGTGTTTCCATACTTCTTTTCCAGCGTGACTCGAACACTGGATCTACTGGTCGTGGGTGGAGGTGTTGTATCAACTGAGCAATCCTCACTTGTCAAAATTGAGATATTTGTTCAAACTTTTAAGAAAAAAATAAGTGTTTTTGAGTAATAACAGAAACCATTCTAAAAGTTGATTATGATATTTTATCTTTTTCAAAAATATCAATTCAATTTTTTTAAAGTCAAATCAAATAAAAAATTAATTTTTTTCTATCAATTAAAATTCATTGTTATTATACAGCCTGCTAATATCCTAAAATTGTAATGTGTTATTTATTAGCTTCCCGGTTGCTTAACTGATAAATTTTAAATACATGGCGTCTTTCGATTCAACAAAGTACTTTGGACATTCCGGACGTAGATATGATTTCATCAATATTTAAAATCCCTTTATATCCTACCGTTAGCTATCGAACTCAATTTCGAAAGATAAAACACTGTTATGAATTTATTTCTTCCTTTTAGATTTATGCGTTCTTCCTCATATTTAATGAATTTTATGTAAAGGCTATAGATATTACTATAGATATTCATGAAAAGATGAAAGAATTTCAATGAAAAGTTCTCTGCTTTCATGCAGGATTAAAGCTATGAAAACTTCATTTTCTGAAGATGAAATCTGATACCCCTCCATTCCTTTTTAAGTGATTTTCAAACGTTTTAAATGTTTTCCAAAATAAGTGATTTCGTAAGAAATCAAGAAGGTATTATTTTTTTAAAAAAAAAATCTTTATCTAAAAAGCACATTAATTTTTTTAAAAAGGCTTGATGGAGCAGGGCAAAAGTAGGAAGAATATAAAAAAGAACGTGATTAGCCGAGTTAAAATTTTGGGAGGTTAAGGTTAGTCTTGTCTTTCGTTGTCCCACCCCGTTTATCATCATGAAATTTTTTTGTATTTACTACTCCATGTATAAACCTCCTCGATAAAAATTTTGCTTCCGCCACTGACAGCAACAACAAAAATTAAACACCACAGAAATGAGGGGCAAAAATTAAAGACCAGTGTGTTTGAAGGGAAATCTGTGCAAAAACTTTGAGAAATTCCTTGAATGGCCACACACATCACATATTTGAATTAATCGGATTAGTGGATTTCGAATAAAAAAGAAGAAGAAGAAGCAAAGAACAAAATAAATATAACTCCGATCCAATATGGAAGCACAATATTTCCTTTTTTAAACTTCTCATAGTTTCCGAACCCGAAGTAGAATCCATTATTCTCTAGTTCAGCTATATATGGTAATTATGAACCAAAGCATCACTATTAATTAAATTCCATTCCTTAAATAGTTGTTTAATTAATACAATAATTATGAACCGAATTTTATAAAATCTCTTTACCAAGCTTGTAATTATTGATCTCCCAGTTGAAACATCCATTAGCTTATAATTGGAGATATCAAAATCTACTATATAGATTCTTAACAGAGATTTTTTAGGGTTATTTACCATGTCTCGTACTGCTACCAATGAGGAGTTGTTAAATCAATTACTAGTGAAGGAGAAGGAAAAATCAGAGTCTCCAAAAGGCTTAAAAGTTCTTGCTATTGATGACAATGTGGTTTGTCTTAAAGTTCTTGGTTCCCTCCTCCAAAAATGTGGCTATACAGGTTAGTCACAACTAGCAACGTATGCAGAATTTTTAATAACTATATATCGGGCTATTTTCATAATAATTTGACTTGTATTTGGGGTATGGGGTGCATGTATGTAGAAGGTGTCAGCCTGTTGTCACAGTTCTACTAGTACACGACTTTGGATCTAGGGTTACGGGGTTCTAAGATTTAATTTCCCTTGAAGTTCGTTTACATAGTATGAGAAAGACAAAACTAAAGAATGGGACTAAGCAATTTTTTTAGATTTCATTCTTTAATATAACATCAACATAACAATAACAAAAGTAAAGCAATATAGGCATTTATCTCATCCATCCACCGAGAAAAACACATGCCTTACACTAAACGTTCACGCGCTTCTTTATTCAAAACTCAAGTTGACGTTTACGATATATTAATTCTTAAGTAATGTTGAACTATTATGTGGTGTACGAAGGATTTTAAATAATATTTATCTGCCTATGTTCAATTTGACTTGTACATGAAGGTGGTTCTTAGATTAGTTCGTATCACAACTTGATGTTTACTTCAAGAAACAGTATTGTATTTTTGTTAAGTTTTCAGAGGAAACAAAGTAGTTAGAAAATCGCAAAAAAATAGCACTGTACTTTTTGTAGTTTTTACAAAAAGAAAAAAAGAAAAGGAGTTACAGGGTATAAAGGAAAGAAATAAGGGATAAAGTTTGATATTGAAGTAATAATTATCAGTTCTCTTTATTTAAATATTTTCTTTCTTAGTTAGTCAATTTTATATTTACCTGATTTTTAAATTTGTTTACCTGAGAGATGAGGATCTGTTGTATCAAGGTTTTCAGTAAGTACAATCTAAAAGTAACTCAATCTCTTTTATATTTGATTAAAAATTCTAGAACACTATCTAAATTAATTCCCTCTTGCATTACAAACTCCTAAAATTTAGTTTGTGTGTAGCAATTTTATCGCCCAAAACCTAAAAGGTTCAAGTTTTATACAATTAGAATTTTTATACTATCAGATAACCCTGACGGTGTAAAAATATTATTCACTTGTCGGTGCACAAAACTTAAATTAAAATTATGGACAGTTTTATTTTACTAAGGAGCCAAATTGTGTTGATGCAGTTACAACGACAAGAAATGCGAATGAAGCACTTGATATGCTGAGGAAGAACCAAGAGAGCTTTGACATTGTCATAACTGACGTTGTTAGAGATGATATGGATGGTTTCAAGCTTTTGGAAGCTATTGGCCTTGAGATGGATATTCCAGTAATAAGTAAGTACTGAATCAAAAAAAAAAATATATATATATAATCCCAATTTCACCATTAAGGGGTGTAGTAGGACAGATAAATGATCTTTTCACCCTTAATTGGATGTCTCGAGTACTGTTGGGAATGGAGAAATTTGTAGTTGAACTAGTAGTTTTCCTATACCAGATGCTTAAATAGAAAGAAAGATAGAACTCTAATTTCTCTTCTTCTCCTTTTACTCAATACATCCAAAATTCATAATCCACTGCCCGACCGCGCTGCTAGTAGGTTTCGGTTCTCTCTCTCTTTACTTTATGCATTCGGAATTCAGAATCCACTTGTCCAACCACTTAGGGCCGCGGTATGGCTGCCTTTATCCATCCATAATTCGAGCCGCATACAGCTTTGGACCTTCTAAGAGAAGTTTTCTTACAGGAAGTTTATCCATTCTCAGGACTCGAAATAGAGATTTCTAGTTAAGTTGGAAGATCACATGTGTCCCACCACATTCATTTATTGGTCCCATTTTCTCTTTTCTTTGTACCCTTTTTGTTGTATCAAAATTTATAACTTTTATATGTTGATTGATTGAATTAAATTTTCAGTGACATCTGCAAATGGTGAGACTAAAACAATTGTGGAGGGAATCAAGCATGGAGCAAGTGACTACTTGGTGAAGCCTATAAAAATGGAGGAAGTTAAGAATATCTTTCAACATGTTATTACTAGTAATAAAACTATAGAAAATGATCATAGTACTCCAATATCATGCAATGACACAAATGAATTAGGGGTTCAAGAATCAAGCTCATCATTGTCTGTCAAAAGAAAAAGCAAGAATAGTTTACTACAGGATCAAGATGAAGAAACAAATACTGATCAATCAAGTGGAGAATCTTGTCCTCCTCGAAAGAAAAATAGAATGCGTTGGTCTAAAGAATTGCACCACAAGTTCTTGGATGCTTATTATCAACTTGAAGTTGATAATCTTGATAGTAAGTTCCATTACTTTTTTAAATAAAACCCTCTAACTTGATTGATATATCACTTTCTAATTTAATATTTGTTGAAAGTTAGCTATTTTTTACATTCATATCTATCATGAGTCTGGTCTACCACTTAACTCATTGAATCATTAAAATTATGTGGGTTCAGAACTTATTTTTTAAAATATTTTTAGTAGCTTTTAAAATATATACCTATAATAAGTATAAATATTGGATTCCATTGAATCTGTACATAATCAGAACACTACATGATATCTATGCTCAGCGTTGAACCCATGGATTATATGCTATATACGCCTCTGTGTATTATACTTGATTAATTAGATAAAATTAGTGCTTAGAATTGCTATGTCATTGATTGCAGAGGTTGTTCCCAAGAGAATTCTTGAAATCATGAATGAACCTGGGGTCAGTAGAGAAAAAGTAGCAAGTCATCTTCAGGTAACACACTAGCTAGAAGATATATTTAATTAAAAATTTCCCCTTTATTCTCCGTCTGTCTTTATTTTTAGATTTATAACAGATGTAACTTTGTTTTTTGAATTATAGAAGTTTAGGAATGGCTTAAAGAAGCAAAATGCAATTGTGAACCAAGATACTACAATCTCCACAAGTTGCAATTCTCCAAACTTGTCATTTACAGGTCAATCTGTTACAAAACCTGAGATATCAAACATGTTTGCAAATCAGCAGCCCTATCTCGTGCCTCGAAACGCGCACGAACAAGTTCTGTTTCAGCAAAATGCAGTGAATTTTGCGCCAATAAGCTCCTACTCCATGGTTGATAATCGCGTTTCTCGTCCTGTGTTGGCTGCTAATGCAATTTCTCAGCCTGATTTAAATGGTCTTCAATATCGTGATCATAATTATCGTTCGCGGAGAAATATGGACGATGAGATCATGAACAATATACCTCATCATTCTGCATTTTTTGGTTATCAAGATCCTGTTTCAGGTGAAATTCAGCCAGTTATTTCCATTAGCCCATATTCAAGTGGTCATGTTCCATTGAATTATGTTGGTGCTCCTTATCGTCAAATGTTTGGAGATGTTTCAGTTTCACATCAAATGACACCTATTAGTCCATTTGATCCAACTGGCCTTGTTGTAAGTTCCACACCAGGTAGGTAACTCTTATCTATTATTACTTTCATTTACATTGCTATTTCAAGATTCTTATCTGTTACTTCATGATTATCTGGATTTAAGTTACATACACGGGAAGTTTAAGGGTTTTTTATACTATCATTGTAGTTTAACATGTGATAGCATTTTAGTTGTAACTTTTTACGACCTTATAAGTAACTCGATTTTGAAATATTCACTACTAGAAACATGCGTTTATTGGACGTAGTTCTGTCGGAAATGTGCTTGTTGAAAACTGTCACAAATCCCATATTTCCTGACTCCATCCGAAAAACACGTATTTCTAGAACTGTATAAACTAAAGGGAGCCTTGAAGAAACATTAAAGTTTGCTCTATGACCTATAGGTCATGGTTCAAACTGTAGAATCAATCACTGATGCTTGCATATGGTAGGCTGTCTACATCAGACCCTCTTAAACATGGTCCTTTCCTAATACTGCATGAATACGAGATACTTCGTGAACTGGGCTGCCCTTTTCTAGTAGTGATTTACTGGTGAACACAAAGTGTTGATTGTTACAACATATTCATTTCCCATTTTATTTTTCCTATTGCAGGACAACTTGAAGGAGGGGATTTAGTTAGTTTTAATGGAAGCGGGATTCCAGAATTTGGTGTAGGAGCCAATGGTTCTCCAATTAACTTTTGCGGTGTTCAAATAGATGGCCGAAATAGATTTTTGCAGCCACATAATGATGATTCAGAGGGAAAAAGACATGTCCATGAGAATAATTCCATTGATGATGATGACCTTAGCACAATGTTACAACAGGTATTGACATCTTTTCCTTCAAAGCAGTATTCAAAATATCCTCCCAAGCCCTATTTCTGAAAATGTATATGTATGAATATAATTATTATAGTTGCAGCACATTGCTCAAATAAAGTTACACAAGGTATAACAAATGTGATTGTGCAAAAGTTATATAATTATTTATATTATGTATCTAGCTTAATACGAAGAGTTACGTATTGTTGTTTCTAGAGCTTTAGTCTAGTGGTAACTAGTAACAACGTGACATGTGATGTATAATTTAGGAGCACATTGCATGTTCAATTCTTATTGCAGACAAAAGCTTAGTATTCAAGTGGAGGAGAGTAGAGAGACGAACTATTGAATCGGGAGCTAATTGCTTTTAGAGATTTCTCGGTTATGAAAAAATATTAAAGAGTTACATATTGGTGTAGGTCAATCTTATGTGATAGTATAACATACTTATAAAAATATCTACCCACTATCAGTGCACAAAATTTAAATGCTATAAACAACATACATACCTATATTTTCTTTCATGTTAGAGTCATCATATTTTATATTTATATTACGTGTACACTTTTAAAAAACTTTGTTCTACACATGAAATATTGCTTTATTTCTTGATCTGAATCTGTTGATTATTTTGATTAGCTTGGATATTTAATTGGAATGAAATTGCTCTATGACTTTGCAGTTTCAGGACAATTCAGCACCAAGATTGTGAAAGCTCAACAACAGCAGGTCAACATTGTGAAGTAACTAAAGAAGTCAAAGTACAATTTCTTTGTAAACGAATTAATTCCTCTTAATCTTGTGATTTGCTGCATATGAAAAAACATTTATAGTATACGGAGTAAAATACTAGTCATAGTACGTTTTCTGCTCTTAATGTAATTATTGAATGTTTCAATTAGTAGGGTTGTTTATATTTTAATTTTCCCCTTCATCAACTTGTCGCCTTTAGGGGATTATTATGATGGTAATTCACGCCATGGCTTGTAGAATTAATTATATTCCATTGAGATCAAGAAATTTACACCTCGGATGGTTATTTCTGGTTATTATGGAACCAGATTTACAAGTTTTACCTTGATCATATATTCAATTTCCTGTTAATTAACTTGTTAGGGACAATATTGTACCATGGTCTATAAAATAATATATCAGTTAGCAAAGTGCAAAATTTTCTTACTTTTTAAAACAATTGTACGGATCAAATCTACTGATTACAAAAGTTGCGGGTTTTATCAGAAGATTATAATAACTATAATAATAATTATAATTATAATTATAATTATATTTATAATTATTATTATAATACAGACAACGCAAAAGTAAAGTAATGTGTCATAGATAGACTACATTCCTTCCATTTTCTTTGTGAAGGGGAAAGTCCCGAAGGCGAAACCCCCACCTGTACCAGAGGCCCCTTGGCCAGGTGGGATGTAAATTGAGGGATATGCGCGAGTGGCAGCCCTGCAAGGGAGAGGACCAACGGAACACGAACCCAGCAACAACCCTTGCAATATTTCAGCAAAGATTGTCACCACACGGATTCGAACCCGCGACGTCGGAGTGGTTGCCACTTACCAACTCGCCTGTGCCCCTGGGGGCTCCTTCCATTTTCTAATAGCAAAAGAAATATTACGTTACATAAGGGTCCTTTAAAAAACTCAAATCCTTTATAAATTGTACTAATCCTATTTAATAGTCATTAAATTTACTGATCGAGAATTTATTACCATAATATTTGAATTATTTTATGAACTTTAATGAAGATAACTTCATTATTTAACATTTAGACATTTAGAAACCGTGTTAATTATATCAAACAAATACTTAGAAGCTGTGAAGATACAATATACAGAAATAGCGAAGTAGAGTAACATTGCATAATTTCAATGAATTTATTTTATTTTTGTTTTTATCTTTTTGTTAAAAAGTGTTTTAGAGTCCGATTTCATAAGAATCCTATGCTTTTAAGATACTATATGATCTAGAATATGTAGAGTCAGAATATATCAGGTTTGTATAGCTGAATTTTAAACAAGAAAAGTAATTAAACACATCATTTACTCATATTTTCTACATATTTGAGGTGATATTATTATTGTGATGCATTATATAATAATAAATGACTTCTTCACTACTCTCCTCGTCACGCAAGACCTCTCTTCTTTGAGGAAATGATTACCCTTATCTACTTACAATTTGAATAGAAGAAAATAATTTTATATAAAGCTTTTATATTTTATTTATAGATATCTTATGAAAATTAATGATCATGCAAGTAAAACAACATTTGAAATGTACTACAAAACCAAATCTCCCCTCTTCTTGAAATATATTTTGTATCATTTCCGCACATGAAAATTAACATAAAATGAGGTTCAAAGAAAACAATATATAAAGGAAAAAAAGATTAACGTGACCTCTATGCGGAGATGACATGAACAATTATAGAAATGGTCCAAATTTTTCTTCAACAACAACAATCACCTACACAGTATAATCCACACATGAGGTTTGAGAAAGGTGGGTGTACTCAAACCTATCCGTATCTTTAAAAGAAAAAAAGAGAGGAAAACATTAGAAGAGTAGGTCATACATGAAAGATTAAGAGCATGTCAAGTTAGCCAGGATAACTTGCCTACAACCAGATGAAAAGGATCATTAATTAATTATTTTGAACTATCAAATGGAGTAGGCAAGTCATCCTTGGCTACTAAACAATACTCTTAAAACCATGTAAAACCTCTCCTCATGAGTTTATGTGATGTGTACTTAGGTGGTCAATCCTCTATATATAGCTTCAAAAGTGGAAATAATTGTGACGATCATCATCTTCTTTTTATCTTTTTATCTTTTATCTATATATAGCTTCAAAAGTGAAATATACATGTATATTGTGTGTATATTGTGTATATTTAACACTATCAAATGGAGTAGGCAAGCCATCCTTGACTACTAAACAATACTCTTAACTCTTAACTTCATGTAAGACCCCTCTTCTCATTTTAAGTCCTACAAGTATGTGATGCACTTTGCTGGTGTCAATGCCTCTATTTATATCTTCAAGAAGGAAAAAAAGTGAACGTAATTGGCCTGGTGATGATCTTCCTTTTTATTTTTCTAAATTTATTTAAATTTTCCCTATTTGACATTCTTCCACTTCCTATATGGAATATATTCTTTATGATTTTGGATTATAATTGAGTGAATGCTGTTCTCTGATGGATCAATTATTCTAGCTGGTTCTCCATCATAAATAATTTTTGCAATCTGAATTGTCAACCTTATAGAAGAACTGTTTTCTTGATACGGAAAACTGAAAGAGAATAATCCCTTCATGATTTTCATTAATGTAATTAACTTATATACATGATATATAATAATAATTCTACGCTATAATTACGAAAATCAAATATTCACTTAACTAATACAAAATATTGCTACAATAATTACAGATATACAAAATCACTAATTATATCAAGAGAATATATTTACATATATTCTATCACACCCCCGCAGTCATAGTGACGGTTGTCGTACACTGAAACTGTCCTTAAAATCTTTAAACAGAACTAAGGGAAGGCTCTTAGTAAAGATGTCAGCAATTTGATAACGTGAGGGACATGCAAGACACGTACTTGTTCACGAGCTACCTTTTCGCGAACAAAGTGAATATCCATCTAGATATGTTTAGTGCACTGATGTTGTACAGGATTCCCCGAGAGATATATCGCACTAACATTATTGCAGTAGACCAAGGTAGCTTTCTTAATAGGAAAATGAAGCTCTAAGAGGAGGTTCTGCAACCAACAGGACTCAGACACTGAAATAAATAATCTCTTGATTATTTTCATTAATGAAAGAGTCTATATACAATTTACAATTTCCATAATAGAAAAATCATATTCCTAGTCTACTTCCAAAACCTTATTCTACTTGTACAATAATTATACAATTATGGTAAGTGTACAATTCTAATTATATACAAAATTATCCTAAAATCAATGCCCCAAACTGTGATATAATTATGGTAAGTATATCACAGGTATACTATTTATCAAACCCCCGCAGTCATAGCGAGCGGTCTTCGTACGCTGAGACTGTCCCTAGAATCTTTAAAAATGACTGAGGGAAGACCCTTTGTAAAGATGTCTGCAATTTGATACATGGAAGGGACATGGCAGACGCGTACTTGTCCACGAGCTACCTTTTCGCGAACAAAGTGAATGTCCATTTCGATATATTTAGTGCGCTGGTGCTGAACCAGAAAGGTAAATGGCACTAACATTATCATAATAAACCAATGTAGCTTTCTGAATAAGACAATAAAGCTCTAAAAGCATATTACGTAACCAACATGATTCAGAGAACACATTGGCAACCTCTCGATACTCGGCCTCTACACTGGAGCGGGACAAAGTCGACTGGCATTTTGCAGACCAGGAGACCAAGTTGTTACCAAGAAACATACAATATCCAGACGTAGACCGTCTGATATCCGGACAGCCACCACAATCAGCATCTGTATACGAGACAAATGTAGACATCGATGAAGGATATAAATGTAAGCCATAGTCAAGTGTCCCCTAGATGTATCAAATAATGCGTTTGAGTGCATTCATATGTTCAATCCTGGGATCATGCATAAACAAACACACATGTTGTACGACATACGTAATATCTGGTCTCGTAAAACTAAGATACTGAAGGGCCCCTGCAAGACTGCGATATCGGGTTGAATTCTTATACGGGAAGCCAGCTGCAGCCCCTAGCTTGGGTTTAGTATCAACTGGAGTGGAAGTGGACTTACATGATGACATACCAGCTCGCTCAATGATCTCATCTGCATACTTTCACTGGGACAAGAACAACCCACTTGCATGACGTGTGACAACAATCCCCAAAAAGTAACTCAAGGGCCCCAAGTCTTTCATAGCAAACTCAGAACTGAGCATTGTCATGATAGATTGGCGTAATGCATCAGAAGAGGTAGTCAAGATAATATAATCCACATATAACAATATATAAGCCAAGGAAGAACCACGATGATATATGAATAATGAATTATCAGACCTGCTATGAGTGAACCCAATAGTCAAAACATAGTCTGCAAACCTCTTATACCAAGCTCGTGGGGACTGCTTAAGCCCATACAAGAATTTCTTCAACAAACAGACATGATGAGGAAATTTGAGATCCCTAAACCCCAAGGGCTGATGCATATAGACTGTCTCCTTAAGATCACCATGTAAGAAAGCATTCTTCATATCTAACTGATGAATGGGTCATGCTTTCGAAAGATCTAAGCTGAACACAATGCGAATGGTAGCCGGCATGACCACCAGACTAAATGTCTCACCACAATCGACAACCACCTGTTGAGTCTTACCATCACCTACAAGACGAGCCTTATGCCTCGCAAAAGAACCTCGGGGGAGAATTGGGCAGATTTTGGGAAACATTGGGACACGTGACGGACTGGCCAGCAAGCAATGGGCCTGCTGGCCCAACACGGTAAGTGGCACTTGATGTAGAAACTGAGTCTGGACCAGTTTCAGATTTGGGTTGGGTCACTGGCCCAATTACTGAGATTAGCCCAATCACGGGGCTGGTAACTGGGATGTGCACAATCGCTGGACCTGAAACTGGAACAGTAGACAGTGATGGTACGGCATGTCTAGCGGACAGTGGGCTCGCTAATGGATTCGGGGAGCGGGACATGTCCGATAAATGGTGGATAATATACGGGGAGATACCTCATCTAAAAATTATACGAACTAGGCACAGGACTACTCACCTTAGCAAACGGAAATTGGGATTCATAAAAAATAACATGGCGACTAACTTTGATTTTATTTGATGATAGATCAAAGCATTTGTCACCACGATGATTAGACGGATAACCCAAAAACACACAAGGGATAGAATGGGCCTGAAGTTTGTTAATTGTGGTGGATGGAAACAACGGATAACATAAACACCCAAAGACCCTAAGATGAAAATATGAAGGAGTCTTATTATATAAAATTTGAAGGGGGACGAATATGCCAAAACTTTGGTAGGAAGAATGTTAAGAATATATGTAGTCATTTGTAGAGCATGATGCCAAAAATAGGGCGGTACGGAAGCATGAATCAATAAAGTTCGGACAATATTATTAATGGTACGAATTTTGCGTTCGGCTTTCCCATTTTGTGAAGACGTATAAAGACAAGAAAAATGAAAATTGATCCTATTATTAGCACAAAACTATCGAAATGCCCCATTATCGTATTCTTTTCCATTATCACATTGAATATTTTTAATCTTCAGTTCGAATTGGGTTCTAATGAATGCTCTAAATTATAAAAAAGTGGAAAAAACTTGAGAATTTTTCGCTATCGAAAAAAGTCTATAAAAAATTCGAATAATCATCTAGAAATAGAACATAATAACAATGACCCAAAGAACTGAGAACATGAGATGTCCATAAATCGCTATGAATAATATCAAATGACATTAAAGTATGAGAATTGGAGTCTACAAACGGCAATCTAACAATTTTTCCTAAAGAACAAGATTGACAATTCGGAGTACTAAGCGTACCCTTATATGAAATAAAATTGTTTTTATCTAAGGAAGACAAAATAGACGCCCCCGAATGACCTAGACGAGCATGCCACACAGAAGAAGCAAGGGCTGCAAAAGTTCATGGCAAGGCTTGACTCGAGAAAACGAAACTTAGAGTGATAGGATAAAGATCTCCCCTACTATCACACCTCATGAGAGGACTCCACGTCTTGAAATCCTTCACAAAAAACCCAAACAGAACAAATTCAACATAAACGAAATTATCAGTGATGAATTTACGGACAGACACCAAATTTTTAATCTATTTAGGGGCATGAATGGTATATTTCAAGATAAGAGGTGGATGGGGGGGGGGGGAGATAAAGTTTTATGACCATAACCGCGAATTGGAACTGAATTACCATTACCATATGCCACGAGGGTTGCTCAAATTAGAATAAGACGAGAGAGTACCTTGATCGGATGTCATGTGGGTGGTGGCTCCGGTGTCCATGTACCAATTCGGGTCCCGTGGAGTTAAACCAAGTGTGTGCATAGCGGCTTTAATGTCGATCGGGGTGGGGCTCGCTACATGATGGGCCTACGGAGGACGGGGCCTAAGAATACATGTATGATGCCCGGGTTCAGTACCATGTCGGGAGCCACTGGCCAGTTGGTATTGGGCCGATAGGGTTATTGTGAGGCCCACTGGCCAGTGGCTGGAACGCTATAGGAATATGGGTCGTTGGGCCACTACCCACTAGCCCAAGCCCACGGCCAAGGAGCCCAAGGCTGGAACTAGTGGGTCGGTGATCTACTATAGCCGGGATGGGGTCCACCGTCACTAATTTGGCCACCGTTACCACTGTCGAAACTGCCATATTTGCCCCCGCAATTTTTGCCATTATTTTTCCGACTATTTTTGCCGCCCCCTTGAGACCGGTTTGGGGACGAATTGTCACCAAAATTTTGAGAAAGAGAGGAGGACGTCATCATGACCACAGGACTAGCACTAGTAGCCGCCTTCTTAGCCAAGTCGGCTTCTTCCAAAGTAAGTATGGAGCGGGCTTGATAGAACTTTGGGAGAGGATTACCTTGACGAATGAGAGTACTGACACCACTATAGGCCTCAGAGAGGCCATCAACCATCTAGAGAACAAGACGATCGTCGCTAACAGGCGTACCAACGTTGCGGAATTGGTCCGCCAATTCTTTCAACCTTTGTAATACGCTGAAACGTTTCGAAAATTTTCCATATGAACGTGGGAAAATTCCTGCTCCAGTGTAACAGCTCTGGAATTACGATTATCTTGGAATATGTCACGCAGCCTATCCCAAGCAGTCATCATCGTAGCGTCCGGCTCAATAATGTCTGCAACATGTTGGTAGAGATAATAGAGTAAATCCACTGAAGGATAGTAGAATCAAGAGTCGTCCACAACTTAGTATCATCCTCGTATTTAGGCACCTCCGTGTCCTCAAGAGCCGCAGGGATTATGTGATGGATGACTTGATGCGACCGTACGTGAATTTTGAACAGTTCAACTCACGTCGCATATTGGACGTTTTCTATTTCAAGAATAAGAGAGATGTGATTCTTGATATTAGAAAAAACAAGGGCAGGGTGAAACGTGTTTTTGGATGTAGACATAACGAAAGAATAATAGGTGATTGAGGAATTGGGAAGAAAGAATTTTGGGGATCGAAAATTTGCACGAAAACCGAGAAAGAAAGCTCAAAACCGACTGCAATTTTGGGGAGAAAAATTTTCAACCTAGACTTTTGATACCATGAAATAAATAATCACTTGATTATTTTTATTAATGAAAGAGTATATATACAATTTACAATTTCCATAATAGGAAAATCCTATTCATATTCTACTTCCAAAACCTTATTCTACTTATACAATAGTTTTACAATTATGGTAAGTGTACAATTCTAATTATATACAAAATTGTCCTAAAATCAATGCCCCAAACCGTGATATACTTATGGTAAGTATATCACGGGTATACTATTTATCAGACACCATATTGGTGATCCCTCGATATTCGGCCTCCGCGCTAGAGCGCGACAAAGTAGTCTGGCGTTTGGACGACCAAGAGACCAAGTTATCACCAAGAAATATACACTACCTAGATGTCGAACGCCTGGTATCTGGACATCCACCCCAATCAGCATATGTATACGACATGAAAGTAGATACTGATAATGGATATAAGTGTAAACCATAATCAAGAGTGCCCTGGATGTAGCGCACAATGCGTTTGAGAGCGTGCATATGTTCTTACCTCAGATCATGAATGAATAAACACATATGATGCACTGTATAAGTAATATCAGGCCTCGTAAATGTGAGATATTGAAGAGTCCCCGCAAGACTACGATAGTGGGAGGGATCCTCGTATGGTGTGCCGGAAGTAGCACTCAACTTCAGTTTAGTGTCAACCAAAGTAGGAGATGACTTACAGGCTGACATGTCAGCCCATTCAATGATCTCTGCGGCATACTTCCTATGAGATAGAAATAGACCACCTGCATTGCGAGTGACAGTTATACCAAAAAATAACTCAATGGCCCCAAGTCTTTCATAGCAAATTTTGAGCTGAGAAGAGATATGATAGGCTTGCACAGTTTATCATAAGATGCAGTCAATTTAATATCATCCATATATAACCGAATGTAGGCCATAGAAGTACCGTGATGGTAGATGAACAGAGAATGATCAGACATGCTATGAGAAAATCTAAGAGTAGACACATAATCTGCAAATATCTTGTACCAGGCCTGAGGAGCCTGTTTTAGGCCATACAAGGATTTCTTCACCAAGCACACATGATTATGATGAGCGGGGCCCCTAAAACCCAAGGGCTGATGCATTTATACAGTTTTCTTGAGTTCATCATGTAAGAACGTGTTTTTCACGTCCAGCTGATGAATGAGCCATGCTTTTGAGAGATCTAGACTAAGAACAGTGTGAATAGTTACCGATTTGATCACCGGACTAAATGTCTCCCCACAATCCACGACAACCTGTTGAGTTTTGTCATCACCTATAAGACGGGTCTTATGCCTCTCAAAACAACTATCAGATTTTTCCTTATGAGTAAAATTCCACATAGAACGAATCACATTAACACCAGGTGGACGGGGTACCAACTCCCACATCTTATTTTCAATAAGAGCATTATATTAATCGTTCATAGTCATTTTCCAATTCGGGTCACGAAGGGCAGACATGAGGTTACGAGGTAGAGGAGATTTAGTACCAATAGAGTTGAGATTAAATTATCGCTTTAGTCTAAAAATACCCCATTGACTGCGAGTAACTGCCCTGGTCCCAGAATCGAAGTGGGATGAGTTGTGTCAGATTTGAGTTGGAGAGGAATGTGGGCTGAGGGTCAGGGGTGGCTTGGTTTTGTTCAGAAGTTGTTGGGCCAACAGGCAGTGGGGCTGCTAGAAGAAGACGTGGATGGGAAGGATGTGTGCTAGCAGGCAGTGGGCCTGCTAGATAAGGTTGCGGGCAGGGAGTATTTAGGCTAGCAGGAAGTAGGCCTGCTGGCAGAGGCTTCGAGCAATGATAATTTAGGCCAGGAGCCAGTGGGCCTGCTGGCAGAAATTATAGATCGGGGGAATTAGGCCAGTAGGTAGTGGGCCTGACTGTGCCAAATGGTGGACCACATATGGTGATAGCCCATCATCCAAAAATTCATAAGACTTAGACGCGGAATTATGCAACTTAGCAAACGGAAATTAGGTTTCATCCAAAATGACATGGCGGCTAATGATGATTTTATTAGAGGATAAATCAAAACATTTGTAACTACAATAATTAGATGGGTAACCCAAAAACACACAAGCGGTAGAACGGGCTTAAAGTTTATTAATGGTAGTGGAAGGGAATAAAGGATAACATAAATACCTAAACACCCTAAGATGAGAATACGAATGGTCTTTTTGATAAAGAATTTTGAGTGGAGATTGGTATGCTAATCCTTTGCTATGGAGTATGTTAAGAAGGTAAGTCGTCATTTGTAATGCATGATGCCAAAATGAAGGTGCTAATGATGCATGGGCTAGTAATGTATTATTAATGGTGCGGATTTTTCTCTCGGCTTTCCTATTTTGTGATAATGTCTATGGACATGAAAACCGAAAAGATATATCATTAACCCTACAAAATTCTCTAAATGGCTCATTATCAAATTCCCTTCCATTATCACATTGAATGTTCTTAATTTCTCGTTCAAATTGGGTACGGATGAATACTCTAAATGATAGGAATGTGGAATAAACCTGAGACTTTTTATATAACGGAAATGTCCACAAAAATTAAAATAATCATCCAATAACAAAACATAATAATGGTGGCCCGAAGAGCTCAAAACGAGAGACATCCAAAGATCACTATGAATCATATCAAATAACAACATAGTACTAGAATTTGAGGCAACAAACAACGATTTAACATGTTTTCCAAATGGATAAGAAGGACAAACATTAGAACTATGAGCGTTATTAGACGCAACAAATTTATTATTTTTAAGGGAGGAAACAATAGACGCTCCTTGATGACCCAAACGTGCATGTCATAAGGAATGTGCTAAAGCGGTAAACGTTGACGGTGTGACTTATTTTATGGTGATAGTGGTGGTGATGGGATAAAGTTCGCCCCGACTATCACGTCTCATTAGATGTATCCCCGTCCAGAAATCCTTCACAGAAAATTCAAAATGATCAAACTCAAAAAAAAATTGAGTTATCAGTTGTAAATTTGCGAACATACACCAAAATTTTAATTAATTGAGGAACATGAAGGATATTTTTCAAGGCTAAAGGCGGGTTTGGGGGATACAAATTTGTGTGACCATAACCACGAATTAGAATTGAATGACCATTACCAACAATTATGCCATAATTTTTGCTCAAATTGAAATAAGACGAGAGGTTACCTTGCACGGATGTCATATGAGAAGTAGCACCTGTATTCATGTACCAATTTGCATCTGGAGGATTTAGCCCAAGTGTATGAATCGCTGCCTCAATATCCATGTGGGTTGGGGAAGCAGTTGGGCCCGCAGCAGCGAAAGCCTGTTGTGGCCTAGACCCAAGCAGGCCAGGCTGCTGCCAGGCCGGATGTTGTCGAGGCCCAACTGGGGCATTCTGCTGCTGTTGCTTTTCGTTGGGCCTTTCCTAGTTTGGTATAGGGTATGGGCAGGGTGGCATGGTCCACTACCCACTAGCCCAAGGCAGGCCCCATGGCCACTGCCCACTGGCCCAGGCCTGCTGTCAAGGGTGTTATGGCCCAGCCCCCTACTAGCCGCCGCCGCGGTTTTGCCACAATCTTGACCCTTTTTGCCACCCCATTTTGACCATAATTTTTGGAAAATGATTGAGAGTCGTCGGTTTCTCCGGACGTGGCCATCATTATAGCGGAATGGGCTCCGGTTGTGGCCTTTTTAGCCAATCATGCTACTTCTAGATTGAGCATGTAACGTTCTTGGTAGAACGGTGGAAGAGGATTGCTTATGCGAAAAAGAGTTCCAACCCCGAGGCCCGTAACCATCTGAAGAACGAGACGATCATTTGTGACGGGCGCGCCGACGTTCTTGAGTTGATCCGATAATTCCTTGAGCCTTTGACAATAGGCGGAGGCATTCGAAAAATCCTCCATATTTATGTGAGAGAATTCTTGCTCAAGGGTTACGACACGAGAACTTTTGTTATCTTAAAATATATCATGAAACCTATTTCAAGCTTCCATTGTCGTGGCATCGGGTTCGATAATTGTCTGTAAGAGGTCCGTAGAGATGGTGGAATAAATCAATTAGAGGACCGTAGCATCAAGAGTTGCCCATAACTCTATTTCATCATCGGTGGAAGGCATCTTCTCCTTGCCTTTTTCCAGTTTGACGATGTGATGGAGGACTCTATGAGACCTTGCGTAAATTTTAAAAAGTTTCGTCCACGTCACGTATTGGACGTTCTCCATTTCAAGGACGATGAGGATGTTGTTCTTGATGTTGGAGACTGCAAGAGCAGGATGAAATGTATTATTTGTGTTAGACATGATGGAGGAATAAGAGGAGAATTAGGGTCGTGGAAAAAAAATTGAAGGGAGTGACGACCGAGAGAGGGTGGCGGATGTAGTAGGGAGAAGGAAAATTTGCCCTAAACTGCTGATACCATGAAAGAGAATAATCTCTTGATGATTTTTATTAATGTAATTAGCTTATATACATGATATACAATAGTAATCTTAGGCTATAATTACGGAAATCAAATGTTCGTCTAACTAATACAAAATATTGCTACAATAATTACAGATATACAAAATCACTAATTATATCAAAAGAATATATTTGCATATATTCTATCAAAAACATAAATGCTACTCTTACCTTTGTTTTTAATATTTTAATGAGCTCATTATTCTGTTACCCTTTTTTATGCTTCGGTTATCACATTATTTAACTCTTAATTACTATTCTTTTTTTTTTCTGTAGGCTATGTACTGCTTTCCTTTTTGTTTGTCATATCTTCATTTCGTATTTCCTTTTCTCAAACTGCTTTGAAATGCTTTTCTTGAAGTCGAGGGTCTATTGAAAACCCTCTCTATCCCCAAGAGGTAGGTCTGCATACACTCTACCCTCCTCAGACCCTATCTATGAGATTACACTGAGTATGTTATTGAGTAATAACTCATTAGTAGAATAGTTATCTCGCATAATACATTCAATCCACAACAAATCGAATAATACCATCAGGCAGAAAAAAGAACTAAACACTTTACTATGAAACGACTTACGTGTTTAGATTGAGCATGCATAATTATTAAAAAAAAAAAAGAGAGCTGTTTATTTTTCCCTTCCCTAATCCAGGAGGCATCCCCAACCCAAATTTTAGATAAGAGAAGATGAATCCTGCCCCTTGTGAAGAATCTGGATAAAGCTGCAAACTATGTATACCATTTTGACTAAAGATGGATCAATTGACCTTTAAAAAAAGCATGGTAGAAGGAATAAGATTTGGGCATCAAATCCATTTTCTGGCCCCCACTAACAAACCATTTAATGTTAATCATAATTATTATTTCGTGTACTTACACAATTCGGGATAGGTGAATTGCGTCATACCAAATATTTGTGATTTTTTAAAATTGCCTACATTCAACTTAGAGAAACCCGATTCATCATATAGTTTTATTTCTGTTGTTATGTGTTCTTTAGTATATTTTGTGTATTTTATTTAACTTATTTAGTTGTGTTAGTTACTGCTCCCTTTTGTTCGAATCCATTTTATACTGTTTTAATTCCTTATCTGAGTCTGACCGTTTTTTTTGCTTTACTCTTTACTCTTGCTTTGTTTTGATTGTCTTGCTTGTGATTATGCTTTTTCTTGAGCCGAGTGTCTCTAAAAAACAGCCGCTCTACCTACCAAGATGGAGATAAGGTCTGTGTATACTCTATCATCTTCAGACCCCCACGGTATAAAATTTCATTGGATATGTTGTTGTTGTTACAATCAGAAAACTGTAAAGTGCATGCGAACAGGGTAAAAACACAAGATGATATATGACCCGATTCGAAAGGTGTAAACTTCATGACCTACCGTGTCAAAATTTAACTTCAAACTTTACTAAAATAAATGAGCAAAATAACGTGATTACAACTCTTGCCACGCAAGACTTATCGCGAACATTTGCCCCAACAATCACTCAATTGCTACATCCCCTTCAAGTCTACTCTAACTTGAAAAGAGCGACCTATCAGTGTTCCTATGTAAACAAATTGGTTACTACTCAAAACTAATACATTTGGGTTAGGACGGAAGCCAATGAATCAGAAAACAAACAAGGACCAATTATTCAGCTTGGTTCGTCACACACTGCTTGAAAATAATTTCGAACTATAAGACTTTAATTTCTCAATTGCTCTCAACTACGGTAAGATCTCTCAATAGCGTGTGTCCTGCAAAATATCAAAAACTTGTTACGCTAATATTTTACTGAAAACAAAGGTTTTCACCGATAATTAGTGAAAAATTTATGTTATAAAATATTATTTTCTCATCTCATTCTACCAAACCAGCTTAGTGAAAAAATGCATGGTAGGAAATATGTTCACATTGAAACGATGGAAAAGTTCTTAATTTTTCCGTGTGCAAACATATTATTTTTTCTTTTCTCACAGATTCAATAAAAATATTTGTGGAAATAACCCCTAAACATTTTCCAATAGGAAAATAGTAACTTTTTAATAGTTAGAATTCCGCGAATAAGGACTATATAGCCGTCCTACATTTTTTTCAAAATAAAGTACACAACTTAATTCCCTTAACTTGAGTTCCATTCTAATTCTGGTACATTTACGTGACAAGAAAAATCTTCTGGTGATTAATTATAAGTTAAATTATGCCTTATTCATACACATAAATACTCTTTCCTATTTACAAGCTCACGTGTCCATTCATATTGCATGTCTATGAAGTCAAAACCTTTTCTACTAGGACAAGGACACTTCTCTAAGTACCTATTTCTTAATTATATTAGGAGTTCGTTCATACTCTCGGTAAAGTTTAGAAGACCATGACTGATCCTAAAAGGGAATGAATGGTAAAAATAGCATGTCATATCAACGTAAAGTTCTTAAAAAATTTCATTGTTCCTAGATGGGTATAAATGGATAGGATTGCGGCTTCAATCAAATTATAGGGAAAGAAAAAACAACGAGCTTACCAACCCAATCAGGAATTATGTTTGGACCAACACACCATCAGTTGTCATGATACAAGCTGATATTTTGTTTATTAATTATCATTAAAATTCTTCCGTAATCAGCAATAATGCATAAATAAATAACTGGTTGAATTTTCTGTTCTTCTGAGAACTACAAAGGAGAAGAACATACAAACACTAATTTACTAAGTGTGGATGTGCATGGTATACTTTAGATTGTCTAGATAAAAACTTACCCCACCCGCGGTGTTATGCCAACCTAATAATGACGTTATACATGTCTTCTGATCATAAGTTCGTATCGAGTTAATTAAACACATTTCTATCTTAATTAATTGATGATTAACGATAGTAAATTAGTCTCATTTGATGTAAATATGGAGTACATGTAAGTTTTTCAGCCAATTGTATGGTATAGGGATGCAATGAATTTTTTATGTATTATACGTGAACATGCCAGCATGTTTAAATAATTATACACATTTTCCACTAACTTCATAATTTTCTATAATTTCTATGTAGTTTTAATTTTTGAGATATAAATCTTTCTTTTATTAATTTAATAAGGATCGGTACAAACAATTAACTAGCTTTAATTTAATCTTCATGTATGAAACATACTCCTCCGTCCCAAAATATTTGTCATATTTTTCTTTTTAAAAGTCAATTTGACTAAATTTTAAAGCTAAATTAGATTAGATTAAGTCAATATTTTAAAATTAAAATTTAAATATTCGGAAATTATACGAAAAATACTATAAGTTGCAATTCTTCTCCTAGATATATGATGAAAAAATATAACTTAAATTATTGATCAAAATTTATATAATTTAATTTTTAAAATGCATAATGCGATAAGTATTTTAGGATGAAAAAAATACATATTATTACGTAGATCAAGTCTATCTATCTACTTTGTTCAATCATTAAACTTAAAGTTAAATTAATTAAAAATGTGCACATGCATGTGCAAGTAGGGAATATAGAAAAGGGAAAAGGAATAGATTAACTCCTAAATTATAACCGAAATTTTGATATCACACTCAAATTATTAAGACGATATATTATATACTTGATAAATTTAAAAATGAATTTATTTATTCCTTGATACACATATAATCAGTTGCAGAAGAGAAGGTGTTACACATTCGCCGCCGCCACATTAGCGTCATGTCAGAAATCTTTTAAATTTTAAAAAATAAAAAAAATAAATTTCTTTTTTTCCCTCTTTTGCATTATTCATCATTTTCAGCTCAAACCCATTCTTCTACTCTTTTCTTATTTCTCCATGGACTTGGATTTTTTGACCTCTTTCCTTGCCACCGCAAAGCAGCAGCTGAATTTAGAGTGTGAATTTTCTTTTGTTCCTGAGGTATAAGGAATCAAGTTGGCATTCATTTTTTAAAAGAATGTTTAAATGGGTAGACTGATGGTGTCGTGAAATTGGATGTGTCCTCAAATGGTGATTCCAGTAGTGTGATTTCTGGTGGTCATTCGAGTTGGGTTTGCCTTAGTAGAGAAGATAAAAAATGGTGGAATTAAAGTTTCTTGGAGTGGACTTTGGTTGTGCACTTGAATTCAAATTCTTGAATCTGAAATGGGTTCTTGATCCATTAATTAATAGATAAAAAATGGTGCAATAAAAGAGAACGACTTTTTTTTTTACTTTCAAAATTTTCAAATTTTTGTTTGTGAATTTGAAATGAAGAAGAAGGGTTTGGGGCGTCGGGGTGGGGGTGGCGTGAAGGTGGAGGTGGATAGAGGTTGGCGTGGCGTGGAGATGGAGATGGAGGAGAAGAGGGTGGTGGTGGTGGAGGAGAAGAGGGGGTGGTAAATCAGTTTTTTATTATAATTAAATTTAATTTTGACATCTCTCCTATTATTTAATCATGACTATTTGTTGTGCCACATCAGCTCATCAGGTGATATTAAATTCACTTTTATGATTGTTAAGGGTGTAATAGAGTAGTTTGAGTATGATATTGAGATTTCAGATAATTTAGGGGTCAATTTATATCTTTTGCCTATAGAAAAAGCCGTAAATTATGCCACTTTGACTAAAGTTTGGATCATCAATATAATGGACTTTCGGGAAAGCATATTGTTAAAGGAATAAACGTCGTACCCTTTAAACATGACAATTGGGCATCAAATCCATTTTTCAGCCCCACTAAATAATCAAGGTCAATCATAATTCATAACAGCTCGAATTTTGCGGTTCTACAGATAACTAACAAAGGAGTAAATGAATGTGCATATGCATGCCATACTTTAGATTGGCCACTAGGTGTATTTGTATATGTGGTGTTGGCAGTTTGTGCATACATCGAATAATTCCATGGGCCACATGTTACCTTCGAATAATATAGGTATCGAATAACTCTATTCATCAAAGCTTAGACATATCAAAAAGTTACCTAATATTTTTGCCTCCGCTTAACTTCTATAGTAAAAGAATTGCTTGGAGATAAAGTGAATACAAGTGTAATTGGAAATGAAAAGAACTTATTCCTATTTGGAAAGTCAGGTAATGTAGCTAGCCGAGCACCAAATGAAGTCAAAGCAATTATAAAAGGAAAATAAAAGTAACATAAAGAATTAAGTCACAGATGCTTATATAGTTCTTCATGGACTCCTAATTTGTTGTGGCTATAAATACATGGCTAGCTTGCCATCTAGTAATCATCTCAAAGAAAAGACGAGTAGTCTTACATGAAGAGGAGAGTCATAATATTGTTTAGTAGCCAAGGATGACTTGCCTGCTCCATTTTGTAAAAAGGTGTTTATTTACACCATTAATACTATGGTGGCCTTTTTGTTTGGTTTCAGGCAGTCTCCTTGGCTACCTTGACATGCTCTTCTCTTTCATGCAAGAATCTCTCTTTTGTTACTCTGTCTATATTATAAGTTTTAAAAGTCTTCATTTTTCGTTCTTAAATTTTATGTTGAATCAAACTATGTCATATAAATTGAAACAGAATATAATGTACGAAGGAGTTGAAAGAGAAGAGAAGTCTAGCATGATGAGAAGAGTCTTATTTAGTAGCCAAGGATGACTTGCCTGCCACCACTTGGGAAAGGTCTTTCATATGTCCTTCCTTTCTTGGTTTCAAGCAGGTCATCTTTAGCTAACTTGACAAGCTCTTCTCTTTCACGCGAGGCTTTCTCTTCTTCCAATATCGTATAATATGGAGAGATGACGACAGCAAAGGATGAAGATAATTGCAAGGGGGTCTAAGATGAAAAGAAGAGCCTAATTTGATAGCCAAGGATGACTTGCCTGGACCATTTTCATGGGATTTAACGGGAAATTTGAAATAGAATTTAAGTAAGATTATCATCCTAAAGAATTTTTTATTATCAGGTTATCCGAAGAATATCGTAAGCTTTTTCGAAATGTCTTTTAACACATTTGGGCATTCGACCAAAAGTAATCACAGTTGCTAGTCGATATACAAAAAATATACATTAGTTTTGTATAAAATATGTATATTCCTTGTATTGTAGACTCCTTCCGTCTCAATTTATGTGATGTACTTTCATTTGGCATGCACCTTAAGAAATAAAGAAAGACTTTTGAATCTTATGGTCTAAATAAGTCAAAAACTTTTGTGTGGTTATAGATCATCTCATTTTGATAAAAGGTAAAGTTTAAAGTTAAATTATTGTCAAATAAGTAAATATGTCATTCTACTTGGGACGGACTAAAAGGAAAGTGAGTCATTCTTTTTGAGACAGAGGAAGTAGTTAATAAACAAAAAATATACATTTAATGAACCATTATTTTGGTGTGGAGGGGGGGCTATATAGTGTAAATATCTCTTTTAAAATATGAGATTTATAATCTTAAAATTATATAAAACAGATTATCTGATATAACAGATAACGAGGATCTGATGTAAAAACTTCCAGGTTAATAATTAGGTAAGTCGTTTATATATGTATGAGTGTGTGTGTGAGAGAAGCCTTTTTGCATGGGTTGCAGGCAGTCGTCTTTGGCTATGTGATATGATCTTCACTCTCATCTATTCCCTTCTCTTTCATTATTATTATTGTTCCGCTCTTGGTTTATGCTGACACTTCACAATGCAGGACATGAGAAGATTGCGGTAGATAGAGGTTGAAGAATTTGTTAAGAGTGTTACATCGGATATGGAATGGAAACATGGACTCCTTGTATGAATTTGAATAATCCTCACCCTACAAGTTAACTTTTGGGGTTGAGTTAGGCCCAAGATCGATTTTTTACATCAAAAGCTAGCTTTTGGGGTTGAGTTAGGCCAAAAATCCATTTTTTACATGGTATCAGAATCATGTTCATTCCAATTATTTGTTCACCGATATTGGGCCTTCAAATTCTATTACTCACGCTCCAGTTAACAAGGTTTGGGCGTGCGGGGAGTGTTAAGAGTCTCACATCGGATATGGAATGGAAACATGTCATTAAATGAACTTGAACAATCCTCACCCTACAAGCTAGTTTTTGGGATTGAGTTAGGCCCAAGATCCATTCTTTACATAATTAAATTAAATACATAGTTTGCGGATTATACCTCTCCATCTCACCCTTTCATTGCCTATAAATTCAGAGGCCTAGCCTCAGATTTTATATAAAAAGAAATCTGAATTCTTTCTTCCCCTAAGCTTTTCTCTGCATTAGTTTTCAAAATAACATTATAGTAGAGTGTGATTTTTGCCGAATTTGCGTTCGACGAAGTTGGTGGGATTTGAGGTATCGCTACGCCATCAACATGTATATGTGTTTTATCCTGGGATGAAGTAATCTATAATCTCGGGTACAGTGAGGGGATTAAATTCCTTAAAAACACACAGTGAATTCTGTGGACTCGGATATTTAGTTTTTGCATTTTTTTAATAGTTTTTTAGTTTCTGGTTTACTCTGACTTTTCGTTTCCAGTTTTTGGTTTTTGTTTTTTAATTTTGAACACAGGTTTGGATAACAATCTTAAGAAATTTAATGCTTTTACAATTTTATTTACTGTGTTCATCTTAAAATCTGTTTATTAGAGAATCAACAGAAAGTTGGATGAGAACATGAGTTTACACAATATGGCTATAGTGGCGGTTGCAATATTGAAGTATAGAACAACACAGGTCTGCCCGACACATTATCTCTTTGGAATACTGTTCAGATGAAATTCAAAGAGGAAGTGATTAATTTATTATCATCAAGGCACCGTTTCATTCTTAATATTTTTAACTAATACACTCAGTTTGCTAAAGGAACAACTGACATTATGTTGGAAAATCAGTGATATAAGAAGAAAAGATCATTAAAGGGTGGACTTAGACTTAATGATTGGGTGATCTCTTCGGGTGGACTGAATTTGTTCCTCTATTTTCAATGGTGTTTTTCCATCTTTGGGAAAAGAAAAAAATAATATTAAAATTAACAAGTGGGGTGGACTTCTGTAGAGGATAAAACAATTATTCAATGACAATATTGCGGATGAGAGGCAATGTTATATGGAGGAGCAGTCAATGTGGTACTGGTTTCTTCATCGCTGAAATATAATATTGTTATTACTGCTTATAATGGTCCGTTGCGTCGTGCTCATCTTGTCCTGCCTACATCTTAGATCCCACGTCTTATTTTCAATAAGAGCATTATATTCGTCAATCATTACATTTTTTCAATTAGGATCAAACAAGACATCTTTCGAATTACGAGGAACAGGGGAAGGGGCAATCGAAGTGGACAAGTTAAATAGTTGTTTGGGTTAGGAAATGCCGTGCATAGCACGGGTTTCCATTGTCCGTGGGTGTGCCGCGGGAGGTTGGACAGGATTGGGATGGGGTGGCCGAGAAGTAGAGGGGGAACTAGGTGGTCTGCCTGGAGTAGGGGGGCTGAGAAGATGTAGTGGCATCCGGGAGAGGGGGTTGGCCGAGATACAATCGAGATGAAAGGCCGTGAAGGGCTGTTCCGAGGCTCCCGTTGTGGGACTGGGTGGATTGCCCGCCTAGGGACGACAATGGTGGGGACGGCTGTCGATGTCAGTGATGACTAATTTTACAAGTGATGAATTATAAGGGAATTTAGGCCATCATTTAGGAATTTGGGGATGGAGAATTGAGTTTGGCAAAGGGGAATTGAGACTCATCGAATATGACATGCCGATAAATTATTATTTTTCAGTTTGACAAATTGTAACAATTATAACCTCGATGATTTGGGGGGTAGCCAAGAAAGACGCATGGGGATGAACGAGGTTGCAGCTTGTTGATTTGTGTGGAGGGATGGAGGGGGTAGCACATACATCTGAAAGTTTGTAAATACTTATAGGAAGGATCCCGAAGATAGAGAACTTGAGTGGGATATTTGTCTTTGAGAGACTTTTTTGGGAGAATGTTCAAGAGATAGGTTGTCATTGATAGAGCGTAATGCCAAAAATGGGGGGGGGGGAGGGGAGATAAAGGCGTGAGCAAGGAGGGCACAAACTAAGTTGTTTATGGCTCTAATTTTTCATTCGATTTTGCCATTTTGTGGAGAGGTGTGGGGACAAGGAAAAATGAAAAACAAGGTCGTGTGTGGCGCAGAAAAGTTTGAATTGATAATTATCAATTTTTCTCCCATTTTCACATTGGAAACATTTAATATTTTTTTCAAATTGTATCTTAATGAAAGTGTTGAATGATGAAAAAATAGAATAGACTTGAGACATATTACCAATGGGAAACGTCCATAGAAAGTTTGAAAAATCATCTAAAAACGACATATAGTATCGATGTCCGGCCGTTCTTAAGATAGGAGAAGTCCATAAATCACTATGTATTATATCAAAAGGCATTAAAGTACAAGTGGATGAAGAATAAAATGGCAAATTGACATATTTTTCAAAAATACAAGATTCACAAACAGGAGGAGAAGGGACATGTTTGTAAGAAATAAATTTATTTTTGCTAAGGGAGCGTAAAACATAATCTCCCGGATGTCTTAATCTATTATGTCATAAAGGAGACAAAATTGATGCAAAGGTTGATGAATAGGAGGCTGGATGGCTGACGGAGGTGGTGATAGGATAAAGATCCTCAGTGCTATCACATCTCAGTATTCACATCCCTGTCATAGGGTCCTTCACAGAAAAATCAAAAGGATCAAATTAAAGGGAAACATTATTGTCGGTTGTGAAACAACACATAGAGATTAGATTTTTGATAAGTTTCAGGGCATGAAGGACATTTTTAAGGCTAACGGGGGTGTGTGGTGGGGAAAGAGATGATTGTCCATAACCTCGAATGGGAATGTCTTGTCCACTACCAACAATAATATTACGATTTAAATTGCTCATATTAAAATAAGATGAGAGAATACCTTGGGATGTCGTCATATGAGATGTGGTGCCAGTGTTCATATACCAACTATTGTCAGGAACGTTGAGAGATATCATGTTCATAGCTGCCTCAATATCCGTTGGTGCGTAGGTTGAAGGAGGATAAATATGTGCATTGTATGCCTGTTGTGGATATGTGTCGAGGATGCCGGACTGGGCTTGTCGGGTCGAAAGTTGGGCCCAAGAGGACGTCGGGTAGGGGCAAGATGGAGCAGGCTATGCCGGTGGGATCCACGAAGCCCATGGCAGGTAGGCAGCCCACGACGGAGGTTGTTGCCGCTGTTGGTGGCTGCCAGCCGGCGAAGGCTACCTCCTACCGCCGCTGCCATTTTTCTGGCACTGCCTCTGTTATCGCCGATGTTTCCGCTGTTCCCAGAATTTCTTCCTCTTTCGTTATTTCGGGAACGTGAGCCACATGTCGGATCGTTGGCTTGCCTGTGGGATGGGACGGGAGTCGAGCCTCTCGGGTCAGCATGGTTGCCGTCGGTGGATACGAGAAGAACATGACTAGGGATCTATATGTAATTAGACTTAACTTGTAGAACTAACTTGTATTTAATTATGTTGAGTTAGTTTGTTTGTTAGATAGTTAGTTAATCATTAGCATGTGTTGTACATATAAGCTACTGATGTAGCAATTATCGATTAAACAATTCATTTTACCCAAAATATCTTCTCTCAATTCTTCTTTCTAAAATCACTTCTTCAAAAATGGAGCAATTGTAATAGTTTGACTATTCATTGAAGAAATATGATTAAAGGGAAGATAATAGATACACTATTACATACTAATCGTAAAATCGACCCCAACTAAACTTGAAATTAAAGCATAATTTTTAGGGGGTCAAATTATCCAATCAGATTAATATTCTATAAATATGTGCCTCCTATAATCAAGATGAATATAAATAATAGAGGTAACATCAGATAGACGTGTCACTCCTAATACCTCATTTAGTGGCATGGACTTTCTTTCAAAGAGTTGATAAAGACGCGAATTTGTCAGATTCTATAAGAACAAATTAGTCAAAATTCCTAATGTCATAAAACACTGATACAGCCAAGCTCTTTTACTTTCTATTATTATCGTTTCCCTCTTTCTATATCTGGAAATTAATCAAACAATTTATTGCCGTATTCTTTGTGATTGGAATTTGCAACTTTACCATTTTTTCTTTAATTGAGCTTACGAGTCCTCTTGGATAATTTTTTGCTTACTGTAAATTCAAAGGAAGTTCTTCATATGAAGGTAACTTTGTAATTGGTGGGTTTGGTACATATAATTTTGTAGATTTCTTAAATATCTCATGTTTACTGTCTGTAACATTGAGTAATTTTGACCACCAAGTCCAAGAGTTGTGGTAGGATGGATGATTACTTGGAGTTGGAAATGAAGAAATTCCTAGTAGAAAGTGCTTTCCCCTTTAATGGGCTCTATGCAACGCGAATTTGAATTAGTCGGATCAACGAGTTCCGAATATCAGATGGCTATAAAAATTTTACTTCCTTCATTTCAATTTAAGTGTCTTACTTTTCTTTTTGGTCTATCCCAAAAAAAGTCTCTTTCTTTATATAGTAACTTGACAATTTAAACATCGTGCATGATAAGTTTCTAACCACAAGATTCAAACGACATTTTAGTACATTATACACGTCTTTAATTTAGGACCACAAGATTCAAAAAAATTATTTTTTAAATATTGTACCTAGTCAAATTAAGACACTTAAATTGGGACGGAGGGAGTAAAATAATTTCTACTTCTCAGAAACGGAATAAGAAACTTCCTATCCATAAATTACTCCATGGTCACCGCCAAAGGATGTGGTACATTTGATGGGGTTGCTCCTTCGAATCCTGGTATGAAAAAATTCTTGGTAGGAAGCGATTTCTCCGAATGCGCCCTACGCGATATGAATCCGGATATAATCAAATTTCAATGTAGGTGACAAACACCGGATAGGAAACCAAAAAAATACTTCATGGGCAATTGTGCTTGATATACTTTAACTACTGAGAGTGTAGTTAATTATATGGTATTTGGATGCAATACATTCCCCCTAAAAGAAATGATTGGAGATAAAGTGATCGTTAAAGTGTCCTTGCAAATGAAGAGAACTCATTCCTATCGGAAATCAAGATAATGTAGCTGAGAGAAACCAAAGTCAATGCAATAAAAGGATAACATAAAGCAACTATATATGAAAAAAGATGCTTATTTCTCCATTGTTACTAATTTATTGTGACTATAAATAGATTGCTAGCTTGTCATATAGCAATCATCTCAATAAAAAGAAGAGAGGTCTTACATGAAGAGGAGAGTAATATTATTGTTTAGTAGCCAAGGATGACTTGCCCGCTCCATTATTTAAAAGGTGTTGACACCATTAATGGTGTTGACCTTTCTTTCTTGGTTTCAGACAGTCTCCTTGGCTACCTTGACATGCTATCCTATTTCATGCAAGACTTTTTCATTCTTTTCACTATAAGAAGAAAGACATTTGTCAATAACATTTTTTGTTGTCAATGTTGTTGTCAAAAATACTTTTCGCAACAACAAAAATATTGTTGCTAAAATTTTGTTGTCAATTCTATACTTTCTTGTAGTGTTTGAGCCGGAGGTTTATCAGAAACAACCTCTCTGTCCCAAAAGATAGGGGTAAGGTCTGCGTACATCAAACTCTCTCCTGACTGCACTTGTAGGATTACACTGGGTATGTTAATATTGTTTATATGTTAATTTAGGAAGGGATCGAGAGAGAAGAAGACAGAAGAGAGGTGTAGGATGATGAGAGGAGTCTTACTTAGTAGCCAAGGATGGCTTGCCTGAAACCATTTGGAAAGGTCTTTAATTTATACCATACATATTGATGGTGTGTCCTTCCATTCTTGGTTTCAGGCAGGTCACCATGGCTAACTTGATAAGCACTTCTCTTTCATGCAACCCCTTTTTTTTTGCCATAACTTATATTTTCTTGTTTCATTTTGGTTGTCACAGGAGGGCGTCAGGCGCCCAGAGCGCTCCTATGCAGGGTTGTGGCCTATGCATTAGTGCGCGCCACACACCCTTCGGTCCGCGAAGGAAATTTTCAACTTCTTCAGGAAAAGCACAATTTTGTCCTAGACTTGTCCAATGCATGCAAACGCCTCAAAACCTAATCCTATTTAGGAAAATTCAACAGTTTGAAGGCAAGGACACGACTTAAGTATCTTGGGAGCACTAACACCTTGAGTTTTTCTTTCTTTCATCATTTACTAGTACTTTATGAATTTCAATACGGATGGAAATCATTTAGCATCCTTAACTTCGCTTTAAAAATTAAACTCCCCCTCAATTATAAACAATAGACATTCTTCACCCCTATAATATCTATCTTACCCTTGGTATTTTAAATCTCTATCTATATAATATCTTTTTATACTATACATAATATTTATTTTTCTTAACCTAGGTATTTATATAGTTTTATTTAAGTTAACAATATTGTAGGAGAATTAATCTCTTGAGTATTTCATTCCAATGATAGCAAATATATACAATATTACAATGTAGTAATAATCTAAGTTTACCGAAACTATAAGATGCTAATCTACCTAATTGATGACAAATTTATTTACAATGATAATTACAAGATTACATCTTAATTAGTAGTGATTGGAAATAATTATGGGATTATCCCATAATTATTCTTACAGTCCCCCGCAATCTTAGCGGGAGGTTCTCGAATGGTGAGACTGTCCCTGAAATCATCAAAGAGTACGCGCGGAAGACCTTTCGTGAAGATGCCTGCAATCTGATAACGGGACGGTACATGGAGAACCCGGACTTGTCCACGGAAAACCTTTTCTCGGACGAATAAGATATCCATTTCAATATGTTTTGTGTGTTGATGCTGAACTGGATTACCGGATAAGTATATCGCAGTCACATTGTTACAATAAACAACAGTTGCCTTCTTAATCGGGCATTGGAGCTCTAAAAGAAGATTACGGAGCCAACACGATTCAGCGACCACATTGGCCACCCCCCCGGTATTCTGCCTCAGCGCTTGACCGATACAAAGTTGTCTGGCGTTTGGATGACCATGAAATCAGATTATCCCCCAAAAATACACAATAACCCGAGATTGAACGTCGTGTGTCCGGGCAGCCACCCCAATCTGCATCAGTATAAGAGGATAGAGTCGAGATGGAGGATTTATACAAATGTAATCCAAACTGAATAGTACCCTGGATGTACCACATAATCCATTTGAGAGCCCCCATATGTTCCTATTTCGGATCATGCATATGCAAACACACCTGCTGAACATCATAGGAGATATCAGGTCTCGTGAAAGTGAGGTACTGCAAGGCCCCTACGAGGCTGTGGTAGTGTGTAGGATCACTATATAAAGCCCCTGAAGTATTACTTAATTTGGCTTTTGTATCTAGTGGAGTATGTGATGGCTTGCAGGATGACATACCGGCTTTTTCAAGTATCTCCTCGGCGTATTTCTTCTGACTTAGAAACAGACCACTTGCATATTGAGTGACAGCAATGCCTAAAAAAATGACCCAAATGCTTCATCGCAAAAATATTGCGAGAATGGACATAATAGACTGGCGAATGGCGGTAGATGATGTAGTGAGAATGATGTCATCTACATACAGGAGGATATACGTCATGTCACTGCCCTTCTTATAAATGAATAATGATTGATCGGACTTGCTGTAAGAGAAACCAAGAGTGGATACAAAACCTGCAAACCTGTTATACCAAGCCTGTGGAGGTGGTTTCAAATCATATAGGGACTTTTTCAGCAGGCACACATAATGTAGATGTGTAGAGTCTCGAAAATCCAGCGGTTGGTGCATGTAAACTGTTTCCTATAGATGGCCATGCAAAAATGCATTTTTGACATCTAACTGATGAATAGTCCAGGATTTGGACAGTGTCAGGCTAAGAACTGTCCATATAGTTGCTGGCTTAACCACCAGACTAAAAGTTTCTCCACAATCTACTCCAACCTGCTGAGACCTGCCATCACCAACAAGACGAGCTTTGTATCTCCCAAAAGAGCCATCAGAATTCTTTTTATGATAGAAAACCCATATAGACCTAATATAGTAAGTTAAACTGACGTTTGGGGTGAAAAATCATATGCATTGCATGGGTTTCAATGGTTCGAGGTTGTACTGTTATCGGTTGGGTGGTAGGAATCTCATGGGGTGGAGTAGAGTCCAAATTTGAAGTGTGAGGGAGGGATTCACCAAGTGGTTATTGGGCCACGATAATGGGCTGGCTCAGTTTATTAGTGAGGGAGTAGTGGGTTCCCCCACATGGGCCTGGTTGTTATGGGGATTCAATTGGGCCTAGACTATTGGTCCAATCCCGTGAAGTGGTGGCGCGGGGTTAATTAGGTTATTGGGTTGTAGCGGGTCAACTGGTGGTTGATTATTGAGATGATGGTGTAAAATGGGATGTATTCTGTTGTCCAAAAAATCATATGAAGGTGAGGATGCCACATGAGACTTAGCAAACGGGAATTTAGACTCATCAAAAACTACGTGACGAGAGATAATAACTTTCCCCGTCGCCATATCAAAATATTTATATCCCCTATGATTTAATGGATATCCCAAAAACATGCAAGGAGTCGACCTAGCTTGCAACTTGTGAATGGAAGTAGAAGAAAACAAAGGATAACACAAACACTCAAACATCCGCAAATGTGTAAAAGATGGAAGACGATGATACAACATTTGTGTAGGGGACACATTGGAGAGCAGTTTACTATGAAGAATATTTAAAAGATAGGTTGTCATTTGAAGTGCATGGTGCAACAAATTCGGTGGTGTGGAAGAATGCACAAGAATGGTGCGAATCATATTATTAATTGTTCGAATTTTTCTTTCAGCTTTTCCATTTTGTGGTGATGTATGTGGACACGAAATACGTAAAGACATCCCATTTTGGTGACAAAAATCTTTAAAATTGGTATTTATGAACCCCCCCCCCAATTGTCACACTGAAAACATTTAATGAATTTGTCAAATTGAATTTTGATAAAAACACTAAATTATTTTAAAATGGTATAGGTTTGCGATTTATGTCCTAAGGGAAAGGTCCGCAAAAAAATTGAATAATCATCTAGAATTAGCAGATAGTACTTATGACCTGCAGAACTCAAAACAGGTGATGTCCACAAATCACAATGCAAAATATCAAATGTCATAAAAGTATGAGAAGTAGAGGACGCAAAAGGGAGCTTAACATGTTTGCCAATCACATAATATTAGCAAACAGAAGAGTCCAAAGTTCGGTTACAAGCAAACAAATTATTCTTCCTAAGAGAATTAAAAACTGGTGCTCCTGGGTGACCCAATCGATTGTGTCAGACAATAAGATAAATGACAACAAAGGTGGATGATTTGGTTATCCGGTTGTTGGAAATAGAGGTGATGGGATACAGGTCCCCTGTGCTATTACATCTCATGAGTGGCATCCCCGTCTGAAAATCTTTCACAGAAAAGCCTGATGGGATACAGGTCCCCTGTGCTATTACATCTCATGAGTGGCATCCCCGTCTGAAAATCTTTCACAGAAAAGCCAAACGGTTTAAAATTCACAGAAACATTATTGTCAATTGTAAAACGTCTAACAGATATCAAGTTCTTAATTAATTTTGGTGCATGTAGGGCATTTTTCAAGTATAATGGAGGGTGTGGAGAGGATAGTGTTACCTAACCAATACGATGAATTGGAATTTCCTGACCACTATCGATAATAATATTTTTATTATTGCTCATATTGAAATAAGACTAGAGATTACCTTGAGATCTTGTCATGTGTGACGTAGCCCCTATATCCATGTACCATGACTCGTCTGGAACATTTAGATTCATATGGTTCATGGCTTGTTCGATGTCAATGGGCGCATAGACGACCGAAGATGGTACCTGAGCTGCAAACGCATGTTGGGGACGAGACCCTAGAGTTCCGGGTTGGCGAGTTGAAGGTGGAGGCCTGGCACATGAAGAAGTAGGGTATGAACATGGCGGGGCAGCCCACTGTGGGCCTAGGCCCACGGTGGGTACTGCCCCCACTGATTACCGGCGTTGCTGCCTGGACGCCACTGTCGTCGGCGGGTTGGCCACCGCCACGGCCTCGTCCCTTTCCACCATTATTTTTCCCTTTGTTATTGTTACGGTTTGAACCCCATTTTGGCTATAATTTTGACTATTATTATTGCCCCCCAAACCAGAATTTTAGGGGTCCGAATTCGTGGAAAATGAATTGGTGGAGATGAGAGCAGTGCCGGCAGTGGATGCTCCAGAAGATGCCTGTTTTGCCTTCCTTGTTTCCTCGAGAATTAACCTATAACGGGCCTCATAGAAAGGAGGCAATGGATTACTTTGTTGAATGAACGTAGCAACCCCATCATATTGTTCATTAATCCGGCAATCAACTGAAGGACTAACCGTTGATTTGTCACGGGCGAACCAACGTTAGACAATTGGTCCATAAGCATCTTTAATTCTTGACAATAGGCTGAGATGTTAGAAAAGTCATCCAATTTAACATTCGTAAATTGGCGTTCAAGATAAACGGCCCTAGAGATTTTGTTGTCTTGAAAAATATTTTGCAACCATTCTCATGTCTGTTGAGCCGTAGAATTGGGTTCCAAGATGGTATGGAGAAGATCATTTGAAATTGTTCCATAAATCCATTGAAGGACTATAGCATCTAACCGAGATCATAATTTCTTGTCCACCGTAGTGGTATCCGACGGTGACTCGGACGGAAGGATATGGCTAATCACCTTATAAGCATGGCAGTGAATTTTGAATAGTTCTGCCCATGAGGTATACTGCATTTTCTCCATTTCAAGAGTTATAGAGATAAAGTTCTTGACGTTATTAATGGCAAGAGCGGGATGAAAGATTTTTTTTTCGGCCATAGGTTCCACTTAGAATCAAAGGAAGAAGAGAAGTAAGTGGTGTTTTGATGGAAGTGGATGGAAGAAACCTCAATTTTGGGGAAGTCTAGCCAGGGGGTAGGGGTTGTAGTAATCGGCTAGGGTTTAGTTGAGTGTTTAGGTTTTGAGGAAGTATTTAGGTTTAGGGTTTAGGAGTATTAAACCTAGTAGGTGGTCGAAAACAATAGAAAAGAGAGGGAGAAATCGGCTAAGGAAAAAAAAGAGGAGATTAGGGCAAAGAATCTTTGGCTATTGATACCATGTAGGAGAATTAATCTCTTGAGTATTTCATTCCAATGATAGCAAATATATACAATATTACAATGTAGTATTAATCTAAGTTTACCTAAATTATAAGATGATAATCTACCTAATTGATGACAAATTGATTTACAATGATAATTACAAGATTACATCTTAATCAGTAGTGATTGAAAATAATTATGGGATTGTCCCATAATTATTCTTACAAATATAAGTAGAATAATTCTTTTATGAATTTGTCACAAAATCTAACACTATTTTTTTATGATTGTTATTTTAATATTGTGTGCATTAAGTATGTTATATGTATATAAATGCATGTTTCAATTCTCTCTTATTCTCTATTGTCTATATAGATAAACGAATTTTGTTTGTTAATAATGAGATATTTTCTAAATTATAATTCAAAATCCATTTTCAATATAAATAGATAATCTTTTAGGAATTTGTTATAAAATATACCTCTATTTCTATTAATTATTTTTGTATTACGTGCATTGAAATAGGTATAAAGTTATTATTATCTATTATTTTCATTGATATAAATAGATATTAGAGTTTTGATTGTTATTAATAAAATTAATTTTCTTATTCTGCTCATTTATTCATTATAGATCATCATTAATTTATATACTCAATTAGTATTTTTCACTTTTCTTTTTATTCAGAAAAATAATAAGTATTTATTTTTTCATAAAAAAATGTTACATAAATATAAAAAATAATCATCATGATTTTTAAAAAGTAAAATAAAATGATAGGTTGATATAGTAAGGGTAAAATAGGCATATTAGAAAGTCAGTAAGGATAAAGGAGGGAGAATGTCTATTGTTCAAAGTTGAGGAGGGAGTTTGATTTTTAAGGCAAAGTTAGGGAGGATAAATGATTTTCACCCAACAATCATAGCAAACTAAGGCTTCGATTGGACAATAGAGAACTGAAACATTGATCTATATACATATAACATACTTAATGCATGAAATAGTAAAATAACAATCATAAAAAATAGCATTATAATTTGTGATAAATTCATAAAAGTATTATTCTACTTATATTGTTAACTTAAATAAAATTATATAAATACCTAGGTTAAAAAAATTAAATATTGTGTATAATATAAAAAGATATTATATAGATGGAGATTGAAAATACCTGAAAGAAATAATCCCCTTTATTATTTTCCTTGATTGAATAGATATATATACAAGTTAAAATAGGAGAATCCTATTCCTAATCTATTCCTAAAACCTTATTCTACCATAATTCTAACTCTACAATTATGGTAGGTGTATAACACTAATTATGGTAATGAATATACTACAATATACACACAATATATTTTCCTTAATATACACTTATTTGTCCACTGTTTTATTTAGGCGAGAGGCCCATTCTTTGAAATTTGTTGCCCTCTTGAGGCTGAGAGAGGCCAGGCGTGTTCTTTGGCTTTGCCTCATTCCGCAATATACATGTGATATATATTCAGTGTATATCACATGTATATTGCTCTGTTTAACACACCTCCGCAGTCATAGCGGGCGGTTTTCGAACACTGAGACTGTCCCTAAAATCTTCAAAGAGAACCGCTGGTAGACCCTTTGTAAAGATGTCTGCAATTTAATAACGAGACGTGACATGGAAGACGCGAACTTGACCCTTTGCAATCTTTTCTCGGACAAAGTGAATGTCCATTTCGATATGCTTGGTGCGTTGGTGTTGAACTGGGTTACCTGACAGGTAGATGGCAGTAATGTTATCGCAATATACCAAGGTGGCCTTCTGAATGGGACAATGAAGCTCCAAAAGCAAATTACGTAGCCAACATGATTCGGAGACCACATTTGCGACCCCTCGATATTCCGCTTCGGCACTCGAGCGTGACAGAGTTGCCTGACGTTTGGCCGACCAGGAGACCAAGTTGTTGCCGAGGAACATACAGTAGCCAGAAGTCGACCGTCTGGTGTCGGGACAACCACCCCAATCAGCATCCGTGTAGGAAACAAGTGTGGATGTAGATGACGGATACAAGTGCAACCCATAGTCTAGTGTCCCCTGAATATACCGAATGATGCGTTTGATTGCATTCATGTGCTCAACTCTGGGATCATGCATGAATAAACACATCTGCTGAACTGCATATGTAATATCGGGTCTGGTAAAGGTGAGATACTGGAGAGCCCCTGCAAGACTGCGATAGCGGGTTGGGTCCTCGTATGGTGCACCTGCTGTGGCACTTACCTTTGGGTTTACATCAACTGGCGTTGAAGTGGACTTACATGATGACATCCCAGCCCTCTCTATGATCTCAGCAGCATACTTCCGTTGAGACAGAAACAAGCCACCTGAATGACGTTTGACGGCAATCCCCAAAAAATAACTCAACGCCCCTAAGTCCTTCATAGCAAATTCAGAACTGAGCATGGCCATGATAGACTGACGCAAAGCATCGGAGGAGGCAGTCAAGATGATATCATCCACATATAACAGAATATAGGCCAATGACGAACCACGGCGGTAGATGAATAAAGAATTATCTGACATGCTGTGAGTGAACCCAATAGTCGAAACAAAATTAGCAAATCGTGTATACCAGGCACGTGGAGACTTCTTAAGCCCATATAATGACTTCTTCAACAAACAGACATGATGAGGGCGGTTGGGATCCCTGAAACCCAACGGCTGATGCATATAGACTGTTTCCTTGAGATCTCCATGTAAGAAAGCATTCTTGACATCCAACTGATGAATCGGCCAAGTCTTTGACAGAGCCAAGCTAAGTACAGTGCGAATGGTAGCCGGTTTGACCACCGGACTAAACGTCTCACCACAATCAATACCAACCTGCTGAGTCTTACCATCACCAACAAGTCGCGTCTTATGCCGAGCAAAGGACCCATCTGAATTCTCCTTATGAGCAAAAATCCACATAGACCTGATAATATTAATACCATATGGACGGGGCACCAACTCCCACGTCTTATTATCAATAAGAGCATTATATTCATCAGTCATAGCAATTTTCCAATTATGGTCATTTAATGCGGACACAGGATTGCGGGGCAAGGGGGATTTAGAGACATCATAATGTAAATTAAAATGTCTTTTAGGTGTAAAAATACCCCGCTGACTACGAGTGACTGGTCTATGACTCGAGAAAGAATTAAGGGAATTTTGGGAATTTTCTGGGCTCAGGCGATCTGGCGGCGATGGGCTCTTGGCCCAAATCGAAATGGTGGACTACCTTCGGACCGCTTCGAGCCCTGGCTGGACCGCCCGATTCTTTGGAACTGCTCGATGGCTGGAATAATCGGGTGTGGCGATCTTTGTTGGGCCAGCGGGTAGTGGGCCCGCTGGAGGATTTTAGGTACGGGAGATGTCTGAAAAATTCCGAATAATATACGGGGATATTTGGTCATCCAAAAAATTATATGACTTAGGTTCGGGAGTATGAACTTTCGTAAATGGAAATTGAGTTTCATCGAAAATGACATGGCGATTGATTATGATTTTCTTGGAGGATAAATCAAAACACTTATAACCACGATGATTTGACGGATAACCCAAAAATACACACGGAGTTGATCGAGCCTGAAGTTTGTTAATTGTGGTGGATGGGAATAACGGATAACACAAGCACCCAAAAATCTGAAGATGAGAATAAGATGGGTTTTTATTATATAGTATTTTTAGGGGGGAAGAATATGTCAGACCCTTAGAAGGAATTATGTTAAGAAGATATGTGGCCATTTGTAGAGCATGATGCCAAAAATATGGAGGTATGGAGGCATGTATTAGGAGAGTTCGGACAATGTTATTTATGGAACGAATTTTGCGTTCGGCTTTCCCATTTTGTGAAGATGTATGAGGACATGAAAAACGAAAATTTATCCCATGAGTAGCACAAAACTCTCGAAACTCCCTATTGTCATACTCTTTCCCATTATCACATTGAATATTTTTTATTTCTCTTTCGAATTGAGTACGAATGAACGCTCTAAATTTTATGAAGACGGAAAACACTTGTGATTTATTCGCAATTGGAAACGTCCACAAAAATCTAGAATAATCATCTAAAAAGAGAACATAATATCGATGACCCATTGAACTAAGAACAGGAGATGTCCATAAGTCGCTATGAATAATGTCAAATGGCATAGAAGTATGGGAATTGGAGTCTACAAATGGCAACTTAATAATTTTTTCTAATGAACAAGACTGACAAATTGGAGTACGACTTGTACCCTTACAAGAAATAAAGCTATTTTTATTTAAAGCTGATAAAATAGAAGATCCCGGATGACCCAGACGAGCATGCCACATGGAAGGAGAGATGGCTGCAAAAGCTGATGGCAAGGCTGGACTCGATAGACTGAAATTGGGCATGATAGGATATAGATCCCCCTACTATCACACCTAATGAGATGACTCCCCGTCTTGAAATCCTTCACAGAGAAACCGAAAGGATCAAATTCAACAGAAACAGAATTGTCATTTGTGAATTTTCGGACAGACACTAAATTTTTAATCAATTTAGGAGCATGTAAAGTATTTTTCAAGAGGAGTGGTGGATTAGGAGGAGATTATGTTTTCTGACCATACCCTAGAATTGGAATAGAACTGCCATTACCAACAATTATCCCCCGAGGGGTGCTCAAATTGGAATAAGATGAGAGAGTACCTGATTCGGAAGTCATGTGAGTAGTGGCCCCGGTGTCCATGTACCAATTTGGGTCCGGTTGGGACAATCCCAACGTGTGCATCGCGGCCTCGATAGCGGTCTGAGTGGGGCTCTTGCATGATGGGCTTCTGCGGAGGGCGGGGCCCAGGGCGCCTTTCAGTGATCTTTCTTTGGGCCGTAGGTCTTTGAATCTGTTCTTTGTTGGGCCAGCGGCGATGGGCCGCCAACTGGCTGGCGTTGGGCACAGGCTGTTGGCGGCCAGCGGCCGGCGGCTTCTTTGGAGAGGTGCGGGTGCCATCGCCATCGCCCCACTGTTGGGCCCACGGTGGTGGTGGGCCACTGTACCCCGGATGGGATCCACCGCCTGCTTGTTGCTCACCGAAACCGCCACCAGAACCACCTCGTTTGCCCCCGCGGTTTTTGTTATTTTTGCGTTTATTCTTGCCGCCACCATTATTATGGTTTTGGCCCGAATTATTAACAAAACCCGAAGAACTAGGAGAGGATGCCACCATGACAACCGGGCTTGCTCCGGTAGCCGCCTTTTTAGCCAATCCGGCTTCTTCCAACATCAGCATGGAGCGGGCTTGATGAAAGTCGGGAAGAGGGTTGCTTTGGCGAATGAGAGTTCCAACACCATTATAGGCCTCTGAAAGCCCGGCAACCAACTGTAGAACTAGACGATTATTTGTTACTGGTGCGCCAACATTATGGAGTTGATCCGCCAACTCCTTTAGTTTCTTGCAATATGCCGAAACGTTCGAAAATACGTCCATTTGAACGAGAGAGAATTCCTGCTCGAGTGTGACGATACGGGAATGTTGGTTGTCTTGGAATATGTCACGCAATCTATTCCATGCAGCCATAGCCGTGGTATCGAGCTCCATAATCGTGCAGAAGGTCCATCAAATAGTGGCGTATATCCACCGAAGAACGGTAGCATCAAGTGTAATCCATACCTCAGGATCCTCCACAGGAAGGGGTCTAGCGGGAGGAATTATGTGATGAAGAACTTGATAAGAGATAGCGTGAATTTTAAACAACTCCGCCCATGTTGCATATTGAACGTTTTCCATCTCAAGGACAATAGGGACACTGAGCTTGATATTGGAAACCGTGAGGGCAGGGTGAAAATTGTTCTTAGACATAGTTGAAAGAACAAAGAAGGAGGTTAAATTTAAGAGAGGTTTTTTAGAGCGGAAGATAAAATTTTTAGAGAGAAAACCCGAGGGAGGGGGGGTTTCTCGGCCACAATAAAAGTTGAGAGAAAAACTTTTGTGTAGACCTAGTCTCTTGATACCATGAAAGAAATAATCCCCTTGATTATTTTCCTTGATTGAATAGATATATATATACAAGTTAAAATAGGAGAATCCTATTCCTAAAACCTTATTCTACCATAATTCTAACTCTACAATTATGGTAGGTGTATAACACTAATTATGGTAATGAATATACTACAATATACACACAATATACTTTCCTTAATATACACTTATTTGTCCACTGTTTTCGCTGGAAGCGAGAGGCCCATCATTTGGGTTGTTGCCCTCTTGGTCAGGAGAGGCCCAATCAAGCGTGTTCTTTGGCTTTGCCTCATTCATAATATACATGTGATATATATTCAGTGTATATCACATGTATATTGCTCTGTTTAACAATACCAAGGGTAAGATAGATATTATATAGGATAAGGGGGAAGAATGTCTATTATTTATAGTTGATGGGGAGCTTGATTTTTAAAGCAAAGTTGAGGAGGGTAAATGATTTTCATCCATGATTGTTGAACTCATGAAAAGTCGACTTCATTCTTCTTGATGTAGAGTATATCTCTCTCACTACACTTCAGTTTCATCGAGTTGTCATAATTTTTCTAGATGTAAAATGTATATAGTCTATGATCCCTCTCAACATTTAATACTATCTCAGTGCTAATTTTATTTTGTATCACTAAAATCATTCGCATTAGGCTTTTCTCTTATAAATTCACTCAATCAAATTTGTCATCAAAAGAATCTAACATGATAAAATAAATTATTTTTTTATGTCATGTAGATATGAACACAAAAATAAAGAAGACCGGCATTACAGCCGACCAACCCACCCACAACAAGTTCTATTTTCTCATAGATTTTTGAAGAAAAAGGATCGATTCTTGGTCAATATTAGAAATATTAGAAAGTAAGAGTTAAAGAATTTATCATTCAAAGGGAAGTAGACTACTCAAGAATTTTCTATTTTATTTGTTGGAATTGAATTTGAATTCAATTATGGTGAATTAAACAGATTGCACTTCAAGATTGTATTTCGTTGTTTTCTTTTTCTAAGTTGTATCATCGTTTTAAGATAACGTGGAAAGAAGAAGGATGAATCTGAGCAGGAACTTGCATGTAGAGGGGTCAATAGAGAAAATAGAATAACAATTGGGACATATACTGAAATACTCTAAAATAAAAGGACCAAAATCATTTAATTTTTTTTACATCAGAGATTGCAGGACCCATCTATGTTCTGAATGATGATTGGCTATGTGACTACTTGGAGTGAAATTTTTAAAAATCCCCAACAGATTATAACTTGGATTTTGGCTGCCATATGGAGTTTAAATAAGTAATTTAAAATGTCAACAAGAATTTTCGGTGAAAAATAGTATTCCTACACAATTCGGCTGTCCTTATTTCCTAAAATAGCTATTGCGTCGGTTTTATTCTTAAGGAATGTTAATTAGTTTGTTAGTTCATTAACTTGTTCCTCTCCTAAACTCTATTTATAATATATAAATACGTCATTATGAAGTGTTAAAAAATAGGTTATTCTATATACTGTTGGTATTTCTATGGTACTTTATAAAGCAGTACGGGAAGTAATAACTATTACAAATGTTCGAAAGGATAAATAAATGGTCAATGTTCAAAACTGCCGCATGTGTGTTGTGTCTTGAATCTTGATCACCTTGCAAAGCCAATGTTGAGAACTGCCGCAAGTTTGTTGTGCCTTGAATCTTGATAACCTGAAATCAAGAAACAACTAAATCTGGATGGTTACAACGTTGTGTGTTGAGTCGAGGATAGCCCTCTATCCTTAAGACAAGATTGCCCCGTATATATATGCTTTTATGTTAGCGGGCAATAATCTCCCAAGATAAAACAACACTTTAATCTCAACACTACAAAGCCAATAGGTTGAGCTTGTCGAAGAAAACAAATATGACTCGACTTGCTAAAGATATGGAATAGGAAGGAAGAGTTTCTCTCTACTCTTCTCTGTTGTCTCTGTGTATATAGTGTGTCTCTGTAGTGTATATCTTGTGTATACGTGAGGGTTTGGTCACTGTTTTTCAGTCGAAAATTGCACTGATTTTCGCTGAATTTCACTGACTGGTTTGTGCTAATTGGTGGTTGTTTTTCGCACTGTTTTGTGCTGAAAAACAGTCAATTTTTCTGTGTCTTTTTCTTGCTGATTTGTGCCTGTTTTCTGGTCGTTTTTCGTCTACTTTCTGCTTGTTGTGCAGCTATGAATTGAGCCAACAACTACTCAATATATAGCAAGCAAGAGGGGCTGTCTAACTGCCAAAAACAAGGCTGTAATGGCCATTAAGGGAGGCCATTAAAACAACCAAGTAATGGCTATTAAGGCCATTGAAATAGGCTGTTCACTGCCCAAGTAATGGGCTGTTAATGGAGGAATTAATCAGCCAAATAATGGCTGGTTAATGCTCCAAAACGCAGTCCAACAGTAGGCAGAAAAAGTCTCCAGAAATTCTGGGGACCAAACTGTAAATATTGAAACTTCAGGGACCAAACTGTAAATATGAAAGAATTCTGGTCCAAACTGTACATATGAAACTTCAGGGATCAAACTGTACATCTGGCAGAGTTCTCTGGTCCAAAAAGATAATATTAGACAGCCCCACAGCCCCACAACCCGTGAACCCGTGAACCCGGAACCCGGAACCGGACGGGACGGGCGGGCGGCGGCGGCGCGCGTGTGGGCTTAGCCTTGAACCCAAGCACATCTAGGTCTTCCCTCTTTTAAACACATGGGATACCCCTTGGGGTCCCAAACCCTTTACCAATTTGAGACTTATATAGAGAGCAATTCTTCCTATTCCCACCGATGTGGTAGATTTGTCCCACACCACATTTCCATGTCTCAAACACCTTACTTCGTTGACCAATATCTCTTTCATTTCTTAACGAAATTAGACGATTCTTGGCCCTACGGTCATCTACTCACTTCGTAGATCATGCCTGTGTAAGGAGACGAGGTCTCCAACATACGGAACACTAGTGTTTAATTCATCAAAGATGGGTGGACGCATCTCCCCACCAAAGGCTAATTTCCAACAATCCCCTCTATGAAAAAGAGATTGTGGCGCACACACAAGGTGCCTACATTTCAGCAATCTTTCAGCGAAAAGATATTGCATCAGGAGAGGTAGCTTTCGCTTTGAACCTTCCCTAGTTGAAATCATCGGACTTACTTCTTTGCAAGAATGAGCGTGATGTCTTGAACCGTCAGTGTTTAGTGTAAGCCAAGACAATGATATCAACACAATAACTCTTCTTATTCATTTTCCTTCTTACGTTTCTGTCCGTTGTGGCCATGGACACACTTGGATTCTTAAGTGCGTTCATTTGAGGCGGCCATCCTCTCACTTAAATACGTGATCTCCTACAAGGTATCCTGCTATACCCCAGTTCTCAAGTGTTAGGAATCATTAAAAGTTTCCCCAACTTTAACCTCAATCGTTTGAGGATCTTTTAAAAGGTTTGGAAGCTTAACCTTTACCCCCCCATGCAGGTAGCACTTTAATGTCTATCGCGGGAACAGCTTTGGATTCATGTTTCTCTACAGAAATCATCATCCGAGGTGCTCTTGCTTCCACCAAAGCGCTCAACTGAACCTTTTGCCGCTTAGTTTTCCCATTGAACCAAATTCTTGGGATCTCCAATCAGTATGGTTGGGTTTCCACCGCAAAGGTTCGTATTATTTGGGTTTTAAGCCAATTCCCCTAGACTGGCAGAACACTTAATCTCTGGGTAGTCCCTTAGTTAGTAAACAAGGATGTGACACCCGTGATGATCAACTGCCATACGGTCTTATGTCTCCGACAGATCCTAAAAGATATGTTCAGACGCCGTCATCCGTGTCCTTCCTGAAGCCGACCGGCTAGCCACACGATGTATAAGCTGCCAAGACACGGGTATCTCCCAATAAGGGACATCCTCTAAGGAGCCGTGAAGTTACTCAACTTCTTTCATGCTTTGTATAAAGCGATAAACTCTGATTCCATCATGAATCGGCCGATGCAAGTTTGCTTAGAGGATTTTCCAAGACCCACCATACACATTTACTTGTGGCTTTGGTGTTCTTCAGATCTGATGTCCAGTTTGCATCACTGTGTTCTCCCAGAACCGTTGGACATCCAGAATACTATAATCTGTAGATAAGCATTAACTCAGATATCGTCATATCAGATTTAACGCCTTCTACCGATCATGTATTAAAATTATCAGTGAACCTTAGTTCAACTGATCTGTTCGTAGGACGATACCAGGTCGGTTGTAGTGTGTACAATACATTGAACTACACATGATCTGTGCATATCGCTCCTTGTCTATGGGTGCACCATGATTCCAATCAGTTCTATGATTCATATCCATAGGTGGCTTCACCGAGACTGTCAACTCTCGACCAGTCCGTTAGACGTCTTAGAAATCCAATTCCTAAGATGCCATCTGTGATACCCATATCTTTCATATCGAGACTTTGTTTCAATATGACTTTTACTTTCAGACTGTTGATTCTCCAACTGTTGGCTTTCTAATTTCAGAGTCAATGTTTACGTGGTCGATTCATTGTTTCGCTTTATCTGAAACTTTCAGGACCAAAATGTAAACATTTCAGGGACCAAGATGAAAGTTCAGGAAGAAGCCCAACAGTCCAGAAAACCAACTCTGATCCTCTTCTTCCAACTCTCCGGTTGGAAAGGCTGTTTCAACATTCATGCCACGCAAGACTGCAATGGCCCTGGATGTGAAGCTACTCACAGGGGAGCACATCTTACAACCCAAAGGTTCTTTTCCCGGAGGAAGATCAACCATTACGCAAGTATGGTTCTATATGATCCTGTAGATACGGAACGTCTAGTTCCGGACAGTCAGGCCCTCGCGGGTTCTTGTTAACCTAGAGCAATTACTCCTTTTTCCTTTTTCAAGGAAAGTTATCTCTAAAGAATTCAACATTCTTTAATGCCAAGAGGCGATCAACACTACTGTTATTTGCAGATCCTGACAGATATGCAATCTATAGTCTTAGGTACAACTTGACCTGTTTTAGTATTCCAACTTTTACCAAGCCACCCCACATAATTTGGGCGTACGAGCTTTGCGCTTGGCTAACACCGTTGGACTGAGGTGAGAAATGAACAGTCGTTTAATGAACGATGCTTCACTTTCTCCCCCTCTATCACTACGAATTTCTCATTCATTTGGCTACAGACGTACTGTACCATTCTTAGTTATTACAGACCTGTTGGACTAGTCTCAAACCAGCTTGACCAACAACGTCCCTTAAACCAAGTTAGGAACATGTATCACCTCTTTTTAGAGTGATCCATTCCTTGAAGTCCTATTGAGGACTGTTGACACCCAATTTTGTCCCGTCTTTTCCAAATTATTTGCAATTTTAAATATTTTTGACACCCCAAAACATTTTTTATCTATATACATACCTGCGTATATATATATTATTATTCTCTTATTATTATTATTATTCACATTTTTACTATCATTTGCATTTCTATCATAATCATAAGTTTTATCCGAAAATTCTATGTTATTTTATTCTCACAAAATTGCGTCTCATTCCCATTTTTTTTTTAAACATTAAACATTTCGCAAATATTATATTTTATTACTATCACATCGTTATGTTATTTTTTAAATAATTCACGTCTTTTACAAAATAAATATATATTTTAATGTTAAACCCCTTTCATATTTTTTTTTTTAAAAAAAAAACCCAAAACAATTCCTAAACCATTCCATTTTCCCAACCCAATACAATTTCCCCCCAAACCAAATCCTAAAACCCAACACCCTTTTTCTTTCAAGCCCAATCGGCCACCCCATCTTCCAAGCCCAACCCTCCACAACCTTTTACCCCATTTAAACCAAAACCCACAAAACAAAAACCCAACACCCTTAAACCAAAGCCCAAACCAATCCGAGCCCAAATTCTCCTTAAAACCCCCACACCCGTCTACCAATTAGGCCAACCCGAACCGGCCCTCATCCGACCCATTCCCTTACCCCTTTAAACCAAAACAAAACCCAAAAAATCAAAAAAAAAAAAGAAACCTAAACCCTACTCTCCCAAATCAGTCGCCACCCTACCCCTACGCCTGACACCACCAGTCGCCACACCGCCGCCTGACACCACCAATCTACCCCATCACCTTTCTGCAACACATGCCCCAAGAACACGCCTAAAAAATCAGATTTTTGTTCCCCCTTTATTTTGAAATTTGAATTCGTTTTAAGGGGGTATGAGGGGGGGGGTTGAATGTTGAGGGGAGTATCTATAAAAACCCTTCCTTGCTCACTGATTTCGGGGGTCGAATTCTGAAATTTTCGGGTCGTTTTAGGTCCGAAATTTAAGAAAATCCGAAATCTTTGTTTGTTCTTGCATGTGTTCTTCAACTTAAAGATTCCGAAATTTTTGTGTTGAAGAATCTGGATTTTTAGCTATTTTTTTCACTGTTTTTCGGTCCAAATCGGGTCGGGTCACTGCCGGGTCGGGTCGGGTCATTCCGGGTCGGTTCAAACATCCGAAAATCAGAAAACAGAGTCTTATTCCCAGAAAAAATCAGAATTCAAAAAAAATCTACAAAAAAATAATCAGAATTCTAACATTTCCGAGCGGATTCGACGATTCAAAACACGCCTCGGTTCGCTACCCGGAAAAGGTTAGACTCGTTCCAATTCTTCTATATTTCTTGAAGCTTATTTGATTGTGTTGTTTATGCTTGATTTAGTATGATATTTTGCTAAGTAATGTAGTCTTGATTAATTAATATGATAATGAGACGATTTTGCTTATATAATTGTATTTATCTTCTTCGGATATTTCGATTTGGAGTTGATACGTGATAGATGATATTGCCTCGATGTTTTGGTTAACTAATTATTGTCATTAGCTTTAGTAAGGTATCTTGGGTTCATTGTTAAATGCAATACGGATAATGTAAGATTAATATGTGTTTGGAAGAGCTATGGCTTGATTAAATACTCTTAGGACACCTAGCGGATTGTTGATATTCAAATTATTGTATGTTGTGTAAGTTGTTAGTTTGGTGGCTGCCTAATAAATCAAAAAATGAGCATACTTTAATTGATTAAAAAGGCGATATTTACATGTCATATTCTAGATTAATATGTGCAATTTCAAAAGGAATATATTACCCGTGTTTAATATAATAGTATGTGCGCTTGGTTTAAGTTTATGAATGTTATGTTTCTTTAAAGATTAAGATTAGTCCAACGGAATTTATTATGTATGTATACATAATTTGTATATTGGTCTTCCTTGCCTCTTTTATTCTTGTTTAAATTTAGAACCGGTTGTGTTAGCATATATTCTTTCTTCGGCTACTTTAACGTGCCAAAATCTTAAAAATGTCTTAAGGATATGTAGAAATAATGCCATGAATACTCGTTCCTATGTACATGTAATGTTGTATACTTCGTGTATGTATATATATATATATATATATATTAGGAATATTCATGTGTTGATATTTTCGTTCCGTCTACTAATTTTTTTTTCTTCTTTTTTTTACATGAAATGCATCGGGAGTAACGAAGAGTCTCGTTATGAGACTCATCATGACTTCGTCCAAAGTGAAGAACCACATCTGTGTTCATTGCATCCTCCGGCCTCGGAAATTCAAAACAAATAGGATGCCGATGATATCGTCATCCGTCCTAGCCGCTCGCTTCTATTTATTGTTAAATTCGTCTTTCATTATTATTTGGGTTGTAATAATTAATTAATTATGCATCGTCATTAGAATGCTTAAAATAATTAGGCCGCGAATAGAAGAATGAATAGGATAGTCTAACTGCCGTTAGTTTATTTCTTAGGCTCATTTGAATTGGAGACCATCGCTAGCTTTATTTGTTTAGGGCCGTCTTGTATGTTCCAAACTTAGCCTCTAGTTATTTTGCTCTATTTTTTTTGGGTTCGTTATGCATGCTTTAATATCTTTTAAAATAATTTGGCTATCTATTATTCACTTTCTTTTAAAAATAATAATAATAATAATAATAAGGTTTGCATTATAGAATTTACTTTTATTATCACCTAATACATATTTTTGTAAACAAATGAACTTTATATCTATTTGTTATGTATAGTGTCTTGTGAAATGCATGCTTTTCTCAACTCTATATGTATTTTTTTATAAATAATGCTTTACAAATGCATGCTTTCCTGTATTCTAAAAATAAATGCATGTCTTCTCCAAAATCAACTTCACACATATATATACAAAATGCATACTTCATGGGTATAATGTATACCTTTCATCAAAATCAATTCATATGTGTATGTACTTTTATTCTACATACATCTCATAAGTCATGTCTCATAAATGCATTTGTTTTTTTATCCCATATATATTTTATAAGTTATGCAATACATACTTTGCTAACAAACTCATTTTATATTTCTTTTTTTAGGTATCTTTTAAATAAATTATGTGCAATATCCTTTCCTCAAAACTTTTTTTTTTTAAAAAAAAATATGCATTTTCCTAGTAATAATTAACCTGAGTTTGACCGGATAACTGCAAGTTAGCGGATCTTAAAGGATGCCTAACCCCTTCCCTTTAGGATAATAAAGAACCCTTACCTAGAATCTCACTAGTTTCGCAGACCTTAAAATTGGAGTTACAGTGCAGCATTTAGTTTAATATTTAGGTGTCCTAATTCACCGTAAAAAAAAAATTAGGTGGCGACTCCTCAATTCATTTACCCAGGAATCACCGAATACGTCTGTGCTCCGCTTTGACCCGAGCAGGTCAAAAACGGGCGCGACAGCATGGCGACTCCGCTGGGGAAACTTTCAGGTTCTTAACCATAGCAAACCCAGGTTACTTATTACTACGCTTTATTTTTTGCTCTTTATTTGATTTAATGCTTTGATTTGTTTCCATTGTAAATTTTGCATAACTGCTTTAAATGTTATATTCTCTTACTGCTTTCCTTAAATTGGCATTCCGCTCATATTTCTTCCATTACGGAAAATTGACACTATCACACATTACACGCGAGGTGTGTTTTGCGCACCCGCAAATCTCGTTCAAATTACCAAATTTTTAGGAGAGTTGGTATATGCGCGGAGCGTCCGGACCATCCGGTTGGCCGCGTAGCCTCCTCACTCGAGCAGTCCGCTTGGAAACTTTGTGTCTAGTCAGCCAAATCTTAGAAAATTTAGGATAGAGCTATACCACCCTTTATCTTAAGTCATGCATGCATACAACTTAGGTGGGTCGATCCTGGGCATCGACTCCACATTTAAGAAATCCACCAAATTGTCAACGGGTTCTACAACCCAACGACCATATCATCATATTATGTGTAGCATGATAATGATAGAACTAATACAAGCCTAATCATTGAAATATCAAAATTGGGAAAATTATACTTTCTTTCTTTTACTATTTTTTTTAGATGGAACAAGTTCCGCAAATCTCTGAAGTTAGGATGGTGAGTAGCACTCCGAGTAAGCTGAGAGTATGGTGGGAGAATTTTGACCTTGGCAGCCAAATGGCGATTAGAAGAAAGTTGGGATGCCTCATTTCACTATTTGACATCACTCCTGATCAAGATTTGGTCAGAGCATTAATTCATCTTTGGGATCCAGACCGGGTTGTCTTCAAATTCAAAGATTTTGAGCTCACTCCCACTTTGGAAGAAATCAACTATTTCACCAACTTGATTTATCAAGACAGAGGTCAAAACATCCCTCACGGCCAGTCTGGAAAGAAATTCATGCGCTATTTGGGGTTAAAGAACACCAAAAAACTCCGATGCTTTGAAAATAACTGGGTTTCCCTAGAATACCTTTATGAGAGATATGGTCGTCGAGATAGTTACAAGTCATTTAGAAAAGAATTCTCTTGCACTCATGACCATTGGCAAGCCAGGCGCCCTATTGCATTTCTTTGTCGCTTTCTTTGGGTATTCTAGTGTTCCCGCTTGAGCACGGGAAAATAAGTACTTGCATATGTTCTGTGGCTCGAGCAATTTTTGAGGGAGTTGACGGTGCGCAGCTCACTTTGGTCCCTATGATACTGGCAGAAATGCTCCGGGCTCTTGGAAAATGTAAAAGAGGCAAAACAAATTTCTTCAAAGGTTGCTACCTTATCCTACAGATGTGGGCCATAGAACATTTCTATCAGCGTTCGAACATGACAGATATTTGCTTCAGTGAGTCAAACAAGACCGCCAGCTTTTACGACAGGATGAAACATTTTTTGTCACCATTCGACACCAAGGATTGGTATGAGTTTCTAGCATCCCGCATTAGTGATCAGATTCAATGGAAATACCCATTGCTCCCAAACGCCAAGAAAGCCTACGTGAGATGCAGAAGGCTTTACTACATCGAGCTCATCGGGTTGAAAGGACTCCAGCCATATGCGCCACTACGCGTACTACGACAGTTCGGTCAAAAGCAGATAATCCCTCTCCAAGCAAATATGAGAGTTTCAGAAATTCAATTCGGACCGAATTTCATTGTCCCTAGAGCCAGGCAGATTCTCCATGAATGGAATAGTGTGGATAAAATAGACGTTGGAATGGACAAGCAGGGAATACTCCTGAATATGGTGCATGGCTTCGAGAAGGTCACGACAACTCGGATCATAGCCCCGAGGGAGAATCAGGTTTCGAGGATGTAGGCACAACAATCTGGATAAGGACTTGTCGGCTCAAAAACACAGTTATTACTCCTGAGATGTGGTCTCAAATGCAGGACATAGTGCAATATTTAGAAAACGCAGGAGCCGGACCTAGCAGTGTTAGGGCTCCATTTTCATCCATGTAATCACAAACGAAATTTTAGCTTGGTTATCAACCCTGTTATTGTATGCACTATTATTACAGCAAATTTCAACCTTTAACTTTGTTCCCAACAAAAGTATTCCAATTTGACGGCTTGAATCAATTTATCAATATCTTGCATATTTGGCGTTTAAGCCCACCTCTGGCATAAGAGAGGCCCCCATGCATATTAGGACGCGCATTTATTTTCCCTACAATCTGCTTTCTACTTGTTCACTATTTTCCACTCTATACATGTTATTCAAAGCAATAATTACTCGTCTCATACTAACTTGGTTTGCTTCATTTTGAAGAAGGTTTATTTTGCCCGCTTTATTTCCCAAAAGTTGATTCGCGTTGATTGAAACTGGCGGAACACCCCTACTTCACGAGATCCAAAGCACAATCGTCCGACAAAATGACTGATTCAGGGGCATCCGAACAAATCGGTTTGGGACTTGTCGCTCTTCCGGGAGGTGAACCAGAGACATCGGAAAGGAGAAATTCTACCGTCCAGGATGAATACCTCGCCCAACTGCAAAGAAATGGCAACCATGCAGATCGAGATCGAGCGGCTCGGAATCTTACCAATCTTTCCATCAGCCTCAATACTCCACTCCCTGAACAAGGGACGAGCGCCACTGCACCACAAACTTTTCCATCTCCTGAATCGCCATTTCCCCAGAACCTTCCCCAAAATCCCTTACTAAGCAAAACCAATCCTCAACTCGCCAGCCCACAATGTACCAATCTGCATCCTATCAACCCACAGGCCAGTCCACAACAAAGCCCGCTACAAAATGACCTAGTATCCTTCACAGCTCCATATACGCCTCAAGCTCCACTTGCCCAAACTACCCCACTAGTCCAAAATATCCCCCCCACGCAAAATTACCAGGCAGCCCAACAAATACCGATGGCACATGTCACTAATAAGCAGTATGTGCCACCAGTATATGCAATGGAAGCCCAACCCTTTACTTCTACCATACCAAACATACCTCCTCAGGAGATAGACCAATATGAAGAGATGGAAAGGCAAGTAAGGATTAAAACTGATGAAAGTATAGCGAGAGAAATTCATAGCCTGAAAGAAGCGTTTAAGAACATTCAAACCAGCAAGGGGTATGAAGGACTCGAGTACGAAGATCTCTGCATGCATCCCGACGTTCAGTTGCCTATCGGATATAAGGTGCCGAAATTTGACTTATTTGATGGAAAATGAAATCCTCGCTCATTTAAGATCATACTGTGACAAGCTGGTTGGAGTGGGTAGGGACCAGGCCATCATAATGAAGTTATTCATAAGGAGTCTAACAGGAGAAGCGCTCGACTGGTACACAAGCCAGGACCCGCGAAAATGGCATAACTGGGCACAATGGCACAAGATTTTGTGGATAGATTCAGGTTTAACACTGACACAGTCTTAGATAGATTTTATTTAATGAAATTGGAGAAAAAATCTACAGAGACCTTCAGAGAATATGCCATGAGGTGGAGGGCGGAAGCAGCAAAGGTTCAGCCCCCGATGGCAGAAAGTGAGATGACCACGCTCTTTGTGCAATCTATGAAGGATGCAACTTACTATGAAAGAATGATAAGCGTCATCGGACGGAATTTCTCCAAAGTGGTAAGGATGGGAGATTTCATAGAAGAGGGTATCAAAACAGGAAGGATCACAAATTTATGGCATTGCGGCATTTAGTAAGGCCATTCAGTCAGATTCATTTGGAGGGGCAGTTAAGAAAAGGAGGGACGGAGCATCCCCTGTCATGGCGGTCCAGGAGCATAGGTCCAACCAAATGTCAACCTACCAAAGCCTATCATCTCAGCCTCCCTACTATAATCAAAACACCCAAAATCCTCAGCCCTCCTACTATGGCCAAAGCACACAAAGCCCTCAGCCTTATTGCCAACACTCACCTACTCCCTACCCTGTCTACCATACCCAGCCAATATACAATCCACCACGAGCACCTACCTATCCGAATTCCCCGCAGTATCAACCCACATATCCACCTCAGTCATGATCCCATCCACCAAATGCTCCCAGACCCCGTGCGAATCACGAAAGAAGGCCAGTCAAAACATATACACCTTTAGCCGAACCCCTAGCCCAGTTGTATGAAAGATTGAGGACCGCAGGAATACTCCAACCCATCCCAGGGCATATCCCCAATCCTATTCCCAGATCGTATGATGGAACTAAGCATTGTGCGTACCACTCGGGGATCACCGGACATGACACTGGAGTTTGCTTTGCCCTCAAAGACAAAATCGAGGCTTTGATCAAAGAAGGAATTATCCAACTGAAAGGACCTCCCCCTAATGTAAACAATAACCCTTTGCCAAATCATGATGATGCCAATGTAAACATGATTACTGTTGATGAAGAAAACAGTTTGGAAGGGACCATTGTGCCGGTCCGAACAAAGGAAAAGGTTGAATCATCGGCTTTGATCACCCCTATAATTACAGTTCAGGTAAGGGCACCGTTTGAAGTGGAAATACTTCCTCCGAAATCGCGGATAGTGACGCCATCTGTTGATACCAAAACTGCCCCTTGGAGCTATTCGATTGGGGAAAGGAGCAGGGGATAGGAGAAACAAATTGTAGAAGTTGTCGTCGCTGGCATGACAAGATCCGAACGATGTTATGCCCCTGCAGATAATCCAAAAAAGGCTGTAACAGAGACCGAAGTGGAAGAGTTCTGGAGGAAAATGCCAACCAAGGAGTATTCCGTTGTAGAACAATTGAAGAAAACACCGGCTCAAATTTCTTTGCTATCATTGTTGATGACTTCTCCGGACCACGGACGTGCTTTACTGGAAGTACTCAAAGAAGCTTATGTTCCGAGAGAGACCACAGGCGAGAAACTCTCGGCCTTGGTCGGACAGATCTTAGAGACCCATAAAGTCTCTTTTCATGACAAAGAATTGCCACCTGAGGGTTTGGGCCACAACAAAGCTTTGAACATAACGGTAAAGTGCATGAACAAGTTCATTTCTAAGGTATTGATTGATGGAGGCTCAGCCGTCAATATTTGTCCCGTGGCGACTCTCCGAGCTTTGGGAATTAGCATTGGAAAGATTCGCGAAAGTCATGTGAGAGTTAAAGGCTTTGATGGAGCCCAAAGGATCGTTATGGGAGAAATGGATTTAACATTGCAAGTAGGACCCGTAGAGTTCGTCATGGAATTCCAAGTGTTAGACATATCTACCGGTTATAATCTTCTAATGGGGAGACCTTGGATCTATGTGGCGGGTGCAGTTCCTTCTACTCTACACCAGAGCCTGAAGTTTGTCTGGGATCATCATGAGGTCGTGATACACGGAGAAGGGAGCAATTCAATATATCCCGAAGGACAAATCCCTGCTGTTGAAAGCGTAGATATATTGGATGGGTCCGTCTTCCACATCAGAGAAATTACATGTGCCTCAAAAGCTAAAAAGCGAAATTACCCTGTTCTCACAATGGTGGCCCAGAAATGTTGAAAAATGGCTTTAAGCCCTGGCCAAGGCCTCGGATTGAATTTAGAAGGTATGGTAGAGCCTGTTCACTTGCTCAAGAAGAAGGATACTTTTGGTCTCGGATCTGCACTCCACTTACAAGAAGTCGTGTCAGTCAACCTCCGAAAGAAAAGAGACACTCCCCTACCAAAGCCTGTTCCACCTCTGAATCAGTCATTTGTCAAAGCATATGATGCTCAGGAGTCAAAGGAAGATGATGCAGACAATCTCGCGGAAGGATTTAAAAGTCTTTTCATTGCAGGAGAAGAAATGGAATGCAATGTAATTCTAGATGATTATGCTGAAGGCCCAACCATTTGGGACGCAGAACATGGAGATGTTTTAAAAAATTGGACCTGTGCCCCGGCCTCGTTTCTCCGGGAAGCTTGGTAGAAATTATCTTAATATTTTTTTGAAACAATGCGATTCTGATTGAGGCTTGAATCGCATCTATGCATTTTAATGTGTTTTGCCTCCATCTTTTGAAAGCTTAAATGACAAACCCGCATTGCTTTTGCTATTTCAAAATTTATTGTGTTTACTAATTTTCTTTTCTCTTTCAGCATGCAAACTAATAAATCTGTCGATAATGTGAATGTGACACGTAATGAAACAAACAAACAAAATCCAAACAACGAACAGGACTTCGAAGAGTATGAGGAAGACTTGCAGCCAGAAGAATTGACCGGGGAATTGGAATATTTTGAGAATAAGCCAAAGCCAAATTTAGATGAAACTGAGGCAGTAAATTTGGGAGATGCGGAATATGTGAAGGAAACAAGAATCAGCGTCCATCTGAGCACCGCACAAAGGAAAGAGCTAACGGATCTTTTGAGGCAATATATCGACGTATTTGCTTGGTCTTATGACGATATGCCAGGGCTAAGCACGGATATTGTTTCTCATAGATTGCCTATTGATCCATCATGCCCTCCAGTGAAACAAAAACCAAGGAAAATCAAGCCTGATTTGAGTTTAAAGGTCAAGGAAGAGGTGTCCAAGCAATTCGATGCAAAGGTCATTCGAGTCACAAGATACCCCACTTGGTTGGCCAACATTGTACCTGTGCCAAAGAAAGATGGAAAGATACGGGTGTGCGTGGACTATCGGGATCTCAACAAGGCAAGCCCGAAGGATGATTTCCCTCTCCCAAATATTCACATACTTATTGATAACTGTGTGAAGCATGAATTACAGTCATTTGTTGATTGTTTTGCTAGTTACCACCAAATCTTGATGGATGAAGAAGACGTGGAAAAGACAACATTCACTACGCCTTGGGGAGTATACTATTATCGGGTGATGCCGTTCGGACTCAAAAATGCAGGTGCCACCTACATGAGGGCCATGACTACCATTTTCCATGATATGATCCACAAAGAAATAGAGGTCTACGTGGATGACGTTATTATCAAGTCGCGAAGGACTTCAGATCACATGACAGATTTAGAGAAGTTCTTCGACCGACTGAGGCGGTATAACCTGAAATTGTCCCTGCTGGGAAGCTTCTAGGTTTCATCGTGAGTAGAAGAGGTATTGAATTGGACCCCTCGAAAGTAAAAGCTATTCAAGACTTGCCTCCTCCAAAGAGTCGTAAAGACGTGATGAGTTTCCTTGGTCGCCTCAATTACATCAGCAGGTTCATAGCACAATCAACAGTGATATGTGAGCCAATATTCAAGCTACTGAAGAAAGACGCTGCTACCAAGTGGACGTCGGATTGCCAGCAAGCTTTTGATAGAATCAAAGAATATTTGTCTAACCCACCTATTTTGGTGCCTCCAGAACCCGGAAGGCCGTTGCTGTTATATCTGTCCGTGTTAGAAAATGCATTTGGATGCGTGCTGGGACAACATGATGAAACAGGAAAGAAGGAGCAAGCTATATACTACCTAAGCAAGAAGTTCACACCTTACGAAGCTCGGTATACTTTGTCGAACGCACTTGTTGTGCCTTGACATGGATTGCACAAAGGTTTAGACATTATCTGTCTACATATACTACTTATCTCATCTCCAGAATGGACCCACTCAAATACATCTTTCAGAAGCCCATGCCCACTGGGAAGCTAGCAAAGTGGCAAATCTTGCTAAGTGAATTCGATATCATATATGTTACCCAAAAGGCTATCAAAGGACAAGCACTAGCCGACCATCTTGCTGAAAACCCCGTAGACGAAGAATATATGCCCCTCCGGACTTATTTTCCGGACTAGGAGGTATTGTTTGTTGGGGAAGATATTTCTGAAGAATACCCGGGTTGGAGAATGTTCTTCGACGGAGCCGCAAACTTCAAAGGAGTTGGTATCGGAGCAGTTTTGATTTCAGAATCAGGCCAACACTACCCAATCTCGGCGAGGCTCCGATTTTCGTGCACTAACAATATGGCGGAATATGAAGCTTGTATACTCGGACTTAGAATGGCCGTTGATATGAACATTCAAGAATTATTGGTTATAGGTGATTCAGACTTATTGATTCACCAGGTGCAAGGCGAATGGGCCACCAAGAACGTTAAGATACTTCCTTACCTGCATTGCGTGAAAGAATTATGCAAAAGGTTCAGCGAAATAGAATTCAAGCATATCCCACGAACTCAAAATGAGTTCGCTGATGCTCTGGCAACTCTGTCCTCCATGATTCAACATCCGGACAAGAATTACATTGATCTCATCAAGGTGAACTTATCAGATCAGCCGGCCTATTGTTCCCATATAGATAAAGAGTTGGATGGGAAGCCCTGGTATCACGACATTAAGAGGTATCTCGAAGCAGGCGAATATCCAGAAGGCATAACCAGTATACAAAAGAGGATACTTAGGAGGTTAGCAAACCATTTCTTCCTAAACGGAGAAATCCTTTATCGGAGGACTCCAGATCTCGGTTTGTTAAGATGTGTTGATGCTCGAGAGGCAAGCAGTTTAGTTGAAGAGATACACGGAGGCACGTGCGGGCCTCATATGAATGGCTTCACTTTGGCAAAAAAGATTTTGAGAGCAGGATATTTTTGGATGACCATGGAAACAGATTGCATCCACTTCGTGCAAAGATGCCATCGATGTCAGATTCATGGCGATCTAATCAAGGTGCCTCCTAACGAACTCAATGTGACGAGCTCTCCTTGGCCATTCGCAGCTTGGGGCATGGATGTCATTGGCCCTATTGAACCTGCCGCATCAAATGGACACAGATTTATTCTAGTGGCAATTGACTATTTCACAAAGTGGGTAGAAGCATCGTCCCACAAGTCAGTAACAAAGAAAGTGGTATTTGATTTTGTCCGCAATAACATCATTTGTCGATTTGGAATCCCTGAGTCGATTATAACAGACAATGGAGCTAATCTCAACAGTAATCTGATGAATGAGATATGCGAAAAGTTTAAGATCACTCACCGCAATTCCACTCTATACCGAGCCTCGGATGAACGGAGCGGTCAAGCGACCAACAAAAACATCAAAAGAATACTGCGAAAGATGATTGATAATTACAAGCACTGGCATGAGCATTTGTCCTTGGCACTTTTGGGATATCGCCCTACAATCAGGACTTCTACTGGGGCAACGCCGTATCTATTGGTCTATGGAATGGGTCGTGTTACCAGCAGGTGGAAATACCATCTTTGAGAGTTATCCAAGAAGCCGAAATGAACGGCGAAATGGATACAGAATCGAGACGAACAATTGATCTTTGATTGATGAAAAGCGATTGAACGCAGTCTGCCACGAACAATTTTATCAAAACAGAATGGCCAAAGCTTTCAACAGAAAAGTAAAACCAAGGACTTTCGAACCGGGGCAATTGGTGCTAAAACGCATATTCCCGCACCAAAATGAAGCTAAAGGAAAATTCGCACCTAACGCGCAAGGGCCTTATATGGTTCTCCGGGTGTTGACTGGAGGAGCATTAATTCTAGCTGAAATGGACGGTGAAGTATGGCCAAAGCTATCAACGCGGATGCAGTGAAAGATACTACATTTAGGATTTTTCTATGTAATACATTTCTTATGTTGTAAAGTTGCGCTCCTGGTGGGATACGCAAAGAACCCATGTCGAGTTCCGTTTCCTAGATTGCAAATTTCCCGAAACACATTTCTTTGTAACATGAACTACGTTATGACCTGATTCCCTCGGCGGGATACGAGGGCGCCACATCGCTTCCGGTCCCATTTTAGAAAATCCTTACAATCCCCATTTGCTTGCAATGAACTACGCCACGACTGATTCCCTCATGGGGATACGTGGCGCCTAAATCGGCTTCGGTCCCACCATTAGGAAATATTTTCTCCTTTATCTCACAAAAGATAAAATGCACCCATCTGATCACCCTGATAGGGCAGGCAAGCAATCTACACAAGACTCGGTTATCCGTTCAAAAGATCGTCATTCTCACATATCAGAAACTGGGGCATTTTTAAGGGATCACTGCCAGAGGACGCCGATAAACACGAAAAAGCATCGGCAAACTAAGTCTTCAGCCATAAGAATTTTGGATAAGACGTTTGTTTTGTTTCACCGCGTGTCACTTGCTCGACAGACATTTGTACATATGCATACTTTCTTACAAGCAAATTATTTTCAACAAACATTTTCATTAAAGTTCAACATAATTTTTACTGATATGCATACTTGTTACAAACAAATTGTTTTCAATAAATGTTTTCAGTAATGGCTATCCAATACGGGGAACCAGAGAGGGGCTACAGGTCCGAATCAGCAGGACATACAAGTATCAAGGCCAAAGCTACAAAGTCAACGCGAATCAACTCCCCCTCCCCAAACTCATAAATTTATTTGAGTACAGGTTCTTCAGGTCCAAAACAGCAGGGAAGCTGCAACATTTATGAGCAAATTCGCAAGGGGCCTCCGCATCACAACTCACTACAAGGATCACTTTCCTGTTTTGAGACTGTACAAAGACGTCATGCTGACCTACAGGCTCCCAACCGTGTTATGTCCATGCGAAGGACGGTATTTTGACCTACAGGATCACATTCTCATCCACTCAACTTTCGCATCGCTTATGTCCACACATTAACTATCATGGCATGGCAATAGGGTCACACTTTACATTACGTCAACACGACGACATAAATCAGGCGTCCACCTTCTAATGCGGGTATGCTTTAAATCAGGCGCCCACCTTCTAATGCGGGCGCCCACCTTCTAATGCGGGCGCCCACCTTCTAATGCGGGTATGTTTCAAATTAGGCGTCCACCTTCTAATGCGGGTATGTTTTAAATCAGGCGTCCACCTTCTAATGCGGGTATGTTTTAAATCAGGCGCCCACCTTCTAATGCGGGTATGTTTTAAATCAGGCGCCCACCTTCTAATGCGGGTATGTTTAAATCAGGCGCCCACCTTCTAATGCGGGTATGTTTTAAATCAGGCGCCCACCTTCTAATGCGGGTATGTTTAAATCAGGCGCCCACCTTCTAATGCGGGTATGTTTTAAATCAGGCGCCCACCTTCTAATGCGGGTATGTTTTAAATCAGGCGCCCACCTTCTAATATGGGTATTTAAATTTCAGTCAGGCGTCCACCTCCTAATGCGGGCATTTCAATTTAAGTTGGGCGCCCGCCTCTTAATGCGGGCATTTTATCTTTAATCAGGCGCCCACCTCCTAATGCGGGTATTTTATTTTAAATTAGGCGCCCACCTTCTAATGCGGGTACTTTATTTTAAACCGCACTCACCAACGGCGTTATCTGACAACATTTAAGCAATGACATCGTTTCAACTTACAAAGTCATATTCTCACATACATATCTTATGCAACAGCTTATGCACTAACTTTTATCTTAGCTCTAGTCCACGAGAACTTGAATCGGCGGGAGCTTTCAAAGACAACGTGGAACTATATCTTCTACGAATCGAGGCAATTTGGTCAACGACCTACTTCGAACGTCGATCCACTCTTTTCCAATAGTTCTATTACATTTGCGACCAGTGTCATCATAACTCGACACTGGGGCAATATTTCTTGAATCTGCGCCAACTTTTTCAATAACTTCTCTCCCCTGGGATCCTATTTCTACCCATGCATGCTTAATCTTCCTTCAAGTCCCGTTTATCAGGACAAAATTGGCCACTTAGTCAACTTCTTTGGCCGAAAACTCTTTCATCGTCTCCGGCCAAAGAGGGGCATCTGTTGACACCCAATTTTGTCCCGTCTTTTCCAAATTATTTGCAATTTTAAATATTTTTGACACCCCAAAACAATTTTTATCTATATACATACATGCGTATATATATATTATTATTCTCTTATTATTATTATTATTCACATTTTTACTATCATTTGCATTTCTATCATAATCATAAGTTTTATCCGAAAATTCTATGTTATTTTATTCTCACAAAATTGCGTCGCATTCCCATTTTTTTTTTAAACATTAAACATTTCGCAAATATTATATTTTATTACTATCACATCGTTATGTTATTTTTTAAATAATTCACGTCTTTTACAAAACAAATATATATTTTAATGTTAAACCCCTTTCATATTTTTTTTTTTAAAAAAAACCAAAACAATTCCTAACCCATTCCATTTTCCCAACCCAATACAATTTCCCCCCAAACCAAATCCTAAAACCCAACACCCTTTTTCTTTCAAGCCCAATCGGCCACCCCATCTTCCAAGCCCAACCCTCCACAACCTTTTACCCCATTTAAACCAAAACCCACAAAACAAAAACCCAACACCCTTAAACCAAAGCCCAAACCAATCCGAGCCCAAATTCCCTTAAAACCCCACACCGGTCGTACCAATTAGGCCAACCCGAACCGGCCCTCACCCGACCCATTCCCCTTACCCCTTTAAACCAAAACAAAACCCAAAAAATCAAAAAAAAAAAAAGAAACCTAAACCCTACTCTCCCAAATCAGCCGCCACCCTACCCCTACGCCTGACACCACCAATCTACCCCATCACCTTTCTGCAACACATGCCCCAAGAACACGCCTAAAAAATTAGATTTTTGTTCCCCCTTTATTTTGAAATTTGAATTCGTTTTAAGGGGGTATGAGGGGGGGGTTGAATGTTGAGGGGAGTATATATAAAAACCCTTCCTTGCTCACTGATTTCGGGGGTCGGATTCTGAAATTTTCGGGTCGTTTTAGGTCCGAAATTTAAGAAAATCCGAAATCTTTGTTTGTTCTTGCATGTGTTCTTCAACTTAAAGATTCCGAAATTTTTGTGTTGAAGAATCTGGATTTTTAGCTATTTTTTTCACTATTTTTCGGTCCAAATCGGGTCGGGTCACTGCCGGGTCGGGTCATTCCGGGTCGGTTCAAACATCCGAAAATCAGAAAACAGAGTCCTATTCCCAGAAAAAATCAGAATTCAAAAAAAAATCTACAAAAAAATAATCAGAATTCTAACATTTCCGAGCGGATTCGACGATTCAAAACACGCCTCGGTTCGCTACCCGGAAAAGGTTAGACTCGTTCCAATTCTTCTATATTTCTTGAAGCTTATTTGATTGTGTTGTTTATGCTTGATTTAGTATGATATTTTGCTAAGTAATGTAGTCTTGATTAATTAATATGATAATGAGACGATTTTGCTTATATAATTGTATTTATGTTGTTGGGATATTTCTGATTTGGAGTTGATACGTGATAGATGATATTGCCTCGATGTTTTGGTTAACTAATTATTGTCATTAGCTTTAGTAAGGTATCTTGGGTTCATTGTTAAATGCAATACGGATAATGTAAGATTAATATGTATTTGGAAGAGCTATGGCTTGATTAAATACTCTTAGGACACCTAGCGGATTGTTGATATTCAAATTATTGTATGTTGTGTAAGTTGTTAGTTTGGTGGCTGCCTAATAAATCAAAAAACGAGCATACTTTAATTGATTAAAAAGGCGATATTTACATGTCATATTCTAGATTAATATGTGCAATTTCAAAAGGAATATATTACCCGTGTTTAATATAATAGTATGTGCGCTTGGTTTAAGTTTATGAATGTTATGTTTCTTTAAAGATTAAGATTAGTCCAACGGAATTTATTATGTATGTATACATAATTTGTATATTGGTCTTCCTTGCCTCTTTTATTCTTGTTTAAATTTAGAACCGGTTGTGTTAGCATATATTCTTTCTTCGGCTACTTTAACGTGCCAAAATCTTAAAAATGTCTTAAGGATATGTAGAAATAATGCCATGAATACTCGTTCCTATGTACATGTAATGTTGTATACTTCGTGTATGTATATATATCTATATATATATATATATTAGGAATATTCATGTGTTGATATTTTCGTTCCGTCTACTAATTTTTTTTTCTTCTTTTTTTTTACATGAAATGCATCGGGAGTAACGAAGAGTCTCGTTATGAGACTCATCATGACTTCGTCCAAAGTGAAGAACCACATCTGTGTTCATTGCATCCTCCGGCCTCGGAAATTCAAAACAAATAGGATGCCGATGATATCGTCATCCGTCCTAGCCGCTCGCTTCTATTTATTGTTAAATTCATCTTTCATTATTATTTGGGTTGTAATAATTAATTAATTATGCATCGTCATTAGAATGCTTAAAATAATTAGGCCGCGAATAGAAGAATGAATAGGATAGTCTAACTGCCGTTAGTTTATTTCTTAGGCTCATTTGAATTGGAGACCATCGCTAGCTTTATTTGTTTAGGGCCGTCTTGTATGTTCCAAACTTAGCCTCTAGTTACTTTGCTCTATTTTTTTTGGGTTCGTTATGCATGCTTTAATATCTTTTAAAATAATTTGGCTATCTATTATTCACTTTCTTTTAAAAATAATAATAATAATAATAATAAGGTTTGCATTTTATCCGATTTGCAACATTGAAAGATTTTCATAGAATTTACTTTTATTATCACCTAATACATATTTTTGTAAACAAATGAACTTTATATCTATTTGTTATGTATAGTGTCTTGTGAAATGCATGCTTTTCTCAACTCTATATGTATTTTTTATAAATAATGCTTTACAAATGCATGCTTTCCTGTATTCTAAAAATAAATGCATGTCTTCTCCAAAATCAACTTCACACATATATATACAAAATGCATACTTCATGGGTATAATGTATACCTTTCATCAAAATCAATTCATATGTGTATGTACTTTTATTCTACATACATCTCATAAGTCATGTCTCATAAATGCATTTGTTTTTTTTTATCCCATATATATTTTATAAGTTATGCAATACATACTTTGCTAACAAACTCATTTTATATTTCTTTTTTTTAGGTATCTTTTAAATAAATTATGTGCAATATCCTTTCCTCAAAACTTTTTTTTTTTAAAAAAACATGCATTTTCCTAGTAATAATTAACCTGAGTTTGACCGGATAACTGCAAGTTAGCGGATCTTAAAGGATGCCTAACCCCTTCCCTTTAGGATAATAAAGAACCCTTACCTAGAATCTCACTAGTTTCGCAGACCTTAAAATTGGAGTTACAGTGCAGCATTTAGTTTAATATTTAGGTGTCCTAATTCACCGTAAAAAATAATTAGGTGGCGACTCCTCAATTCATTTACCCAGGAATCACCGAATACGTATGTGCTCAGCTTTGACCCGAGCAGGTCAAAAAACGGGCGCGACAAGGACAACCTCTCCAGCCCCTTTGATTTTAGAGGTGGCGTTGCTTCACATGAACAACCTTTTGCCCGTGGTTATGGCGTAACCGGATCATATGTGATCTCGATACTCTGGCCCACTTCAATTGCTTTGGCAGACTAAGTGTCCAATTTCTTTACTGCCTTTCTTTAGGCCTTCAGATCATTAAGACCTGGAAACTCTGGCCCACCACACTAGGTGTCCATTACTTTTCCTATGAAATGAGTTCTGGCCCCACTCCAGTCACCCAGAGGCTTTGTGTGACTGAGTGTCCAATATCATCATATCAAAGGAATTTTGGCCCACTCCAGTCGCCCGGAGGCTTTGTATGACTGAGTGTCCAATATCATCCTATGAAGGATCTTCTGCCAAATAGTATGACTGGTTCTACGTCTTTAACTTTTAGACTCCTTCCGTTAAGATTGGTGCCCAGATAATTCTTGGCGCTTACTTAAGAGTGGTAACAGTTTTCGCACAGTTAGTGGATCTTTCTCCATCGTATGTGCGAGAATACTTTACATACTTTAACAATTACACTTAAAAGAACGAATCTTTTTAAGTCGTTTACAATCCAATCTTTAAACGGAAAAGAAGATGAGATTAAACTTCTGATTTTTAAAGCGTAAGGAATATAAATTATTTTCATATTCCTCCTTACTTTAATCAATTTTTAATCAGACCTCATTTAATCTTTATTCTTGACAAGTAAGAAAAACTACTTATCCCAATTTCAGATTCTGGCTCACTTCAGTCACTTCATCAGACTGAGTGTCCATTTCCTTCTTACCATTATTCGGATCTTTTGTCTGGGATAGATACAGGCCTTCTGCTGCAAGATAGAAGTACATCTTCAGTCTTCTCCTCTTGTCCCAGTTGACATCCTCAAGCTCTCGTGAGCGTTTGTTCCAACCAGTCTTGGTAGCGGTGACACCATGAACACGTTCATCATCATCACTCTCTTCTACCAGAAAACCATTGCCATATCCAGATTTGGTCACACAACTTTTGACCGACATCTTTCGAACACTAATAGTATTACAATACAATCTTGTCTTAAGCTGTTGGTATTTCTATGGTACTTTATAAAGCAGTACGGAAAGTAATAACTATTACAAATGTTCGAAAGGATAAATAAATGGTCAATGTTCAAAACTGTCGCATGTGTGTTGTGTCTTGAATCTTGATCACCTTGCAAAGCCAATGTTGAGAACTGCCGCAAGTTTGTTGTGCCTTGAATCTTGATAACCTGAAATCAAGAAACAACTAAATCTGGATGGTTACAACGTTGTATGTTGAGTCGAGGATAGCCCTCTATCTTTAAGACAAGATTGCCCCGTATATATATGTTTTTACGTTAGCGGGCAATAGTCTCCCAAGATAAAACAACACTTTAATCTCAACACTACAAAGCCAATAGGTTGAGCCTGTCGAAGAAAACAAATATGACTCGACTTGCTGAAGATATGGAATAGGAAGGAAGAGTTTCTCTCTACTCTTCTCTTTTGTCTCTGTGTATATAGTGTGTCTCTGTAGTGTATATCTTGTGTATACGTGAGGGTTTGGTCACTGTTTTTCAGTCGAAAATTGCACTGATTTTCGCTGAATTTCACTGACTGGTTTGTGCTAATTGGTGGTTGTTTTTCGCCTTTGTTTTGTCTTTGAAAAAGCAGTCGATTCTGTGTCTTTTTCTTGCTGATTTGTGCCTGTTTTCTGGTCGTTTTTCATCTACTTTCTGCTTGTTGTGCAGCTATGAATTGAGCCAACAACTACTCAATATATAGCAAGCAAGAGGGGCTGTCCAACTGTCAAAAACAAGGCTGTAATGGCCATTAAGGGAGGCCATTAAAACAACCAAGTAATGGCTATTAAGGCTATTGAAATAGGTTGTTCACTGCCCAAGTAATGGGCTGTTAATGGAGGAATTAATCAGCCAAATAATGGCTGGTTAATACTCCAAAACGCAGTCCAACAGTAGGCAGAAAAAGTCTCCAGAAATTCTAGGGACCAAACTGTAAATATTGAAACTTCAGGGACCAAACTGTACATATGAAAGAATTCTGGTCCAAACTGTACATATGAAACTTCAGGGATCAAACTGTACATCTGGCAGAGTTCTCTGGTCCAAAAAGATAATATTAGACAGCCCCACAGCCCCACGACCCGTGAACCCGTGAACCCGTGAACCCGTGAACCCGTGAACCCGGAACCGGACGGGATAGCCTTGAACCCAAGCACATCTAGGTCTTCCCTCTTTTAAACACATGGGATACCCCTTGGGGTCCCAAACCCTTTACCAATTTGAGACTTATATAGAGAGCAATTCTTCCTATTCCCACCGATGTGGTAGATTTGTCCCACACCACATTTCCATGTCTCAAACACCTTACTTCGTGGACCAATATCTCTTTCATTTCTTAACGAAATTAGACGATTCTTGGCCCTACGGTCATCTACTCACTTCGTAGATCATGCCTGTGTAAAGAGACGAGGTCTCCAACATACGGAACACTAGTGTTTAATTCATCAAAGATGGGTGGACGCATCTCCCCGCCAAAGGCTAATTTCCAACATATACAAAGAGAAAATTCTCTGCATCTTCATAGAGAGGAGTTTTAGGCGATGGAAACAAGAGAATACATCTGTTTTATGAGAATTTTTTATGATCGAAGATGGTTGCTGCAGATTCCCTTCCACTAAGGAAATATTTTAAGTCTCCTAACTATTATTTTTGATTAATTACTATAAATACTAAACATAAGTTGAGTGACTTTAAATCGGATAAAACAAAGCAAAATGACTTTATTGCATAATTTTCTTAAATTTTGTTATGATAAAACAAAGTAACTTTTCTTTATAATCATTTTTATAACTTGAGCGATGATTTAAGGAAATCACTCCTAAATTAATTTGGTTGCATCTATTGAACTAATTATTGGCTTGTTCTTCACATCACGTTTTTTCTTTTCCCTCTCCACTCTTGTTTTATCATATTTGGGAAAGTTACACATTTGGCCGCTCGTCGGAAATAAATGCAACCGCTAACCTAATTTTATTACAAATATGCACTATTTACATATAAAATATGTATATTATATGAATATATGAGTTAATATACAAAAATATATATTTATAGACTATTATTTTGATGCGGGCTTATACATTGCAAAAAATCTCTTTATCGTTCACTTCTATTAGCAACCATTTTCAAGTCTCGTCGAACAAGAGATTTGAATATGGAGATCCTAGATTGTGTATTTACCAATTTGATTTGGAAGAAGCCACCAAAAATAATTCAATGGACAATATATTTTTTACTTGAGGATCAACGACCTTTTTTAGTCATCGTTGAAAGCATCATCTTGGATCTAGACCACCTACTTTCGGCACCGCTATAATTAGGGGTGTTCACGATTTGATTATAAGTCGATCTGAACCTAAAAATAAATTAAATCAATTAAATAAATCGATATTTATTTGGTTTTGATTTTGGTTTGGTTTGATTTTATTAAAATAAATAAAATCAAAGAAAAAAACAAACCAAACCGATAAATTTTATACATAATTTTTTATAATTATATATATACAATATATTAAATTTTTATAAATAATTTCAAATACTTTGTATACTTCTTCATCAATTTTTTTAATTGCTAATAGTCTAATGAACTTACACCTTAATTAAACTCATTTCTTAAAAGAAAGTCATGGATCCAAACCCATTTATTTAAAGAACAACCATGAAATTTACCTAAAATTCTTTTATATTTGTTATAAACTCTATTCACTTGATTATTTATTTCATAATCTAAAAATATTATAGCCACCGCAATAGAAGGGTAACAACGGATTATAAGTTGGAAAATGATGAAAAATTCTTTCCCAATTGTAGAGAAAAAAAAGTGAAAAATAGCATTAAGTTTCTTAAAAAATTGAAAAACCGAATTATAAGTTGGAAAATGATGAAAAATTCTTTCCTAATTGTAGAGAAAAAAAAGTGAAAAATAGCATTAAGTTTCTTAAAAATTTGAAAAACCAAACCGACTACAACCAAACTGATGGTTGTATATTATATTTGATTTGGTTTGGTTCTAATTATTTAAAAATTGACTAGCTTGATTTAATTTTGATTTTAACTAAAAACCGACCGAAACCAAACCATGAATAACCTTATATAACGCTAGCACTCTACTAAGCTAATATTTTGAGTCGTGCCTTCAAAGTATTTATCAACCTGATTTGACACCAATTACTATAAATTAAAGAGATAATTACCTGGAGGTATTCAGTGATTTAGTTAACCAATTCCAGCCCCACTATTAGTTTATTACCCAATTTAGTCTTATTTTAACATTTAATCAGCTACTTCAAATGTATTTAACCATGGGATATACAAGCAAGAGGGGCTTCTTCTTCTGGGCCTTGTAAGGTCTATCCATTCCTAAAAGTTGTTCGGAGATGTGGGTGGATTAGTGTCGAGAAGCTCGATTACCCTTCTGGAATGAATGTTGGACGTTGATAGCTTGCCCAAAGCTTGTAGAACTAGTGCAGATACGTTGTTATACAATATTTCTATATGGTTATACAAATCATATATATTATTTATGCATTATATATATAATGTATAATAGTGTATAAGAATGTATATGACTATTATACATTAGTTATACATTATCTATAATGTATATGCAATGTATAATAGAGTAGAAGGATATCTATGTAATATATATGTAATGTATAATAGTGTATAAAAGTCATGTTATACAGATTTTGAAAATAAAAAATAGAAAAATAAAAAGGGGGAAAACCTATGTAGAACCTTGCACTAACATGCTCAGTTCAGTCTGCAGGTGAAACAGGTTAACACCATTTGATTTCCCAAAGTTCTTTGGCTTTTTTTGAGAAAATCACATGGTCCTTAATATCTTTGGATAGTGAGTTCACCAGCCAAGCAGTGACTATGTCATTGCAACAACTCCATTGATCAAAATCAGAGGAGTTCAAATATGGAGCCTTAATGACCCCATTGATGAAACCTAATTTTTTTCTTTGCTGAAAGAGAAATCACCACAGATTTTCTCCAAGCTGGGAATCCTTTTCCATATAAAACAACAGTCATAAGGGTCATTCCAGGAGTATCTGAAAGGTGAGGGTGATAAGGGCTATTGGAGTTGACTGGAGTTGCATTTCTGCGTAACAATGGTGTTTTCAGTTAGATCAACCATCTCTATTGATCGACAATTGAGATATAAAGAGAATTTTATTTTGATGGTGAAGAGAAACTTTTGGTTCGAGCTCACTATTCTGATACCATGTTGAAGTGTGTGATCATATCATCTAAAAGCTTAAGTTGTTGTGAGAGAACACATTTTTAATATTTAATTATATTCTCAACACGTCTCTTGCAGAAATGTGAGTTAAGGCTGCGTACAATAGACTCTTGTGGTCCGGCTCTTCCCCGGACCCCGCGCATAGCGGGAGCTTAGTGCACTGGGCTGCCTTTTTTTTCTTAGCACGCCCCCTCACATACTGGCCTGATTTTTTTCATGGTTCAAGCACGTAAAAATTCTTTTTGATAATAGATGGCGGCGAGATTTGATCTAGGACATTTGACATGCTCTGATACCATATTGGAAATTTGAAGAATAAGAATTGCAACATTTTCTCTGATTCTATTAAGCTTAATCTTTACATGTATATATACAAACTTATACTAGGGACTATGTATGTAAATGCAAATAAAATAGAGTAGTACACCTGTACTATTCTAGAAAAATAAACATTGGATTCTATTTACATATACTTGTATCTCTATACTCCAACTTCATATTTTATAGCTGGGCTTTTCTTTGTCCTGTCTCTGCTGATGAGTTCGAAGCCCAGAGTTGTGAATTTGGCCCATATTGCAGATCTGGCACAATAGTCCTATTTGTGCATTGATTGAATAAAATTTCATTTTGATCTCTTTCATTTGACAAATCCGACAAAACCAAATCTACCTTAGCAACACTTAGATTCTCCTGTCCTTTCTTCCTTGATTATTCTTTTTCAACCTTCCACCCATTTTTATGGAGATGAGATGATGGTTCTCCTTCTCCAACAAAATAATATTAAAATAGAGTTAGCTTTATGAAATTTAATGTAAACACATATTGGTCATTTTATATGAAGAAATTTATTGGGCTATGTTCATTGTAAACTGTTTGTTTGAGTAGTACATATGCGTAAGTAACCCTAAATTAAACATGAAAATCTAACCGAAAAGACTAGCCCGTTATGAGAAAAGTCATAGACTCCTTATCAATACATTTTGCAATCAATGCGAAGAGAGTGCAAGTCTTAACTGTCAATCGGATATGTGATCCTTTTAGGAGTCGTTTGGTACACAAACTAAGTTATCTCAGGATTATGGTCCTGAGATTATAATCGCTGGACTAATTTATCCCACGTAGAAGATGGTCGAGGATAAATTTATACCTTCAACCAAATAAAGTATAAATTTTGTTTCAAACTTAATCCTAGGATATCCCATTAGAATTTTATTACAAGGTAACATAATCTTTGTAATTTTCTTCGACAAAATGTTGATCCCAAGGAAATTTGTCTACTTGGCAGTACTTGAGTTAATTTTGAGAACTATTTAACCTAATTATTGCTTGTTTGTATAAAGAGCAATGCCCGAGGGGCTACTACGCTTACTGTGCACTTGCATTATTACATGAGCTTTGCTATCGACTCGTCTTACACCAATAACCAACTTGAACCATCACATGGCTACGAAAGCAAGCTAACGTCAATAAAAAGACATAATCAGTGGTAAGAAGGCCCGTTTCAAGTGAAACAAATACAATACTTGTCTTCACAACGGAACAATAATACTCCATTGATTACTGGTCAAAGAGCTTAACTCTATTTTAAACTGCAATAAGCAAATTTATCTTGATTTATTGTATAAATATCAGTTTTCTTATTCTTTTTTTTAGAAAGATGAAACTGGGATTACCTTGAAAGAAATCTTAGTTATGATTCCTTAAACTTTGGACTTACCCAAAAGAACCAATGTGTGCCTTTTGACCAGCATTAAGGAGATATCAGTAGGGACTCAAAGCACATTTTTAATGCGGAAAAAGAGAAATAGCAGAAAGTGGTTCTTTCTAATTCACTGATATTCTATAGTTAACTATTTTTGCTATATCTCCTTCATTGATGATATATATAAGCTGTTAGATATTTTAAGCAAGGAGAACAATGCTAGAAAAAATAGGTCTTTTATAACCAATGAAATCCCCGAGGAACGAACAGTTCAAAACTCGACAGATAATGGGCTCGCTCGATAATGGCTTTGCCACTGTATACTTCACATAAATAATGAGCTTTTGTTATCGGAACAGTTCGAACTCGTGCTGTATGTATTAACCACACATCATGTGTTGCGCTCTTACCACTAAACCAAAGCCTTTAGACGTTTAGAAACATACTAATTTGCATGCATAATCAAATACAGTCAAACTTTTCTACAACAGTCATCCTCTATAACAACATTTCATTATAACAACCATGTTTTTTGTGAAACCGATTTCATGTTATGTTATACTATATATTCTCTATAAAAACATTTCGCTATAGCAACCCAAAAATATCGAAACAAACGACGACGTTATAGAGAGGTTTGATTGTAGATCCACCCAAATAACTGGAAAATATATACATTGATCTAGTAGGGCATGAACTAACCACAAGTATCATACAGCATTTAAAAGCTCCCATACATGATGCCCATTTATCATTTCAGCTTCCTCCTATACAATATTTGCAGATAGAAAAACATTCAAAATCATGTACAAGAACTCTAGATGATTCTTAATCCCTCAACTAGCTACATTTCTTTCTAAATACATCTAATCTCCAAAAAGATTAGCAGTATCCAGGCACAAAAGCTGACCTACTCAATCCAGTTCTACTGAAGCGTCGACCTGAGAAACCAAGCCAAGACAAATTGGACAAGGCGGATCCTGTCTATCTTCACGGTTCGTTCTCTGTTCCAAACAATCAGCATGGTAAAGATGACCGCAAGCTAAGACTGCCACCACAGAGGTCTCTCCTATAGGCAAACTGTTTTCAAGGACGATGTAGGGTTCCTTCTTCAAAAACTTTTGGCATAATACACAAAAGAGTTTCCCGGTATCGGATGATATCATAATCGTGGATGGAACTCCTGTTTTATGAACTGTTTTTTGCCTATTCTCTGACCGGAGAATGCAAATAAAGTCAAGTTAGATGTGCTTCAAGCTCTAACTTTAAAGTAGATTAAACAGCACGAGAATCATGCTAGAACAACATAAAAAGGACGAGAAATTCTCACTGTGATGTCGCATTGAGTAGTTTCTATCAGAATTACTGCTTGGCTTATCTCATGGCAAGGACAAGGCCTCCAAGAGCACAAAGGTCAATGTGAAATTACTTAGTTTTATACTCTCTCCGTTTCAATTTTTTTGTCTTAGTTTGACTCGGCACGGAGCTAAAATAAAGAAGACTTTTGAAACTTGTGGTCTTAAACTGTAGGCGTTTGGCCATAGATTCCAAATATTTTTCACTTTATTTGGAATTTATGAAGTTGGAATTGAAGATGGAGTTGTGTTTGGTTTTGCTTTTTGCAAAGGAGAGAAGAGAACACTTTTTTCATATTTGGAGCACTTTTCCAACTTGGAGTTGAAGATGGAGTTGGAAAATAGGCCTGGAGCAGTTTTCTAAATTTGGAATCTAACTCCAAGTTGGATTTGAAATTATAATAACCAAAACACTAATTCTGAAATAAAGTGAAAAACTTTCCGAAAAAAAAGTGAACAATTCTCATGGTCAAACGGGCCCGTCTACGATGTGTGTAATTTATCAAAATGCCCTTTGAATCTTGTGGTCTTAAATATGTCATGTAAGATGTTGGGTGTAAAAGTTACTAAATATAGAAAGTGACATTCTTTTTTAAACCGACTAAAAAGGAAAGTAAGACAAACAAATTGAAACGGAGGGAGAATGATTTTGATTAAATAAAGAGTCTGAAGTAAAGGACATAAGGCACACCTGTGTCATGTCCAGAATCTGTATAGCATTTGCTTGCCATCTTTAAGGACAACTTCTCATCATAAGAAGGCGTATAACCGCCATGGGAAGTTGATGCCTCAGCATTACTAGCAGTCCTCCGTCGAGAATAATGGCGGCCATAGTGACGTGGATGCCTCAGAGACTTTAGAAGGTCAATATTTCGACGATGAACAATAGATGACTGTTGTCCTTGTGTTACCTTCACAGGACCATCCATCATATCCCCCGCAATAGTTAAAAAAGACTTTATTCCGCTGCTGTCCACTTGATGAAAGAACTTCTGCTCAACAATGAAACAAAAAAAAATAAGACTATTAGAAAGAAGACAACCACAATTCATGCAAACTATTTGTGCATTTGTGCTTGAAGTATCTCCGGCATTATTTTACTTCCCAATCTATCTGTGCAACTTTATAATTACTCCCTCCGTTTCAATTTGTTTGTCTTAGTTTGACTTGACACAGAGTTTAAGAAAGTAAAGATGATTTTTGAATCTTGTGGTCTTAAACTAAAGATATGTATAATGTACCAAAATGCCCTTTAATCTTGTGGTCTTAAACATGTCATGTAAGATGTTGAAATTAAAGAGTTTCCAAATTAGGAAAGAGACATTTTTTTTAAACGGACTAAAAAGAAAAGACAAACAAATTGAAACAGAGGCCGACAACCTCAAAAATCTAGGCCAACAGTTAATCCTATTTCATGAACCTTTGTAGTGAATGGGGTATCAGCTGTTAAAAAAGGTTCACATTTATTTTCTCTGTCATTTATGCACCGCAAAGAATGAAACAAATACTAGCAAGCAGATTTTGCGTATCAATGGAAAAAGGAATACCCAAAGAAATTATTTAATTCCATTATGAGATGGAGAAAGAAAATAACCTGTTTTGATAATGCGTCCATTCCGGGTGAGGGTGGCATCAGGTCTGCAATGATATTAAAGTTTGAATCGTGATTCACTTGTCATTTCTATAGGAAACTTAATTTAGAAGAGGGGTTACTAAATCTTAATTGATGTTAGTGTCTAACGAATAAATGGAGGGATAGAATACAAAAAGAACAAAAATCACTCGTAAAATTTTTATGTCATGCTACTATCTCACATAAGATGGCGAGGAAGGAGGCAAAGCTAGCGGTTACGGCGGCGAAAACGGCGACTTTTGAGAAGTTGTGCAGACTAGCCAAGGCGAGGAAGAGGAGGGCCCATGACTTGGATCACGTGAGGTGCATCAAGGACAAGGACGGCAAAGTACTGGTGGAGGACGCGCATATTAGACGGAGGTGGCAGTCTTACTTCATAAACCCTTGAACAAAAAAGGAGATAAAGACATTGTGTTAGGAGATTTGGAGCAATCTGGAAGGTACCGGGATTTTGGGTATTATAAAAGCATTAAGGTTGAGGAGGTTAAGGGTGTTGTTCGCAGGATGCGCGGGGGAAGAGCGACCGGACATGATGAGATCTCAGTTGAATTTTGGAAGAGTGCAGGCAGGGCAATTAGCAGTGGCTGACTGAGTTGTTTAATATCATTTTTAAGACGGCAAAAATGGCCGAAGAATTGAGGTGGAGTATAATAATCCTTTTGTACAAGAACAAAGGTGACATCCAAAGTTGCAACAACTATAGGGGTATCAATATGCTAAGCCACATTATGAAAGTTTGAAAAAGGGTCGTGGAGATGAGGGTGAGAAGAGGCGTGTCTATTTTCGAGAATCAGTTTTGATTCATGACGGGGCGTTCGACTACAGAAGACATTCATCTTATTAGGACGGTAGTGGAGCAGTATAGGGAGAGGATGAGAGACTTACATATGGTTTTCATCGACCTCGAGAAGGCATACGACAAAATCTCTAGGGAGGTTCTATGGAGATGTTTGGAGGTTAGATGTGTACCTGTGGTGTACACTTGGGCAATCAAGGATATGTATGATGGAGTACGAACAGTTGGAGGAGACTCAGAGCACTTCCCAATGATGATGGGGCTGCACCAGGGATCAGCTCTTAGCCCTTTCTTATTTGCCTTGGTGATGGATGGACTGACGCGACAAATCCAAGGGGAGGTGTCATGGTGTATGTTATTCGCAGACGACATAGTCCTGATTGATGAGACTCGCAGCGGAGTGAATGCTAAACTGAAGGTTTGGAGACAGACTCTGGAGTCTTAAAGGGTTCAGGCTAAGTAGGATCAAGATAGAATATTTGGAGTGCAAGTTCAGTAACGGGAGCGACCATGAGACATGCGTGGAGGTGAGGCTTGGTACTCAGGTCATTACAAAGAAAGGAAGATTCAAGTACCTCGAGTCTATTATCCAAGGGAATGGAGAGATTGATGACGATGTCATACATCGTATTGGGGCAGGGTGGATGAAATGGAGACTCGCATCTGGAGTATTGTGCGATAAAAAGGTACCACCAAAACTTAAAGGCAAGTTCTAGAAGGCGGTGGTTACACAGACTATGTTGTATGGGGTGGAGTGTTGGCCAATAAAAACTTCACACATCCAAAAGATGAAAGTTGTGGAGATGAGGATGCTGAGATGGATGTATAGACATACAAGAAGGGATAGGATTAGAAATGATGATATCCGGGACAGAGTGGGAGTGGCCTCGGTGGAGGATAAAATGTGGGAAGCGAGGTTGAGATGGTTCGGGCATGTGTAGAGAAGAGACACAAATGCCCCAGTGCGGAGGTGTGAGAGATTGGCGATGGACGGGTTTATGAGGGATAGAGGTAGGCCGAAAAAGTATTGGGGAGGGGTGATTATATGGGATATGGCGCAGGTGGAACTTACTGAGGACATGACCTTAGATAGGGGTTGTGGAGGACACGGATTAGGGTAGAAGGGTAGAAGGGTAGTATGTAGTTGAATGTAGTCCTACCTACGCTTACAAACTGGTAGTTGTAGTGTTATTATTGTAGGTCTGCTTGGCCTATAATACTAGTAGACGCAGTATTGCTTTATAGTCTCATGTCGTTTGATTTCTGCTGCTATGTGTTCTTTAGTGTACTTTGTTTATCTTATTTACCTGCGTTAGTTACTGCTTCTTTTTTCAGAATGCGCTATCACGACTTATTCGTTTTTGTTACCAGCATTTTTATACTGCTTTAAATTTCTTGTCCGGGTCTGACCGTGTCTCTTGCTTTTCTTGTACTTATGCTTTGTCTTAAGCCGAAGGTCTTTCGGAAACAACCGCTCTACCTACCAAGATAGAGGTAAGGTTTGCGAACACTCTATCCTCCCCAGACCCCACGTTGTGGGATTTCACTGGGTATGTTGTTGTTGTTGTTGTTGTTGTAGTACTATCTCACATAAAGTAGGCAACTTTAGGCTTGAACACATGCAATATAACAAGCTAAAGACCAATCTCAGTAGAACCAAAGTTTTTAAGAGCAAGTACAGGAGAAGGCATGCATATGATGCATGTTAAATATCAGATTTCGATACAGATAAATGAGCCATTGACAGTTAAAAACTGTGAAAACGGAAAAGAAGCGTGAAACCCCTTATTGAATTGAGTTGTGGATGATACATAGAGAGCTCCTTGTATATAAGTTCCTAAAGAGATGACCTAATGGTTAAGGCATAGCAATTTCTAAACTGGAGATCCCAGGTTCAAATTCCGGCTACAACTGAGTGAGCCCATCTACCTCAACTTTGAAAGGCAGATTTACTCGACCTGTGCTTGCCGGCTATAGCAAACTACTTGATATATTAGTCATGGTTAGGGCTGAAAAAATGGTTTAAAAAACAAGTAACTATCCAATCCAACCCATTAAACATGGGTAACTGACCATTTAAAAATGGATATTATATATATTATCCACTAAAAAATGGATATTATATATATTATCCACTAAAAATGGATATCCATGGATATCCATATTATCAATACCCATTTGTCGGCTTGTTATTTTTCATGAGTTCATGCTTTCCGGGAGTCTAAGCTTAATTTGGCTTTTAGCTTGAGTTCTCACCGGACTATTTCTGGAATCATGAATAATGTGAATATTCATATTATTTGTCAGTTAAACCATTTATTATCCGTATTAATTATGGGCGAGTCGGATATTTTATCTTTTTTGTTTAACCCATTTTCAACCCACTCATATCCGATCCGACCCAACTGTTTGCTAGTCATGGTGTACACAAGCTGATCCGGACATGAGGAGGATAAGAGCATATGAAATAAGGTAGCTTTCCTAATTGATGGATTCCTAAATATAGAAATGAATCTAGATACATACTATCATAAAGCAGTATAAAGTATTTCGGTTTTCAAGAAACAGAGAGGATCTCAAACATGGCTACATGTAACCTTAAATATTGATTAATGAATAAAGAAAAAAATTTAGTGATCTACGCAAGACCCACATTTTGTTATATAATTTAGCAGCCAGAAGGATCAAGATGTACAGAAATATAATATGCACATCAGTTGGAAAGGTCATGAACAGGCGACCAATGAGTTTTAGCAGTGAGTAACTTCTAAACGGCTTATGTCGTGATATTGAAAGCAAGAACTTCCAATGATCAGACGCTTTTTGGGCTTTAAACCACGAGTTGTTTGACATTTTTTTCAAATAATTTTACAGTTAAATCATATGTCTCAACAATGTTTATCAACTTTCAAACGTTCGATCCAATAAAATCATCAAGAGGACAAGGTCAAGCCTGGAACACCGCCTTTATAAAAAAGTCATCAAAAGCCAACTCCTCGAATTTCGGGAAACATAACCTTCTACTAACATTCCATTCCCAAACTCAAGACACTAAAGTTTGATCAAAGTTAAACCTTCAACCAAAAAGGTGATTCATAAGACTGAACCAAGATATTTTCCAGAAGCAGGGGCGGAGCTACAGAAAAAGGTACGTGTTCGGGTCAAAACCTTTTATTTGTGTTAAGAATTTCACTCGATATGTATTAATAATTTATCCAAAATCAAGTAAGTTGCCTTTTTTAGAATTCAGAACCCATAAACTCAAAATTCTTGCTTTGTCGTTGTACATAAGCAATATGGTTATAAAATTTTCAAAAGTAAAACAACAACATATACACACAGTGGGGTCTGGGGAGGGTAGAGTGTCCACATACCTTACCCCTACCTTAAAAGCTTCAAAAAGGTGTTCCTGATAGACCCTCAGCAAAAAATGCCACATAAGGTTTGAAGAAAGTAATATTTTTTTCTAACAAAAACAAAAAAACAATCTCCATTTGTCACCAAACTATCCACCATCAAACTTTGGTCCACAACAATCCCCAACACTTCTAGCACCCAAAAAAAAAAAAAGCAACAAAAACTATAACATGATAAATTATATATATATATATTTATAAAAAATCATCCCCTCATTTTGTAGGATCAATTAAATTGTTTCTCGATAAACACCATGTAAGGGTTATAAACAATCAAAAAATAAATAAAAATAAAGACTATAAATAAGAAGCATTTAAAATCATTACCTGCAGGAGGAGGAGTCTTGTTGAGGTCAGCTTTTCTTTTTCTTTTTCCCATAACCAACTTTATATATATGATAAATATGCCCACAAAAATAATCTGTTCAAACAAGAATGTACAAGGATTAAACAAATTATTTTACGGGAAAAAATTAATGGTGAAAAATAAAAAATACCCAACAAAATTTACGGCTTGAAATAGGGAAGATGGAGTAGAGCGGTACGATCAAGAAAATTTGAGAAATGTGTCACCACTCTCCACTTTGTGTTTTGCACTTACATTTGTTTGATTCTCTCTTTGTTTGTTTGTTTTTATTGATTTTTTTGATGAAAAAGAAAATGAAACGTGTCTAAACTAAAGAAACGGCTGTTAAGTTTTCTTACCTTTTTTTCTTTTTCTTTACTCTTTTTTTTTCACCTCTACTTTTTTTACATTTTTTTCATAAGTAAAATACCTCATTTGTTTTCATGTAATGGAGATTTGACTTTGAATGTTAAGACTTTAGGTCATTAATATTTATATTAAGATTTAAGCATTTATTGGGTCTGAATAGAGTTTAAGCATTAAAAAGTGTTGAACAAAGTCTTAATATTATTAAGATTTTATGTGGATAATTTTCATTACCACTCTGTCCACAATCACCTCTGTCATCACAAACACCACTGGTAACTACCACCAGTAACCATATCTGTCATCACAGATACTACTAGCAACACCACCAATAACCATCTCTGTCATCACAATCATTTCTGTCATCATAACCACCATTGTCACCAACTTACATCCACCAACAACAACCACTATTGTCATCACAACCACCACTGACAACCATTATCGCTATCATGCCTACCATCTCCGTCATTATAATTATATCCACTATGAATGTCGTCACCTCCGCCGCCACCTCCTCTACTATGAATGTCGTCACCTCCGCTGCCACCTCCTCCACTACTATCATTGTGGTCAATCCTCACTGACAGAAGCCGTGATATACACGGACAAAGCCACGTATATCAAAGGAACAAAGTGTGTAAATTACCGTAATTGTAGAATTCTTGTACAAGTGTAATTATGGTATTAGTCTTGTATTAGGAAAAACTATTAGAATTATAGTAGGAAAATGTAAATTTATTTTACATATTTAGATATTGTATATTTGTATATATACTTCTTTCATTAATGAAAATAATCAAGGGATTATATTCTTTCATGGTATCAGAAGTCTAGGGCAAAAATACCTTCTCCCAAAACCTTTCGCTGCCCTCTTCCTTCTCGGTAACCGAGAGTCAGGCCGCCGACCAATAATTTTTTTCTTGTTTTCTCTCCTAAATTTTTCTTCCAAATCCCTTATTCTCCTCTTATTATTTCATCAGGTCTACCTCAATGAACACGTTTCATCCTACCCTTACTGTCTCCAACATCAAGAACCGCATATCTATCATTCTTGAGATGGAAAACGTCCAATACGCGACTTGGGATTAATTATTTAAAGTTCACGCACGCTCACATCAAGTCTTTCATCATATCATCCCATCGGATACAGGCAAGGAGAAGGTGCCTACCACCGCTGATGACCCTGTGTTATGGACGATTCTTAATGCTACAGTCCTCTAGTGGATATATTCCACTATTTCTACGGACCTATTGCAGACGATTATAGAACCCGACTCCACGACGATGGAAACTTGGAATAGGGTGCGTGATATCTTCCAAGATAACAAAAATTATCATGTCGTCACTCTTGAACAAGAATTTTCCCATGTCACTATGGAGGATTTTCCTAAAGTCTCAGCCTATTGTAAAAGGCTGAAGAAATTGGCGGATCAACTAAGAACGTTAGTGCGCCCGTCACAAATGATCGTCTTGTTCTTCAAATTGTTGTAGGCATATCCGAGGCTTATAATGGCGTTGGGATGCTTCGTCGTCAAAGTAATCCTCTTCCATCGTTCTACTAGGCCTGTTCCATGCTCACATTAGAAGAGGCCGATTTGGCTAATATTATGGCTACCGAATCTAATTCTGTAATGATGATAGCCACGTCTGTTGACCCTCACTAATTATCGGATAATTCTAGCCAAAACTGTAACTACGGCGGCGGCAAAAAGGGTCAGAATCAAAAAAATAGTGGCAAGAATCGCGGCGGTGGCCGCGACAGTGGCGGTGGTCGGAGCAGTGGCAGCAGTGGGACACAACACCACTAGCCGCCGCCTTAGGCCAATACAAACTGACCGTGGGGCTACTGGGCCTGTGGCCAGTGGCCCAACATGGCCTATCCAGGATTTCCAGTCTATCCAGTGAATTGGGCTGGCCAGAGGCCCAATTCCCAGTTCCAGACCTCCCAGCCCAAGCAACCTGCTGGCCTGCTTGGGCCTCGGCCTCAGTAGGCCTTCATTGTTGCGGGCCTAGTTTCTGGTCCGACACCTACAGATATTGAGGTTGTGATGCATACATTTGGATTAAATTCCCCTGACACAAATTGGTATATGGACACCGGAGCCACTTCTCATATGACGTCCGCGCAAGGTACCTCTCATTTTATTTCAATTTGAGCAATAATTGTGGCATAATTATTGTCAATGGCAATTCAATTCCAATTCGTGGTTATGGTCACACAATTTTCCCCCCACATCCACCTTTAGTCCTAAAAATGTCATTCATGCCCCTCATTCCCATGCCACATGCATTTTGGTGATGGAGACAGGGCCTTTGGAGGTCATGGAAGGACAAGTCATAAAGGCATATATTGTGTGGATGATTGCTTGGAAGAATCATTGAGATGAGGGCCAATTGATGGAAACCACACAATATCGTTAGAAGTGTAATTCATGGTTAAAGAGTGCAATTCGTGGTTAGGCATGCAATTCATGCAATTCATGCAATTCGTGGTTAGGAGTGCAAATTCGAGAATAGGATTGCAATTCAAGAGGAGAAGGGTCCATGCTGGGTTATTTGTGCAAATGTTACTTTTGGATCTTTATTGTAATAGGGATACTATATAAGGAACTCTTAGCCTTATTTTCATCATAAGCTTGAAGATGAATGTTGAACTCATATGAATGTGCTAGTATTATCTTAGGATAGTTTGTAGAGTTAATTAGTGTTTATTGATAGATAATTAAGGTGGATTCCTTAGTTGGTTATTGAACCAAATTCCATCAGTTTCATAATTGAGTTGTTCATTTGTGGATTCATTTGAATCATCTCTTTTGTTGAAATTGAATAGTAAATGTTCTTTTGATGAATTCAATTGGGAGAGTTTGGATTTCATATATCCAAGTTTGTCCATAAATTCATTACCAATTGGGTCTTCCCTCTATTCTCATCCCATTTTCTTCAATTCTCATCCTCAATTTTCTTATTATTTTAGTTTTTTGCATTTTTGTTGTTTGAATCTGTGTCTTCCACAAGCTAGATCGTATCAACTATCAACTGTCACCATCGCGCCAATCACTACAATACCAATCATCTCCACCATTTCAATTATCACCATCACCATTAGTAGTCACTAGCACAAACCATCACTACCACACTACAAATCATCTCCGCCATCACTATTGAATATGAAATTTTATCAAATAATAATTTTATTTTATATTTATTTCTTTCCAATATTTAATTACTTTTGTATTTGAATTGTATATTTATTATATTTTAAAATAAATAAATTATGCACATATGTTGGAAAACAAACCGTCTTAAACATTCAATGTTTAAATCTAGAGACAGATGTGTATTCACATCCAAATATATTAATCATAAGCAAACAAGTGAGGTCTAATAAAGTGGGACCACGTTTTAAAATATTTTTAGTGCCTGATAAATTTTAGGGTTAATACTTGTTTATGTACAATTTAAAATTAATTATATTTTGATACTTGAACGCGTTTTAATTAAATCATTGACACTTGAACATGTTTTATCGCATTAAGTAGGCGTTTGGAGATTATCAGAGTTGAAATTAGAAAAATATGTAGTTGATTGGAAAAAAAAATTGGACGTTGAAGTTGTCTTTGCATATAAACTTCATTTGGAAAAAGAAAATTTGTGAAAATTGAATTGTGAATTTCTCTCGAATGCACAAGTAATCCACCTTGAAGTACATAATTCAAATCACAATTTCATTATTTTACTTGAAATTCAAATACAAAAGTTCACTACTTGCAAATACCTATAATTAAATACTGCATTTTAATAAAGCAACACTAACATACCCAATTCTCCCATAAGTGAGATCTGAGAAAGGTAGATTATACGCAGACCGTAGGCAACTTGTGTGAGGTAGAAAGATTGTTTCCGATAGATTCTCGCCTCAAATATTGCAGTTCGATAATTATTTAAAATACTTACTAAAATAATATTTGATGGCCATGTGAAGTCACATATTTTGGAAAAGTTTGTTTTGATGATTGGGCCAACATCTTTTGAAAAAGCGTGTTTTGCCTAACAGATTTGAATGGCCCAACCCAGTAGTCAAAGAGAAGGGTGTGTCTTAATGCTTCATTTTGGGAAAGTGGGCTTTACACAGCGCCAAACGAAGCCCATTCATCTAACCAACCTGCATGTCCATAGATTTCCTTTCTCTTCAATTAATTTTGATCGCCATATATATTTTGATAACTGCGAATGTGGTTTATTTTAATTTTGCATGGCATTTGCAGTGTAATCGGGCACCTGTTTGAGTAAAATCAAAGATATCATTCCTTTCGGGATTTAAGTCAAATAGTCGGATAGATTCACTATTTACTTTTTTAGTCAGTACACATAGATTATACACACATATTCATATATTATACATATATTATACATCTATCAATAATTTTTATTTTAGGTGATTCGGTAAGCGGAAATTTAGATTAATTCTTCTTGAATTAAATATAATTGAACTCGTGAAATGACAATAAAAATCATTCTTTGTAAATTACAGTTTACATAAACTAATAAACAATTCAGAAGTGTCTCGGTTCAGAATAGCTAAAGAATAACTTTAATCTGTTAGACAAAATTTACTCGGATCGAGCGTTTACACCAAATCAATGAATATACTCTTGAATTAAATATAATTTAGATTAATGTTTATTATTGTTATCTTTTTGTTTTTGTGTTTTTCAGGGAGGTGGTGGCGGGGGAGGGTGATCAAGGCCAACACATAGAATCAAAATTTATTTTCTTTAGTTTAAGCTATTAAGGAATACTTAAAAATAGTATCCTAGCAGCACCAATAGTCCTTTGATTTATATATTAGAATCTCCATAACAATGGGTTATGGTTGCAAAGTGAAAGCACATGATTCAATTACTTATATATTTTTTAAAAATTCATAACTCTCACAAGATCTTTTTTTCTTTTTGACAAAAACTCTATCAAGATCTCATGGCCCATTTTTTGTCAGCCAATAGAAAATCTTGAAGTAATGGTAAAGTTATCTCTGTGTAATCTATAGATTTCGGGTTCGATCCGTAGAAGCAACCACTAATGATTGCATCACACCTCTTGGGTATGGTCCTTCCCCGGACCCTGCTAATGCGGGATGTTTTGTGCATCGGAATGCCCTTTTTTTAGTGTATTTTTTTATTGTGTTTTTTTATCAAATAATTATTAAACATTTCAAGTTGTATTATGATCTTCGTAGCAATTTTTTTTGTAATTTCTAAATGATTTTTTGAAAGGGAAATTAAAAGTCGATGTTTGAATTCGTATTAACTTAGACTACGTTGATGTCCGAATTCACATAAAATATTAGATGCATTAGTTCACATACTCTAAACATTATTAGTTTGTCCTAAAAAGATTGACACATTTTTATATTTAGAAATAATTTAACTTTATAAAATTATTTACAGTCACACAAATATCTAAGATTTATATTGAACTACAGATTTCAAAATTCTTTTATTTCTTAAATTTCGTGTCAAATTAAATTTGGCCAATCTTTTTCGACGGACGAAATATGTGCTTTTGAATGAAAAAATAAGATTCTTTTATTGTCACTTTCACAAATTTATATTATTATTCTTATTATTCCCTTGGATTATCACTTTCTTGTCATTTGCATAGGACATTTTCCATTTTTCCCAAAGTTGGGGCTCCCATTTATGACCTTCCTCTATCAAATCAAGTGTATTTCCTATGTGATAAAAATATCTAATTTTTCCAAGTTAAATATTGCTGTATATTTTATTACATATTTTCTCCTTTTTTTCACCTAGTTATTATTTATTAACAGGATATATTATAGATGCTCAATGTGGAAAAAAATAATGAGCAAGAAATTACTAAAATTTAAACTTAGAAAAATATCAATTTAGCGTCTTTTGACAACTAAATTGTTCTTATGAAGACATTATTTTCCCAACTCTTTAATTTGGTAAAATATTGAGAAATTTGCTTAAACAATTACTTTTTTCTTTTTTGCTCTTTATTTGGCAGACTTGTCAATTACCCAGATTATCTATTTGGCAGATTTAAAAAAAAAATATAATCACCATGTCCTAATATTGGGGTGACTTACCCTATATCTGACAGCCACATTTTTTAAAGTTATATATACTGGTTGTGAGAATATTGTTTATGCTATCACTACAATTTAATTTATAATAGCAGGTTATTTATTATTTTTGTCAGGTTATTAATTAATTTTATTATAAAAAATTCCAATAATTATCTTATAATCTATGTAATTTTATAAATTCACTATTTAATCACTTTCATTTTTTAAAATAATTAACTTATATAGCTGCTTAACATGGAGATTATTAGTAATTGGCCAACTATTTATTTATAAATTTCTTTAATTTTACTTGTTGATCACCATTTATCTTCTAGATGATTTGAAATTTGGGAACATTGTTTTAAAAGGTAGCCCATGGTAATAGAAATATATAATATATTATGATTCAAGGTATTTGTAGTACGTGAAGTGAAATATCACGAAAAGATGGATTACCAGTCTATCCAAAATTGATACTAAGTGAATGACAGAAAACAACACCAATTCTCTGTTCTCATGGCATTATAAATCAAATCTTGTGTGACTAATTGACATAATGTTCCATAGTTTTAAAAGAAAATGTAATTTTTTGTTATAAATGTGGTGTATGTGTCAGTTTGCACACATTTCGATTAATCTATATTATATTAAAGCGCGAATAACTTTAAAAATGTTAATTGAACTTTTTATCCTTCATTAAAAGACTCTGCAATATACAAAATTGTCATTTACTATTTTTCTAATAAAATAAAATAAAATTTTCCTTATTTGAACTATATAAGAAGTCCTAAGATTTAGGACTTTAAATACAAGTAAAATTTACTTCCTATAAATCTACTTTTCAATGGTTTTCAAACACATACATGTACTCTAACGAGATTTGGGTAATATTTCAGTGAACAATAACTTTCAGTCTTTTATATACTCTTATATGTTGGTCGCCTATTGGAGGCAAAAGAAAAAGTATTAGAGAACGTCCTTCTCATCTCAGCTTTCTGATCTCATCGAAAGGAAGACATCACATTAGTTATTTCACTCCCCTCGCTCTGCTAATTGGTATGATAACCATTAAAGGAAGGGAACACATAAAAGCATGATAGTTGTGAAATAGTGAAGTAGACATCAAAAAAAGATTTTCTTCCCTTTCTTTATGACAGAGCAATTGAATGTCGTCCTTTTATCCCTGGGTGTACACAAATCAGGTAATTACTCTGTAATTATTAAGATTTGTTTGGAAATATCATGAAATAGAACAGGTTTATAATGTGACTATCAGGCCTATCCCAAGTGAAGATTATGTGCTAATAACGAAATTGCATAAAATTGAGCGTGCTACTTAGCTATAGTATTTTTTAACTATATTTAGCATAAATTCGATATAATCAAAACTATAAATAACACTTTTTCGTTTATAAGTATTCATATGTCTTACGTTAATTAATCACACTATTTTCAAATAAGTGTTGTTACAAAGCTTTGAGTCTTATTTTATATCTTAATTAAATGTTTTTAAAATAGTTATGCTGTTAAAAGTTTGTTATGACGTCGTTCGCCTTATCATTTTAAAATAGATTTCACATTAAACAAAATTGTAATTTAATTATTTTCTAATATTTAGGAATAGACATTTAATAATTTTCCTAATATTCAAGAATTTGCAATCAACTAAAAATATTCTAATATATAGGGCTTTAAAATCAATTAAAATTTTAAATAGTAGCTAATTGTAGAATATTTGAATTTGATATAACAAAATATAGTTAATACCATATAAGTAATGTAACTACATTCATTATATTTGTATGTCAAAAAGATATTGAATTTAGTTATTCTGTCAATATAATAACATTTATTTTTTATTATTTAAAAAAGGTTATATTTATTTTAGCATTAATTCTTACTATTTTACAATATTTTTATATACATGTTTTATTATTAATGCGCCACATGTGAAATACATGTACACTAAACTAGTTTTACAAAAATCATCTATCGCCTACCAGCACATGAACCAGATAATTATGTCCATAAAACTTCGACAAAGAGAAAAAAAATATCACCTAGCTATTTTTTTGTCTCTTTTGAGATTTAAATCTAGGAACTTATAATTCTTAAACTTATTTCATTTACCACTACTTCACATTTTTTGGGCATCTAAATTAAGTTGTCATCACTCACATAAACGTAAATGGTATCTAAGAATACTCAGCCACATAAACTTAGATTTTCTGTTAACACCTTGACAATGACTAGGAAATCAAAAAACAAGGGGTAGAAAATTACACTGTTGTATAGGGGTGCAAAAATTGATCTGACTGATAAACTAAATCAATAAAACATTATTGATTTATTGATATTGGGTTATTAGGTTAATAATTTGTAAACGATTTTGTAATTTTTTTATTGGATTATCGGTTCGGATTCCAGTTTTAAGGATTTAGTTAATTGTCAAACCAATAACCCAATAAACTTATAGTATAATTATCTTTTCATCCCTAATTATATAATAGTGGCTTTAAATTTTTATTTTTTAAATACAAATTCTATTTCTAAATTATTACCGCAGACACGCTTATTCTCTCAATTCGCAATTCACTTATCATTTGTACTTTCGCAATTTAGAATGCATTAAATAATTTGAAAATCATTATCAATTGATGATGTTGCTTGATTGCTGCAATGCATTTTATAGTTTTTGACTTGTAATTTGTGTAGACTTTTATGCATAACAACAATGTATATCTGAACAAATGAAAACAAGAGAAAAAAAATAAAAAAAATTAGCGGAGCATTTTCTTATTGCTTAAATCGAAAACCGAACCGTTAAGAATCAAAAATCTATAAATCGAAAACCGATAACAAATATCTTATCGGTTTGATCATTAATTTAGCGTATTTACCGAAAACTGATAAATCGAACCAACAATACATAAAACTGAACCGAATCGCCCGATAAACATCCCTATTGTTGTGTTCATCAAATTCTCTCAAAATTGACATATCAACTCTAAAGGATATTCTCAACTGTTTGCAACAACTACAATTCAAATAAATAACAATTTTGCAAAATCCAATTTGAAAATTTAAAGCTTAGCTTTTTAATGACTTTCAATGGAGTTTACAACTTTGAGTGTGTACGGTGAAAAGAAAGAAAGAGGGAGAAAACATAGAGAATATCATAATTTAAAACGGAAAAGAATATTGAAGTCTAATCCCCTTACTTTTTCTATTATCATTCTAATTGATAGTATATTATTATATTTCATAATTAAGTATAAGTATCTTAAATATAATTAGCACTTAAAAATAGCTTAATCGTATAAATGTTTCATTATAAATTTACCTCCGATTTTGTACCGCACTCATGGCCTCTTTTAGAGTTTGATCTGATAGTTAAATTAAACCATGTACCAGCCGCCCAAGACACTCACCAAACAGAAAATCCCCAATTTATTAATTATATAGATATATATTATAGGTTCACCAAATTGGCAAATCTAAAATAATTGAATGTGCTGTCCCCTTGTCTTAACAACAGCAAAATTAAGGAGGTGAGTGAGATCAAGAGAGAAAGTAGCTAAGAGTTATGGATCAATAAAAGGGTTGTGATTGTCTTCTAAGTATTTTTTCAATCTTAATCCGATGTTTCACTTTCGAGTCTTGTTGGGTATAAGATTATCTTTGTTACGGAGCACTTTACTATCAATATGAAATTTTTCATCGCAAATTTAAATTTATTCGAACCCTAATATAAATATCAACCATCAAGAGAAAAACAAAAAATAATCATTACGAGTTATGGGGGTGTGGACAGTGAGAGGAGCTTACACAAAAGCCAGATCAGCAACAGATGGGCATATGGGACCCTAGCAAGCTATCGCTATGACTAGTGACCAGTCATTGATGACCACATGCCTAACCTTGTCACTCTCCCAACTAGTCTAATGTCTTTTCCTTCAACATATGAATGTGACAACAAAACCAAACTACAACGTACAAAAAATTTGTGCCAACTTCATGTTTCTACAAATTTAGAAATTAAAATGAGAAAGAATTTTTTTAATAATCATGATATTTGGACGCATCCTAATTAATTCTATAAGGTATCTGTTAATTCCAAGACATATCTAAGATTTCTATAACATGGGCGCACCAATAAAAAGAAGAAAAAATTAGAAAGTCTGTAGTGAGAATTATTCATTATTCCTCCAGATAAATAACTCAGAATTCAATGAAATGCATCATTTAACCTTTTAGAGCATGAGTGACTGCAGAGAATATTAGATTAATTCTAAATAATATGGACATAAAAATTCTGATTCGGCGGAGGGATCTTGGATTCATATGACCATAAAATAGGCTATAAATCTGACATGTCTGTTACCTCCCAATAGATAGGTATCGAGTAACTTTGTATATCAAAACTTGAACTTGACCAGATGGAGAGAAAATCACCTATAGTTTTTTTGCCTCGGTTGGATTTTGAACCTCATGCCTTATGCTTCTCAACCCACTTTATTGACCACTAGATTACACCCTTGGTGCATGAGAAAAAAAGTGGCATAACGACCTATGAAGTGTGAGAAAATTATGGGGATTAGGGTTCCAATATTAGTAATTGAAACAAAAAAGAATGTTGCGCGATTACTTCCCACTGCTAAGCTTTGGTATGCAGTATTACGCTATATCTATGTTCAGTGGGGTAGCTACACATATTGAAAGGGTGGTCAGTTGAACATTCTTGTCAAAAAGTTATATTGTATACATAGCTCAAAGATTACATTTTATAAATATATATTAAATCTTGAACATCCGTAACAAAATTTTGATTTCACTAATATGCTTATTGGCAGGAGAGCGGGCAACGTATATATAAAATGATATTGCGTATATAGTTTAAATAATATGTTTTTAGATATATATTAAATCATTAATATTCTTAGTAAAATATTTGATTTCTCCATTATATTGGTAGGAATCAAATATCCATGAAATTATCGAGATACTTGCAAATTGCTTGTTGATTACAAAGGATGCAGGAAACAGAAATTACAAGTAACTGCTAAGTAATACAAGAATTGAAATTACAATTTAACAAGAAACTGAAATTACAATGATCTTGAACAAGAAAACTGGAACTGTTTTTGGTGTATGCTGAGTCGAGTGTTTGCACTCTGTCTTTAAGACAATATTGCCCCGTATGTATCCTTTCTATGTCCTGGACAATTGTCTCCCAAGATAAAATAGCAAATGAACAATTGAGCAAAGAAAACTCAAGTGTTACTGTGAAGAATTTTGAGTAATGAAATGATGCTTGGAAGGTTGTAGGAAGAACTGAAATCTGTTTCTATTTATGTATTTTCGTGTACCTCAACAATGGTGACAAGGGGGTCTTTATATAGTAGAAGGAGGGGCTGATGAACTGCCTCCATAAGTGCCATTACTGGCCAAGTAATGGCCATTATGGAGGTAGTAATACCACCAAAATAAATGGTGAAGATGTGCGCCAAATTCTGACTTTCTGGAAACTTCAGGGACCAAAATGTACATCTTGAAACTTCAGGGACCAAACTGTACATATGAAAGAATTCTGGTCCAAACTGTACATATGAGACTTTAGGGATCAAACTGTACATATGACAAAGTTCTCTAGTCCAAAAAGATAATATCAGAAGAAGCCACAGCCCACAGACCCACGACCAGTGAACCCGGAACCGGAAGGGACGGGCGGGTGGCGGCGGCGCGCGTGTGGCGGCGGCGCGCGTGTGGCCTTTCTTTGAACCGAAGCACATCTAGGTCCTCCCTCCTTTAAACACATGGGATACCCCTTGGGGTCCCAAACCCCAAACCAACTTTGAGACTTATAAACAAAACAATTCATTCTTCCTCCACCGATAAGGGAGAATTGATCACAATACCACACTTTTCCATGCTTCAAACACCTCACTTCATGAACTAATATCTCTTTCATTTCTCAATGAAATTTGACGATTCTTGGCCCTACTGTTATACTTAGTATATCATGCACGTGTGAAGAACCGAATTCTCCAACATGCGTAACACTAGTGTTTAAGTCGTTAAAGTTGGTCGGTCGCAACTCCCGCCAAAGGCAAATTTCCAACAATTAATAGGCACACCACCGTTATCGAAGAAAGTATTGTTATATTTTATACTAGTACTTAATACTATTATCCAGTTAGAAGGTTTACACACCTCCGGTTGGATATATCAAATGTCAGCAGCCTCTCAAAATTAACAATTCATCTCTTTGACATCATTTTCTTCCCTTAAAAATTGCACTTTCCAAATTTATTGAAAGTTATTTTGTAGTGAACCTAATACATATAACATATTATGATACTAGTGTTGCCTTTCAAATCGGGCAGTGAAGCTCAAGTAGAAGGTTACAGATCCAACAAGACTCAGATACGACGTTGGCAACACCTATGTATTCTTCTTCTGCACTGGATTAGGATATTGTAGGTTGCCTTTTGGAAGACCAAGATAATAGGTTATCTCCGAGGAAAACGCAATAACCAGACGTGGAGCATCGGGTGTCAGGACATCCACCCTAGTAAACATCAGAATAGACAGTGAGACAAGTGAGCGAAGATCTGTATATATATAATCCGAAGTGAAGTGTACCTTGGACGTATACGTTTGAGGGCATGCATATGTGCTTCCGTCGGATTGTGCATGTGCAAGCAGATTTGTTGCACGGTATAGGATATGTCTAGTCTCATGAATGTGAGATACTACAGGGCCCCATCTATGCTACGATATTGAGTTAGGTCTGAATATGAAGGGCCGGAATCAACGCTGAGCTTGGAATTGGTGTCTACTGGCGTATGAGATGGTTTGCAAGATGTCATTCCTGCACGGTCAAGGATCTCTTCGGCATACTTCTTCTAACACAAAAATAGGCCGCCAGAATGTCGAGTGACAGAGATGCCTAAGAAATAACTTAGGGAGCCCAGATCATTCATAGCAAACTTAGAGGAAATGAGAGATATAATGGACCGATGGAGAGCATTAGATGATGTGGTGATGACGATGTCATCAACATATAATAATAGGTAAGTCATGTCTATACCCTTATTGTAGATGAACAGGGAATAATCAGATCTACTGTGTGAAAAAACTGATAGAGGAAACATAATCGGTGAACCGCTGGTACCATGCTCGAGGAGCCTATTTTAGTCCATAGAGCGATTTCCGCAACAGACACACATAACCTGGATGAATAGGATCCCTTAAACCCATAGGCTGAAACATATATATTATTTCATGAAGATCCCCATGTAAGAATGCATATTGACATCAAGCTGATGAATGGGCCAAGACTTGTATATGGCAATGCTGAGGACGGTCCGGATGGTTGTGGGCTTTACGATCGAGCTGAACGTTTCATCATAGTCCACTCTCATCTGTTGAGACCTGCCATCACCTACAAGACGAGCCTTATACCTCTCAAAAGAACCATCAGATTTCTTTTTATGTCTAAAAATTCACATAGCATGAATAATGTTAGCATTAGGTGGACGGGGTACTAATTAGATTCTTAATGAGTTTAGGGGCATGGAGGTCATTTTTTAAGATTAGTGGTGGATGTGGTGGGGATAGAGAGTGATGGCCATAACCACAGATGAGAATGTCTTGTCCACTACCAATAATAATATTCTGATTTAAATTACTCAAATTGGAATAAGATGAGAGAGTACCTTATGATGTCGTCATGTGAGATGCGGCGTCTGTGTCCATATACCAATTTTCGTCTGGAGTGTTAAGTGACATTGTGCTTATAACTGCCTCAATGTCAGTCGGTGTATAAGTCGATAGCAGGAGGGCCTATGCTGTGTAGGCATGTTATGGACGTGGGCCAAGTATGCCACGTTAGGTATGTCGATTATGAGGTGGAGTCCACGAGGATTTCGTATACGAGTAAGGAGGAAAGGCCCACGACGGTTAGGCAGCCCATGGCGGAGGCTGCTGCCACTACCACGGTCGCTCTTGGTTGTTTTCGGCTGGCGGGGACTTCCGCTTCACGCCACCGTTGTTGCCGAAATTTCTTTCTCCGCGGCCCTTGCCGGATTGCTTGCTCCGGCGGTTGTTACGGGAGGAAGTGGACTGTTACGGGTCGTTTGGCCGATGGTTTTGGTTGCCGGACCGGAAGGCCCTGCCATCGGCGGAGGTCCTGACGGTGGTGATGAGAGCAGGGTCGGCAATGCTGGCCCGAGTGATGTTGCGCTTGATTTTCCGGGTTTCCTCAAGGATGAGCTTCGAACGGGCCTTATAAAATGGAGGTAACGACGTGCATTACTGAAGAATGGTGGCAACACAATCATAGGATTCGTTCAAATCTGCAATAAGTTGCATGACCAATTGCTGAATAGTGACTGGTGCGCCGACGTTGGAGAGTTGATCGACAAGCATCTTGAGTTCTTGACAATAGGCAGACACGTTTGGAAAATCGTCCTGATGAACCTTGAACTGATTTTCAAGGTATAACGCTCGTTGAATTTTGTTGTCGTGGAAAATAATATTCAAATGTTGCCACGTTTGGCGGGCAGTGGCATCGGTCTCAATGATGGTGTGCAACAGATCATTAGATATCGTGTCGTATATCCACTGGAGGACAGCTGCGTTCAAACGAGACCAGAGTGCATCATCAGAAGTCGAAGCTGATGGTACATATGTGGACTTCGGCGTGGGAGGGATGATGTGGTCGATAACTTCGTAAACACGACAATGGATCTTAAAAAGCTCCGCCCACGAGGAGTATTGACCATTTTCCATCTCAAGAGTCACAGGGATGAAGTTTTTGATGTTGTTTACGGCAAGTGCCAAATGGAATTTGATATTGTCAGCCATGGAAGAGGAAATTTAGGAGGAAGAGTGAGGGAGAATGACCGGAAAAACTAGGTTTCCATCATGGGGAAAAGAGGGGGGCGGTCGAGAGAGGTCGGCGGCTAGGGTTCCGACGTGGGCTAGGTGCCGACATGGAAAAAAAAGTGGCGACCGAGAAGGTGTATCAGCGGCTAGGGTAGGGTTTGTAGATTTAGACTACTGATACTATAAAGAAATATGTTCCTTGATGTTTATTGATGAATGATTTACAATATATATAAGGTTACGAGAATATTTACTTTGATACAAATAGGTAACTAATTAACCTAGTTACAAAAGGATTATAATTCTATCTAAAATAGGAGATATACAATTAATACAATTAATGAAAGAATATTGGAAAATATTCTATTATTTTCATCTCCTCTTCTCATTTTCTTAGTTGTATTATTTTGGTAGCGCGTAGATCATTGTCTTTATGTGTGTATTACTATGTTGCACCATTTATTTTGTATCTTGATATTTTGTTGTCTCATTTTTTATGTATCCTGCATTGACTACGTTTTTTTAGCTAAGGGTCTATCGGAAACAACCTCTCTATCCCGAAAAAGGTAGAAGTAAGGTCTGCATACATCCTACCCCCCAGACTCCACTTGTCAAATTACACTGAAAATGTTGTTGTAGTTTGACGAGACGAGTATGAAAATGACAGAGTGGTGAGAAGAGACCCACTTAGTACATTTGCCTGTTTGTGGGCCAATTTACTATGTTTATCCATAGTTTAATCTCATAGATAAGCTCATAAAGTGAGGTGTCATATAGAACTCAGTTCGTGATGGGTCATATGAAATTTAGTTCGAGAAAAGATTGTTGAGTATATAATACCACATCGTATTAACTCTTAAGAATATCACTGAGTTATTTTAGCGTAATATTGTAATGGACTTATTTGACGTGAATTTAAATCAATTGACTCATTGAATTTCCAGTATCAAATATTTCAAAAAGAAAACCTGATAGATACGTGATATGTCCTTCTCGATACCTTTGACGTAATAAGTTTAGAAAAATTGTGAGATTAACGGGTATCATAACAAAGTCAAAATTACTCCTTGAGTATTATTTATTTATTTTTCTTATTTTCTCTAGAAGATGAATTAATGTGAAAACCCAAAATGTCAAAATTACTCCTAATTTTCAAATTTGGAGCGAGGCTGATGCTGATTATAATAGCGTCATATGGAAAATATTTGTTACCAAAAGAAGAAGAATTTTTTTTTTTTTTACTCAAAGTCAAATATAGATACATAAAATAAAATATAAAGACTTGGTCATTGGTTTATTAATCTAAGTGCCACGTTTACCTAAGAAGTCTACGTGCATAATTGATTTTTATTGACCCTAATTAATTATTCCTTCCACTTGGGGATAGAAGGTAGATTAATTTATAAAGAAAATAAAATAGACAAGATATAAAATGGGTACGTAAATGGGAAAGACAGAATAAGAATATCCATCAACTGAGTGGATTATCTTAATTATGTACACAATTAAATTGGGTGGTCTATGTGAATTGTGGTTTTCTATTACGTATAGGAGTGGGATTCATTGATTAACAAGTTTATGTAACAAATTATCTACACTTGATGTTTACGTTGAATCATATCAATTTATAATAATTCAGTGACAAATTATAAAGTAAATATATACTAGTATTATTTAGGCATAACTCATTGATAATTGATAACCCTTAAATTTCTAAATAAATTTAATTTAGACATTTAAACTACAATATTAAAAGTCATCAAATGAGGAATGGGCACACGATGGATCGATACGCCAAGGAAAAACAACCATCACTTTTTTTGACACGCAAAGGACCCGCCTTATGTTTCGATTATGCACTTAAACATATGTTAAAGTCCTATTAGACACTTTCGGCTCAAAAATTTGGAAAAGCGTTTACACGTATTTCAAGCGTTCATTACGTAAATAAGTGAATCATATAAAATATATATTACATCCTTTAATTATAAACATTAACCTCAATAAATCGTAAAATTTCATACATTTTTAATTAATATTGATGTATATAATTAAAGAAGCAGTTACAATATTCCTATTCCATTCACTTATCCTATCTCAAAATGAATGAACATTATCTATTTAGGGATTAATTTAATTAGAAATTGCATGTATTTGAATTTTGATCGACTTTATGCAAGAAGAGGATTACCGTACGGCGTACGTCTAGTATTTCTTAATGATCGGCCTAATTTGAGAAGTAAAATAGAAACCCGAGATACATAGTGTATTGATCGGTCATTAATAGCATGTTTGATCACGCTTTTAATAAGTCAAAAGTCGTTTAGATTTTTTTTTTTTAGAGAATTAAAGTGTTTGATTAAGTTTTTTTAGGAAAACTTAAGTACTTTTTGAGTAGTGCCAAAAGTGTTTCTTAGAACTTGAAAAAATAGTTTATCTCATAAAGCACTTTTTAAAACATTGATCAAGTAAAAATTATGTATTAATGTTGATAAAAGTGTCTCAAATTGATTAGTCTAACACAAATTAGTATTCTTCAAAATATATATTTCAAAAACACTCCTGATAAAAATTATATTTTAAAAGTTCGACTAAGAGTCCGTTTGGATGAACTTATGGCTTTTGACTTATAAGTTAAAATCTATAAGTTAGAAATTCTAGCTTATGACTTTTGACTTATTTTTGCTATTTTAACTTAAAAACAAATACTTAAAAATATTTTTCTATTTTACCCAAACACTACAAAAATACTTAATAACTATTCTAACTTAAAAACACTTAAACTAAGTCGACCGACTCTAAATAAGTTATAAGTGGCATTACAGAAATAAAGAGAGAGAAAAAATTGTTCCTTTTAATAGAATTTGAACCCTTTTACTACTTTTTCCTGTTTCCTTTCCTTTCCCTTTTATTGTTCTCTTTTTAGCTTTTCTAAAGGATGTGAATTAAAAGCGAAAAATGTTGTAGCGAAATTCTTGGATCTGGTTCTTATTCTCATAAAATTTAGAAGCTTTTTTTTTTTTTTTTTCACTCGTGTCTGATATTCACATTGGATGTCGACTATATCCAGATAGCGTGTTGCAGGGGCCATTTTGGGAGCAGCGCTCCCAACAAAAAATTTTTCATTTTCAAGGTTCAAGTTCGAAACCTCTGGTTAAGAATGGAGGAACGCTAACCATCCCACTACAACCCAGGTTGGTACAACTTTAGAAATTAGAAAAGGCACAAATTATTGAAACCACATGAATCTGGCAAGCTTTTGACAAATGTGGAATCATGAGACATATCAAGCAAACAAATTTCTTCTCTTCCCTCCAAAGAATTATGGGATGTTGTGTGAGTTAACATGGAGATCTGGTTTTGTGGTCAATTATGAATGTTAGTTTAATTATACGACACTTTTATAAGAAATCAGTAAATAATAATACATGAGATTTGTATAAAACAGCACAAATTCTTTTTTTGTAGAATCATGTAGACTTGAGTGACTGCTGTGTCCATGACAAAGGATAGCCCAACGAGGACGGGTCAAAGAGAAGGACTTATAAATTTCAAGGCTAGCAAATTTTATAAAGAATGAGGCACATGACACCTTAGACGAGTCTAAAGTAGGACATAAACGTGAAGAGTTTTTTAATACATGCATAACACAAGTTTTCATGATACGCACATTGATACAATTCGGCTTGGGGAAGACATGGATTCAAACAACAAAAATGCGAAAACTAAAATAACAAGAAATTGAGGATGAGGATTCAAGAAATTGGGATGAGAAATAAAGGTATATGAGATTAAACACAAGAGTAGTTATTCCAAGCAACCAATGATATATTAAATCAAAGACCTCAAGAACATAAACTACAAAATCACCTAATCTATAAAGGATTGAATGATTCCACAAAGGAGATAACTCATGTGAGAATCATGAACAAGTTCAATAGACAACCAAGGAATCCACCCTAATTGTGCTATCACTCTAATTGCCTAATACTAATCTAGCTATCACTAAGCTAACACTATAAAGTAGCTACGAAGCGATTTTCTCTCAATTGATCAATGATCAAAAGTCATAATCTAAGCCTTGAGAACTACTATTTATAGTATAAGACATTATTACAAACTAGGTCCAAAAGTGACCATAGTCTTCAAATTGAAAAAGTGACCACAATGGCCTTCTTCCAATCCGCGGACATGATGTGCGGCTCGTAGAACAGATATGCGGCTCATAGAGTGGTTTCGCGGCTTGCAGAGTGAGTCGTAGAACAGAAGCAGTCGAATCTCATTATTGTCCAATTGTGCGGCTCGCATGGTAGAAATATAGCTCGCAGAATAGTTATGCGGCTTGTATATAACCAAGCATCATAAGGATCTAGAAAGACTATGTATCCAAATAATTCCCAAGACACTTGGCTATTCAAGACATGTTGACAAAAGGGTAAATTAAGGAACCGAATGCATTTAGGGAAACAAGCATGCAAGTTCTCGTTGGTCCTATCAATCAATAAACACCTATCTCCCCTTAAGTAAGGAAATAAGTGAACTCCCTCACGGCTAAGTGTAACATCACAAACAAAACCAACCCAAGTCACGAGTCTAATCTTTACACTAGTCCACCTCAATGAAGGATCCACCATCAAGTCAACACCGGGGTTAAATACAAAGGTATTCCCCACACTATTTTGCTCACATTTTCCATGCAATCCCAACATAAAATTAAGTAATAACACTAGTAAAGAATCACATGAACGGCTAGAAGTATTACTACAATGCTCATCACATAAAGAAGTTACCTACATGACTTTAGAAATCCCAGGAATAAGCATGAGCCACGAATACATACCGTTCGTGAAGGAAGTACAAGATGTGACATCATACCAAGTTGTTTCTTCATGAGATTCCCTCCAATGGTTCTCCTCTTCATGACTCCTCATTTGATGGAACTTCACAAACAAGTCAATCAAATAATCAAGTTCATCAAGAGAGAGGGAGTTTTACCTTTAAGCTCATTGATCCTATGCTAAGCTTTAAGTAGCATATCCTCACCTTTTGGGTTAGAAGATCTAGCATAGTCCCTCCAAAGTGTATGCTCATTTTCTTTTATGTCACTCCCTTTCTTTAAAGAGCAATCTTCACTTACGGAAGCCTTTTTCAAATGCAACGTAGGTCCATCAAGTGGGCCACAAACCCTCAAGAAAGACTTTTCGTCGTCGAAAAGGGCGTCAATAACCTCACCCATCCCATGCTTGTCATCATGACTAAGCATCAACTCACAATCTCTCAAGAAGGAAATTCCTTCATTGGAAAGGGAATCATCCTACCATAGTGGATTTTGAAAAATCATATAGTCCCCAAAAGCGGCTACACTTTCAACATGACAACACGTACCACTAGGTACCTCATTTTTATTAGTCATGTCATCATCAAATAAGACATAATCTTTAAAGAGAGAACAATCAATGAATGATGAAGATTGAAAATATGTAATTTCACTCTCATAAAGACAAATGTCATTTTTGAAGCACTTATCTTTTCATGACTATCAACATGATCAACTTCATTAATATTATAACCAACTTGATGTTCATTAAGCACATCACAAAAATCCTCAATTAGTGGACTACCATCACAAACAAGTTGACCAAAACAAATATCCACACTAGTTGGACGCAAATCGATCTCGCTAGAAGAATCAATTTGGTCATCAATAGGATCAACAAGTGTGTGAGCTATCTCATCACATGACAATGTACAAACATTTGTATCATAAGTGTCAACACTAGGTGGACACAAATTGACCTTGCAAGAAGAATTAACCCGATCATCAAAAGTATCAACTAGTGTTGGAACACCAACATCAACAACATTGTCAACTATCATTAAAGAACTAATCTCAACACATGGTAAAGACTCATTAAGCTTACATAAGGTCAAGTCATCACTCATACTCAAGTCAACATGCTCATTAACAATATTTGGAGAGTAGAGATTAGCTATTTTACCTTGAAATTCACACAAAGTATATTCTTTATCGTGTTTTTTAACTTTGGAGTGCATTTGTTCATTCGGGAAGCCTTCAACTACCTCATGAACTTTCAAAGTTTGAGGTTCCTCATTCGGTTTGCTTCCAAGAATAACTGCTCCATTATCAAGACAACTAGAAAAGAAAGAAAAGTTACATGAGTTAGAATGGATTTGTGACAACCCTCTCACATCACTCCCACAATCTCTCATTTTTCCTCTCTAGAGTTGTCACTTTTATCTCCCTTACTTCTCTCAATTTCATGGGAGTTGGAACAATTGCTAAGAATTTCGTGAGAAGGATTTGATGAACCCTTCACTTTATCTTTTCCTTTGGCTTTACTTGGAGTATCCTTCTTTTCTTGTAGTGGTTCTTGCCTTTTCGGAATGTGTTTGGTTCTATCCTTCTTTCCATATGGATTGAGAAAGCAATACCTCCAAAATTCCTTCAAGGCACTCCAAGTCTCAATTGGGTGCCCTTTACCTTTTCATGCTCCCAATGTTTAATAAGGGCTCATTTTAGGGTGCTAGAAGGTAGCTCCACTTTCTTCTCTTCTAAGTAGTTGTATACTTTAAAGATCTCATCCAACTTATGTTCCCATTCGAAGTAAATCTTCTTCACTAGATTTTGTACACAAAGTTGGTCACTCTATGTTGGAATGTTCCTTACTTGCATTTGCCTCGGGACTAGGATGCATGGGTGGAAATAGAAGTTTCCCTCTAGCATCCACTATGCACTTGTACCACTCTTGCTCATATGGAATCCTATGTTCTTAGGACCAAGGATATCCCAAATATATGTTACAAGTATCCATGGAAAGCACATCACACCAAACCTCCTCTTGGTACTCAACATGTGTAATAAATACATTTATGCTCCTATCAATCAAGTACCCTCTTTTATCATACCAAGGATCATGTCTCATCACCCAAGGTATCCTCAACTATTCAACCTCTTGAGGTGTAATGTAGTTGCCATGACTACCATCATCAAGCACAAGAAAGCATCTCGTACACCCAAAGACACTTACCTTCATTTCAAAAATTTGCCTCTTCAGGTCATTTCTTCCTTGAAACATTGTATTTACTCTACTTACATTGCCTATTAGTTCTTTCCTCCTACCTCCAACATCATGGCCATATTGAGAATATGGCACACTTGTTCTAGGATAAGAAGCACAATTCATTATATTTCTCGAAGTAGGAAATATATATCCTATTTTCCTCCTAGGATGACTTTTACCTCCTCCAACCCACACACTTATACCTTCTCTCTTAGTATAGGAAGTATCATAAAAGAATCCACGTGAATATCCTCTAGAAGATTCTCCACAATTTTTATGTTCAAAACAACTATCTTCACTGTCATATTCACCACAAAGCGCATAACCACAAGGTTCATGTTTATCACAACTTCCTATTGTATGAGGGTCTTTCATGAAATGACTCATAAGGCATATGTGAGAAATAACTATACCTCAAATCACCTCCATGCCCATGGTACGGGGGGTATGAAAATCGTCATAACTCTCATCTTCACCATAGGACTCTTCATTAGGCTCTTCTACTCCTTCATCTTCTTCATAAGCTCTGTGAGACCCATTTGCCTTATATTCGCCTCCAGAGTAGTACTCTGCACCATCACATGGTTCATGATCATAGTGAACACCATCGCCTCCATAGTCTTCATCACTATCATAGCCATATTCTCCATTTCTAGAGTCATAACCCTCCATGTCATCCCCACAAGAATCCGAGGCTATGGACGACATGATTCCTTATATCCCCTTTCCTTATGACTCATCTTCTTGTACCTACAAAACAAGCAAACAAGTTAGTAGTAAAAGCTCCCCACATCACTCGTATTTACACTCAAGCCTTACCACACTCTAGTGTCTTCCAAGGTTGGTAAAGAACTTTGTCCAATTAATTCACAAGGTCTCTTAGCCTACGTGGAGGAATAAATTCTTGTCAAATTGAAAGACGGACGATCAATAAAGCTAATGGATGAAGCCAAAGAAATTTAATTAAATAAAAGTAAAAAACTTAAGAGGAATTAGCACGAATGAAAATGGGACTCAAGAATTAATTAACAATCAAATAGGTCGATTACTTGATGTTAAATAGTTTAGAGAATCAATGAAGTGAAACGGAATGGAATCGGATGAGTTTGGACATCAAACCTAGATCAGTCTGATGTTGCGTGGCTGAGGTCCAATCTGCGAGCAATTCTGCGACTCACAGATGGTAACATCAAGTAGCCACAACACCAGAGAAATCTGCAAACCCTGGGACTATTCTGCGGTCCACAGAGTTGTTCTGCGATCCGTAGAGCTGGTTTGCGCCTCATAGTTTGGATCACAAATGGGTGACTTAGAACACCAACTTACTGTGGAAATCTGCGAAGTGGAGGACTATTTTGCGGCCGCAAAGCCTGTTCTACGATGCAATACGCAACTCACAGAATGGGAAAACACGGTAATAAGTTGATGATGTCAAATCGCTTTGGGATCCGTGCACTTCAACTTTTTCTGATATTTCTGAATTCTTGGATCTTTTTGGGACCACTTAACTTATATTTTACTTCTTTTGGGCCAACAAACACTTTTCCCAAATTTGCGTTTGGAGTTTTGGATCAAACACTACTTTTGACCTTCTTCTTCAACAAGAACTTTACAAACAATGAAGAACATTCAAGATTCCAACTATACTCAAATCAACTCCGAATTGCTTTAAATTTCAGATCTAGCCTCTCTTTGATATAGAGAATAAAGCCCAAGCAATTTCGGATCCAATTACTTCTTTAAACCACAAGACCCATTTGAGTGTTCTTCAAAGCTTGAATGTCTTCAATGGTGATTCATCCAACACAACTCGAAATGACTTGAAAAGTTGATATGTAATAGATCCAACCTCTAGAAACTCAAATCTATCAGTAGAAACTCTTAAATCAAACAACAAATCAATTTTTTGGGAATTTTTCATAGTTTGTGATTTTCTAAATAAGAAGAACCTAGGATTGAGAATTGTAGAAGCAAAACTCAAGCCTAAGACCTGATACCAAATGATACGATCCGGCTTGTGGAAGACACGGATTCAAACAACCAAAATGCAAAAAACTAAAATAAAAAGAAATTGGAGATGAGGATTGAAGAAATTGGGAGGAGAAATAGAGGGATATGAGATTAAACACAACAATAGTTATTCCAAGGAACCAATGATATATTAAATCAAAGATCTCAAGGACATGAACTACAAAATCACATAATCTATAAATGATTGAATGATTCCACAAGTGAGATAACTCATGTGAGAATCATGAACAAGTTCAATAGACAACTAAGGAATCCACCCTAATTGTGCTATCACTCTACTTACCTAACACTAATCTAGTTATCACTAAGCTAACACTACAAAGTAGCTACCAAGAGATTTCCTCTCAATTCAACAATGATCAAAAGTCCTATTCTAAGCCTTGAGAACTACTATTTATAGTATAAGGCATTATTACAAACTAGGTCCAAAAGTGACAATAGTCTTCAAATTGCAAAAGTGACCATAATGGCCTTCTTCCAATCCACAGACATGATGTGCGGCTCGCAGAACAGATTTCCGACTCGCAGAGTGGTTTTGCGGCTCGCAGAGTGAGTCGCAGAACAGAAGCAGTCGAATCTCATCACTATCCAATCGTGCGGCTCACAAGGTAGAAATGTGGCTCGCATAATAGTTTTGCGGCTCGCAACGTGAGTCGTAGATTGGGGCATCTCTTCCTTCAGGTTTGTATTCACTCCAAGCGATCATTCAAATGTCGTATGTCCTCTTATGTGGGCCTCAAGGGTCTCCAAAACCCCTCTATGCATCAACATGGCTTGCAAAGCTTGGAGTTCCTTGACTAGTTCTTGGTTGAATGATTTTGAGTGGTTGGTGCCCCTGATATCGTATCACACACTTTTGAGCTCGATGATGACGTAGCTCAGAGGACAGATATGTAAGGTTTATCGAGTCAAAATGAACAATACATGTCACTCTACTATTGTAACATAATCAAAGGATATTTAATCCTAATTGGACTAATGTACATCTCATAAATGAGTTATAGGAGATCAAATTTTAAATCATCATATTGGCACACAAAAAAATAAACAATTCATAATTTATTTTTATATTTCTAAAATTTAATAGACATAGTTACTTGACCGTACTTATATTGATGGCAGAAGGTAGCAAGTACCTAACCGATTAATCAAGGGATGCATAAGTTGGATCGAATATTACCATTACCAAAAAACCATGATAGAAATATTAAAAGGGTAGCCCGATGTATTAAGCTCCCGCTATGCGCAGGATCCGGAAAAGGGCCGAACCAAATGTATAGAAATAATAACTTAAACTATTTAGAAATAATTATTAGGTTACACACAAGTAAATAGTCACACACAAAGGATGTTTACACCTGGTAATTTAGTAATTAACCTTAAGAATCAACAAGTCAAACAGAAAATGCAAACTACTTAAATATGGTTAAGTGTTAAAAAATACATATGCAAAACATATTATATTCATTGGCTTGGAGTAAACACACTTGATTGGCGAGTAAATGTCCGATATAGGTAAGTTCAGAATGTTACACACATGCGAGAAAAAAAATTCACATGTTGTGTGTTGGTGGTATGTGTATTTCTACAATATCAAGTGAAGTTGACGTACGCATTTAGATGACTTTTCATATTACGCCTAATATGGTAATCTAGAAAATAAAATTATGAAAACATTTTGAAAACGCGTAAAAGAATGTAGCACGTGCTAATTCTATCAATATTTATATATATCGTTACTAAGTACTATATATGCGAATAATGTACACCAACCCGCTCCGATTCAATATATATATATATATATATATATATATATATATATATCGTTACTAAGTACTATATATGCGAATAATGTGCACCAACCACTCCGATTCAAAGACCTGTTTGGTAGGGAATAGGGATACAAAGATACAACAGTGTTAATAAAGTGATATGTATCCTCTGAAAATTAGTTTCTATTAATGAAACATTACACATGTTGTGAATTCGGGCGTCAAGCTTCTTAATTCTAAATAAAAATATTATATTGACGAAACGTTAATTTTTTTATATTTTAGAAAAATATTGTTTGATTAATTTCTTATATCAAATGGAGAATAGGAAGAGGAACAACAACAACAACATAACCAGTGTAATCCCCATAAATGGAGTTTGGGAGGGTAGAATATACATAGATCTTACCCCTATTTTGGGAGGTAGAGAGATTGTTTACGATAAACTCTCGGTTCAAGTAAAAGCATATCAAAATAGATTAGAAAAAGAAATAACGACAGTGACGCAATCATGACAAAGAACTATAGAAAACATGATAAAACATTCAGAAAAAAGAACAATAACTACAACAAAATAATACGATCATCGAAGTATAAAAAATAACATATAGTAATTGAACTCAAAGAGCAATAAACTACAGAATAAATACTACGACTATTATATAGAAGAGCAAACGAAACAACACTCTAATACCTACTAACCTTCTACGGTTTTCTGTGTTCTGTACAACCTTCTATATAAGGTCATGTCCTCGGTCAGCTTCAACTGAGCCATGTCTTTTATAATTACCTCTTTCTAGTAAATCAGTATAGTTGAATTTGTATACGTGATCTAGGACACGTGAATCAATATAACCAAAATAGCAAGATAATATGCAATAATAAACAGGATAACTAGAATGAAAGTAAGTAATAGATTAAGCCTCGGAGAAGCTACGAGCTTGAAACTCTTTAGCCTTAAAAATGTAGTCACAGAAGATTGCTCGAAACAAAATCATTGTGCTTTGATTATATGAATGTCACGTCACGTCACATTATTTAATTTGTTCATTTATAGTCTATGAATTTTTCCCAATACAAATGTGAATCAAAATAAGACATATTTTACTAAAGTCTATATCGATATAATTACATTTTATAAGTTTTGGTAGTTTAATTGAGAGCGTTGATCCTTTAATCTTTTAGTCACCATAAAATACGTAAGAGTTTATCCGAATATGCAGCCTTTTCCTTAAAAATGAATATAATGTTTCATAAACGGTCCATCTAAATTTAATACTTTCTAACAAAATATTAATTTATATATAATAAATAGTATATCTGAATTTATAATTTTAAAAATTTCAAGAACTTAATGCTAAAAATTGTAAAAGATTTATTTTTAGAGCATAAGTGTAATACTCCTTAAATCTGAATTAGGTGCGAATGTGTTAAATGAGTGTTAATATGACATTTTAGACATATGAAGTCCTATCAAGACGATTTGGATGAAAATAGTTGTTTTAAGATCAACACGAATAGCAGGGTGCGTAAGATTCGATAGAATCAACTAAATTTTCAATAGTCCTCCTGACTGTCAGCCTATTTACATGAAGATACGTTAAGATTTTGAGAAAACTTAAAACATGAAAGTTGTATCCCTTTGAAATACCTACCCAACAAAATAAGGTAGAGCTCAATCAAAGCTGTGACAAAAAGGTTATGCCTATTTTACTAAAGTTTGTCTAGGACGTCGGCTGGAATGCGGCCGCATACTCAGAATGTGATCACAAACTTAGAATGCGACGCCGCAAAGTTACTCCGCATTTCAAGCCAATTTTATAATGTTTCTGGTTTGAGTATAGGACCATAATGCAACCGCAAACTCAAAATGCGACCGCATATGCTACGTAGCATTCCCAACTTCATTGAAACTGTATAAAAATGAGATTTTCTTGAAATTTTAGATCCCACTTCATTCTTGGCTGACTTTTTGAAGAGAAAAGACCCTAGAATTTCTTGAAATCTAACAAGGTGGGTTCCAAACCATCTTATGATTAAACCACATAAAAATAATAAGGATTAACACTATATTATCATTCCAATCCATAGATTCTTAAGAATCAAAGGGAGAACAATTGAAGAGGGCTTTTGAGAGAATCTCAATAAAGGTAAGATCTTTGACCTCTAATGGTATTTAATAAATGGATTGAGACTAGTGTGCGCTATTACAAGTGAGTACAATGGGTAAATCTTATGAAATAAAGAGCATGAATGTTAGCATAAAAACCCTAACTTTTAAAAAAGGGTGGGGATTCTAGGAAAAAGGTTTAAAGTTCTAATCTTTATTATCCTAATTAATTATAGAACGATTGTTGAATTTAGAGGAATTCATTTGAGCAGGAATTGAGGTATGTCAAGATTTTAAAAATCTTCTTTGATTGTTTGTACACGTGAAACCCTTGTTTGGTGGTTGTTCTTTGTTGAACTTATTTTCGGTTTGAAGATGATTTTTAGACAAGGTCATGCGTGTGTAGGGTCAAGCCCGCATCGAACCTTTTACGTAACATACTACTTTGATTGACCTTGTTTTGCCCCATTTTGGGTTGATTAAAAGTATTTTCTAAAGGTTAAAGTTTCAAACATGTTTTGCCATTGAATAAGTTTTCTTGAATTTGAAATTGAATAAGTTCTTTGAACAAGATTTCTAAATTAATATAAGACTTGAAATACCTCTATTATTGAGAAGATGACTTGAGAAGTGAATTCGACTAACATGCCATGAGTTGTACTTATTTGTGTTTAGGCCTGTATGGGCAGGTTGTGCTAGTCCAGAGGACAATTAGCCGTTATGGTTCCTAACGTATCCCTTGTAAGTATTTTCGTGTCCGTCCAGAGAACAATTAACCTCTGAGGTGTGTAGCCCGGCGTATCTATTGTTGTGCTAGTCCAAAGGACGATTATCCTTTGTGGGACAAATCCTCAGTGTATCAAATGGTTTTTCGCCCGTGAGTTGGCATGTGTTAATTTTTTGCTTGACTTGATGTACTTTTCGTTATTGGTTTCTTTTGTTGAATTTTACTAAGCTTGATGTCATACTCTATTTTTGGATTTTGAATTGTTTTCATTAATACTGTTTTTACAAATTCTACTATCTTATTTTGGTTTTGTTAACTATTGCTCCTTAGACACTCACTAAGTATCCAGTACTCAGCATGCCATTGTTGTTTTGATGGTGTGTCAGGTAACGTAGAAGAGCAGGTTTGTGATACGCATATCGGATATGAGAACTTGCTTCTTTCTGGATTATTTGGTGAAGACACATACTTATTCGTGGGACACCGCCCTATCTTTATTTTCCTATATATTTTTATTTTCGGGCTGCATCCCAAAGTTAGATACTCATTTGTTTATCTTAGAAGCTCCATAGACAATTGTCAGATTTTGGGTAGATGTTTAGAGTCTTGTATGAGTTGTTGAGGCTTTGCCACATTTTATGATTTAATATCTATATCAGACTTTCATTTATTTTATTAAGTTGAGCATGTTCATGTTAAAACTTATATGACTTGTCATAAATAGATAATGAAGTAGAATAAATGTTTAAATGTTTTTATAAGGTGCTTTTGGTGTTGTGCGTAGCATCAAATATTTGTTACGTCTAGGGTCGGATTTGGAGCGTGACAAGCTTGGTATCATACCCTAGGTTTAGATGTATCCTAGGATTTATCTGTGTCTATGGAGATGTGTCTAGTGGAGCCTTCCTCGTACAGCCTGATCACCTGCATGACCGAAAGACTATAGGACATTTATAGGTGTTTCTCATTCTTTTTAATTCTAGATTGTGTTATAGAGCTTGAACTTTATTTAGGATCATTTTGACGTGTTCGTTAATTCTTGCCTCAAAATGGATTTAACTCGTGCAAGAGCTGCTAACTAAGGGAATAATGTTGCTTATAGTTCCTCATCAGGTGGTCGACTTGTCAGGATCAGAAACCGTGCCGCTACGGAGGCAAACATTGAAGTAGAGAACGACAATGGGGACCAAGCACCACCGCCATCACCATCTACTCCTACAGCCCCTACTGTAGGCATGGTTGATATTAGGTCGGTGCATAATGCAATTCAGATGCTTACTACCCTTGTAGCGGCCCAACAACAACGTAGGGATGCGGACCCGACACTTGCTAGTGGAGGGAGACTTAAGCATTTTTAGGGCTAAATCCGCTTAAGTACTTTGGTTTGCGAGAATAAGATGATCTCCAATTCTTTATGGATGAGACTTTCAAGGCTCTAAGGGCAATTAATGCTTATGGTTTTGAAGTTGTGGAATTCACAGCATATCAGTTGAAGGATGTTGTTCATGCTTGGTTTGAAATGTGGGAGGTTGAGCGAGGTATCAACTCTCCGGCTCCTACTTGGCCTGAATTTGAGGGGCAATTTATGAATAGGTCCTTGTCTGATGAGGAGCAGTTTTCTTTAGCTACTAAGTTTGAGAAAATCGAGCAGGCACCATATCTATTCGTGAGTATAGTTTGAAGTTTACCTATCTAGAAAGATACGCTATGTACATGATTTCGACTGAGAAGTATAAGTTGACTAGGTTTGTGCGTGTTCTAACGCCACATATTAAGTCTGTATGTACTGCTGCTGTTATGTCTCATACTTGTACATTTTCATCCTTGGTCGAGTTTGCTAAATAGTAAGAGAATTGGCATGGTGAAGAGAGGTTAGAAAGTGAACAAAATAAGAATTCCCAATCTACGAGTGGTTTCACTGGTTCGCATAATGGAGGGCAAAGAAAAGGGTATTCTACACCTGCTCAGTCTGGCGCCTATTCAAGTGCTAGTGTTCCATTTTGTAGACAAGGTCAAAGAAATAACAATTAGAATAGATATTTGTAAAGTGGTAGCCGACATTCGTCTAGATTGAAGGATCATATTTGTTATCATTGTGGTATAAGGGGTCATATCAAGAAATATTGCAGTAAGTGGTTGCGTGAAATAACTAACTCTTCTGGCTAGAGAAATAATACGTCTGCTCCTGTTGCTGCTAAGAGTCTGTCTGCTGGTAATACTAACAACATTCCTAATGCTCGTGGTAATGAGATCGGTAAAGTGGTTTCTTACACTGCTAACGAAGGACAAGCTTGACTTTATGGTTAGGATCGCAGAGAGGCAACCGACGACTCCGATGTTGTGGTCATAGGTATTCTCACTATTTGATCTTTTGATGTGTATTCGTTGATTGATCCAGGCTCAAATGTTTCCTATGTGGCACCATATTTTTCTCTTGATTTTTGGGTAGAGCCTGAACTATTATTAGAACCCTTCTCTGTGGATACCCTTGCTGGTGTTCCCGTTATTACTTCTAGAGTCTATAGAAATTATATAGGAGTAGTTAAAGGTCGTGAGACTACAACTGATTTGTTTGTACTAGAGATGGTAGATTTTGATGTAATTATGGGGATGTATTGGCTATCCGCTTGATATGCCAATGTGGATTGCCACTATAAGTTAGTTCATTTTGCATTCCCTAATGAACCAATTATTGTATGGAAAGGTGATATTGTTAAGCCACGAGGTAGGATTATTTCTTATCTTAAAGCTCATGAAATGATCGTGAAGAGGTGTATTTATCATCTGGTTGCTGTCAATGATACTCAAGCCGCATTACCCCAATTCCAGTTGTTCCTATAGCTAATGAATTTCCTGAAGTGTTTCTAGAGGATCTTCCAGATATTCCACCTGATAGAGTTATTGATTTTAGGATTGATGTCTTTTCCTATACTCAACCGATCTCTATTTTGTCGCATCGTATGTCTCTGGTAGAGCTATGAGAGTTGAAAGATCAGTTAAAGGACTTGTTAGATAAAGGATTCATTTGGCCAAGTACCTCACCTTGGGGTGCTCCAGTTTTATTCGTCAGAAAGAAGGATGGTTCGCTTCGAATATGTGTTGACTTTCATCAACTTAATAAGGTGACCATTAAGAATAAATATCCCTTGCCTAGGATAGATGAAATGTTTGACCATCAAGGTGCTAAGTTCTTTTCCAAGATTGAGTTGAGGTCTGGGTATCATCAGCTAAAAATAAAGGAGCAAAATATTTCGAAAATAGTTTTTCGTACTCGGTATGGACATTTTGAATTTTTGGTGATATTCTTTGGTCTGACTAATACACCTATTGTTTTTATTTACCTAATGAATCGTGTATTCAAGCCTTTGCTTGATCATTTTATTTTTGTGTTTATTAATGATATTCTAGTGTATTTGAAGAGTCGTGGGAAACATGCAGGTCACTTGAGAATAACCTTAAAAATGCTCGAGGAGAATAAGCTTTATGCAAAATTTTCGAAGTGTGAGTTCTGGCTTAACTCTGTGATATTCTTGGGTCACGTAATGTCTAGCAAAGGTATCAAAGTGGACCCTTAAAAAAATTCAAAAGTGAACGACTGGCTGAGACCCATGAGTGCAAAAGATATTCGTAACTTCTTGGGTTTGGCAAATTACTATTGGAAGAATGTGGAAGGTTTCTCATCTATAGCCTCGCCGCTAACGAAAGTGACTTAGAAGATTGTTAAGTTCTAATGGTCTGAAGCATGTGAAAAGAGCTTTCAAGAGCTTAAGGTGAGATTGATTTTGACTCCTGTTTTGACTCTGCCTTCAGGGTCTGGTGGTTATGTAGTTTATTGTGATGCTTCCAGAATTGGTTTGGATTGTGTGTTGATGCAAAATGGTAAGGTGAACGTGTATGCTTCGCTACAGTTGAAGAAGCATGAGAAGAATTATTCGACTCATGATATGAACTGGTTGCAGTGGTCTTCGCTCTAAAGATTTGACGCCACTACTTGTATGGTGAGCATTGTGATATTTTCACTTATCATAAGATCTTACAATATATCTTCAAGTAGCATGAGTTGAACCTCCGACAAAGGAGATGGTTGGAGTTGTTGAAAGATTACAACTTGAACATTTTATATCATCTTGGTAAAGCGAATGTAGTTACTGATGCTTTGAGTAGGTAATCTATAGGTACGTTAGCATATTTGCATGCTAATGAGATGCCGATAGATAGGGAGATTCAAAGGCTTGGAAGTCTTGGGGTCCGACTTGATGAAATGGAAGATGGAGAGTTAGTGGGAATTATGCAAACGCGATCCGATATTGTGGAGAGACTTAAGTCCAAGCAATATGAAGATGGACTTCTGGTGAAGCTGCAAGATGAAGTGGAAAAGGGTGAGTACAATTCATTCACTATTGGTGCTGATGACCATGTCCTAAGGTTGTAAGGTCGCTTATGTGTCTCTGATATCAATGGTCTCCGACAAGAGTTGACGGTGGAAGCGCATAGTTCCAAATATTTTGTACATCCGGGATACACCAAGATGTATAAATATTTGAAACAATACTACTTGTGGAAGAGCATGAAGGTAGATATCTCTAACTTTGTGGCTAAGTGTTTGAACTGTCAACAGGTGAAGTCTGAACACCAAAGACTTGGTGGTTTGTCTAAGAATATAGAGATTCCCCAATGAAAGTGGGAGATGATTAATATGGACTTTGTCGTGGGTTTACCCCGCACGAAGGCCAAGTTCGACTCTATCTAGGTGATCGTGGATAGACTCACAAAGTCTGTATATTTTCTTCCAGTAAAAATTACGGATACTGCATCAAGTTATGCAAAGTTGTATTTGAAGGAGATAGTCATAATATATGAAATTCCAATATCCATCATATCCGACAGAGGTCCGTAATTTACTGCTCACATTTGGAGATCGTTCCAAGAAGGTTTTGGAACTCGAGTGAATTTGAACACTGCCTTCCATCCACAGATGGACATACATGCAGAGAGGACTATTCAAACTCTCGAGGACATGTTGAACACATGTGCAATTGATTATGGAAGTAATTGAGATGAGCATCTACCTCTTGTAGAGTTTGCGTACAATAACAGTTATCAAGTAAGTATTCAAATGGCTCCTTATGAGGCTCTTTATGAAAGACATTGTAGATCTCTAATCGGGTGGTTTGAACCTACTGAGGTAGAACTATTGGCTCCCAACTCAGTTCACGAAGTAATCGAGAAGGTGAACCTCATTGTGAAATGACTCAAGATAGCTCAGAGTCAACATAAGTCTTATATGGACATGAGGCGTCGTGAGCTTGAGTTTTCTGTTGGTGACAAGGTATTCTTAAAAGTGTCACCGATGAAGGGAGTGAAGCGGTTTGGTAGAAAGAGGAAGCTTAGTCCTCGTTTTATTGGTCTTTATAAGATTCTGAGAAGAATTGGGAAGGTGGCTTACGAGTTAAAATTACCATCTGAGATGGCTATGGTACATTATGTGTTTCACATTTCGATGTTGAGGTTGTATAAACTTGATTATCTTGACTCATGAAGATATTGAAATCAACGAAGGGTTGTCTTATGAAGAAGAACCCGTGCAAATCTTAGATCGTCAAGTTAGGAGGTTGAGAACAAAAGATGTAGCGTCAGTTAAAGTCCTATGGTGAAACCATAAGACCGAAAAAGCAACTTGGGAAGCAGAGGTGGACATGAAGAAGAGATACCCTCACTTATTCCTTATTCCAGGTATGTATTAAATCTCCTGGTTGTTGAATGTTTGTGATAGATTAGACTAAATGTGTAAATCCCTTATTTCATGTATAGGATTGTTTGGTGTGGTTGTGGGGAGTCCCTGTGAGAACTATATGGTTATTGTTAGAGTATTAATTGAGTTTCGCTTTGAGACAACTTTCAATACAAATGAGCTCTAGCGAAAATTTTGAAGACTTAAGGTTTAGTGAAAATCTTAGGTCATGACTCTTATTCGAGGACGAATGATCCTGAGAGGGGGATGATGTAACACTCCATAAATCCGAATTAAGTGTGAATGTGTTAAATGAGTATTAATATGACATTTTAGACATATGAAGTCCTATTGAGATTATTTTGGGTGAAAATAGTTGTTTTAAGATCAACACGAATAGTGGGGTGCGTAAGAGTCGATAGAATCAACTAAGTTTTTAGTAGTCCTGACTGTCAGCCAGTTTACGTGAAGATCTGTTAAGAATTTGAGAATACTTAAAACATGAAAGTTGTATCCCTTTTAAATACCTTTCCAACAACATAAGGTGAAGCTAAATCGGAGCTATGATAAAAACGTTATACCCATTTTACTGAAGCATGTCTGAGACATCGACTGGAATGCGGCCGCATACTCAGAATGCGACCGCAAACTTAGAATGCGACGCCACAAACTTACTCCTCATTTCAAGACAATTTTATAATGTTTCCGGTTTGCGTATAGTACCATAATGCGACCGCATATTGTACGTAGCATTCTCAACTTCATTGAAACTGTATAAAACTGGGATTTTCTTGAAATTTTCAATCCCACTTCATTCTTGACCAATTTTTTTAGGAGAAAAGACCTTATAACTTTGTCAAACCTTACAAAGTGAGCTCGTAACTATCCTATGATTAAACCACATCAAAATAATAAAGATTAACACTAGATTATCATTCAAATCCAAAGATTCTTGAGAATCAAAGGGAGAACAATTGAAGAGGGCTTTGGGGGAAATCTCAATAAAGGTAAGATCCTTGACCTAATGGTGTTTAATGAATTGATTGAGACGAGTATGGGCTATTACAAGTGATTAGAATTCATAGGTAAATCTTATAAAAGAAAGAGCATAAATGTTAGCTTAAAAACTCTAGTTTTCAAAAAGGGTGGGGATTCTAGGAAAAAAGTTTAAAGTTATAATACTTATTATCCTAATTAATTATAGAACGATCGTTGAATTAGGAGGAATTCATTTTAGCGGGAAATGAAGTATGTCTAGATTTCAAAAATCTTATTTGATATTTTGTACTCGTGAAACCCTTGTTTGGTGGTTGTTCTTCGTTCTTATTTTCGGTTTGAAGATGAATTTTTGACAAGGTCATGCGTGTGTAGGGTCAAGCCCGCATCGAACATTGTACATAACATACTACTTTGAATGAACTTGTTTTGCCCAATTTTGGGATGATTGAAAGTATTTTCTAAAGGTTAAAGGTTCAAACATGTTTCACCGTTGAATGAACTTTTTTGAATTTGAAATTGAATAAGTTATTTGAACAAGGTTTCTAAATTGACCTAAGTCTTGAAATACTTCTAATACTGAGAAGATGACTTGACAAATGAATTCGACTAACATGCCATGAGTTGTACTTGTTTGTGTTTGGGCCTGTATGGACAAGTTGTGCTAGTCTAGATGACGATTAGCCGTTATGTATCCTAACGTATCACTTATGAGTATTGTTGTGTCATTCTAGAGATAAAGTCCGCGTACATCCTGCCCTCCCTAGACCTTTTTTGTAGAAATATAGTGAGTTTGTTGTTATTGTATTTAATATATTTTCTTAATATTACTTTCTAAAATATTTTCAATATAGCTTTTACTCTTGTATTTGTCAAACATATTTTAAAATAAACATAATTTTTTAGTCGAGGGTCTATCAGATCAACCTCACTAACCTCTCTACCTTACACGAGGTAAGGGTAATATCTATGTACACTTATCCTCCCCATATCCCACTTGTAAAATCAGAACAAGTTTTGTATATTTAGATGTTGTGAAAACAAGCCGTCTTAATTATTTAATTTTTATCTTAATATTCAAATATGCATTTAGATTCAAACATTTAAATTTTAATACATATTTAATATTTAAATATATATTTAAGTTAATACATCTTAATTTTAATAAAAATAAATGACGCCTTAGTCACGATAAAATAGGTAAGAGTTTATCCATTTTATGCAAGATATTTTCAGAGGGTAGTTAAGACGTTTTATTTATTACTTTCTTAATTAATGACTATATTCCTTTTTTACAATATATTCGTTTTTCTGTCCGTTGAAGCTCTCCCTTTATCTTTCTCATCTCTGACGTGGATGTCTCATCTATAGTTATATCCCTGCTGGTTATATTACTTAGCGTGTTATTCACACTAACAATAAATTTTCTTACCTTTTTTTGCACTTCTCATCTTACTTAAAACAAAAAACATAAAAAACATTAATTGCTTGGATAATATAGATACTTATTGGTTTTGTACTTATTTCCTATTCTATACAAAGATTTTACTCCAGGTAATTTAGATAAAAACTGTTTATTTTAAAAAGTATTTTTTTATCAAAAGTATTTTAATATCGAGGGTCTATCAGAAAAAACTTCTTTATCTTCTAAAGTAGATGTAAGATTTGCGTACACTTTATCTCAGATCCTACTTATGAAATTACACTGGATATGTTGTAGTTTTTGTAAAAGTACTTTAATAAAAATTATTGTTGGAGGGTAAGAATTTGTGTTTAGTTAATCAATTTAAAAAATATTTTTGTTAATATTAAAACAACAATTTGTGTTTGATCAAGATTCTAAAAGTGCTTATAAAAAAAATTATTTTTTTCAACTTCTGAAAAAATAGTTTCTAATGATATTCAAAAGCGTTTATTTTTTTCCTAAACATTTGATGGAATATCTCAACTATCTAAAATAAACACTTACAAAATAAAACACTTTTAACTTCTTAGAGCATGGACAAATAAGCTAATAAAACATTTAAGAGAATTAAACTTAAGAATTGTTTTTATAATTGTTTAAATAATAATAGTGTCATATGAGATGAATTAAGAGAATTTGTTCTTTCTCCCCCTCTTGATTATTTGTCTTTGATGCACAAGGCAAGATTTAACTAAGTGACCTAATGAAAAAACCTTAAAAGTTCATAAAATTAGCAATTCAAAGCGAGGTAAACTTTTTTTTTTCCATAAATAAATCAATCAATCGTCACCGAAATTACCTTGTTGATCTAATCGAAAGTTTTGGCGTAATAGTCGTACCAATAATTAATAAACTAATCAATTGTTCACTTATTTACCATTCTTAATGTTTATGTTTACCCAAAAAAAATATAGTGATTTTAGGAATACGTGGATTAATTTGTGATATAAAATATAATAAGCAAGCAAATGAAAGAAACAAGTAAGAAAATTAGTCTGGAAATGTTGTGAGCTTGAATGAATCTTTTTAGCAAGATTGGTCTGAGCCTCAGCTAAGTTGCTTCGGTTATGAGCCAAAAATGAGAGCTAATGATTATATTCTTAGTAAGATTGAGCGTAGCAGTGTAAGTAATGAGAATTGGATGCCCTTTCAACATGAAGGTTGAGCTCCGTCATAAAAGTAGGGCATTGATGCCCGAGAATCTCTCTATAATTAAATGACATAAATGTTAATTAAGGCCTCTTAATAAACAATGAGTAACGACTGACGCCATATCTGAAACGGATATACACCAAAAGCCTCCGGTACTTCACCTGGTGTCAACTAATTCGGCCGCATCCGGACTTTCCCAATTACTGCCTCATCTCGATGTCACCTTTATCCATCTCAGGACTCAACCGTCCACCTCAAAATTCACATCCGAATTTTGCCACATGTCACGCCGGTTTTCACCTTATACAGTTTACTCCTAAATTTATAATTCAGAGTAACAATTTAATTTGTTTAGTGGATTTAGGACAGGTAGGTTAAGGTCGACCAAAGAAAAAATAGACAATGCTAATTTACTATATGAAAAGCAATATTGAATAATATGTATGTAACAATAAGCAAAATAATCGAATAAAACAAAGTAAAGGATACTTATTGAAATGATTCTGAGGTTGTTGACTGGCAACGTCTTCGGGTTACGATGGTTAAGAGAGCTTTGGAATTGGAGACCTAAACGATGACAATGGAACGAAAGTATAATTATATTATGTGATTGAAAATCAGAAGGATACAAATGAGGGGAAGGGTGTTCTTATAGCCTAACCCTAATGTTGAACAGTTTCTACACGTCTCTCATTTAATTGAGATTCTTCGGTAGAGAATTTTGAATTTTTCGGAGTCAGTTATCTCTATAGCTCCGAACCTCCATCGGATAGAGGCAACCTTTGGAGTCGTCTTCGTTGAGTCACGTCTGGTTTGTCTTTATCTTTCACGCGTCGATCTTTGATTCGCACAACCGTCCTATTTGTTTTTTACCCCATACACTTAACTCAGTTGTTTCATGTAAAAATAATTGGATAAAACATTTTATAATAAATAAACTCATAGTTCTACCAAATTAGTTCTCCTGATCAACTCTCTCTAGATCTATATAACTCATATCCTAAACTATCAGTTAAGTAGGTAAGACTCGAGATTAACATTTAACAAATCAATTATTTTAGTGTTAATTATTTTTTCTTGATGAAACTCAAGGTTAAGTGACATACGTTTGAAGTCAACCAAAAGTTAATTTTGCAAACTCAAGCATTGAATTTTTTATTTTTAAAATAAAATTTGTATGACTTCCTTTGCAAAAAAAAAGTCAACTTTTTTTGTTTTTATATTTTTTCAAATCTTTCAAAATTCAAAAGGATTCTTTTTGAAATATTTGAATCATGTTTTTAAAAATTTTAAATTAATTAACCTTTATTTAAGAAAAACTCTGTTGAAGATTAATTTAAAGCTGAAATTGCAGAAATCAAAATATCTAGGATTTGATATTTTATATTATAAGATTCGTAGTCAAATTATATTGCAGTATGTTTTTCCGTTTCTAGTTAAAATATGTAAATATAGGGGTTACTAACTATTTTCTGTGTGAAAATTTTGGAATTGTTAAGTACGAGATTATGAAAAAATTATTTTTTTAATTAAATTAGTACTATATTCCTTCAAACTCAAATAAACCTTTTCTTCAAGGACTCAAAAAGTGGAAGAAAAAAAAACTCAAGTTTCGAGAAACTTTAATCCCCACCTAATTTTCTTTAATGGCCTAACAATATTCAACATACCAAAAAGGAAAAATAGAAAGTCCATAGTTTTTTATTTTTGTACAATCTAACAAAAATCACTTAAAATTAAAAATAAAATATTCATTTATCCTATAAATACACAAACATATCTATCTTTTATCACTTCCTCAGTGAAACCACTTCACACACCTCTTCTTCTTCTTCTCTCTCTACTATTTCCTTCATTTACTCGCCGGAGCTCCGGTAATCCACCGGAAAAAATGGGAGCTACTATTTTAACAGATCTCGGAATGGAGATTTTGATTCCGTTATGTGCCGTTATTGGAATTGTGTTCTCTCTTTTCCAGTGGTTTCTTGTATCCAAAGTTACCGTTAGTAACGATAAGGCGGCGACGTCTCATGCTTCAGGTGATGATAAGAATGGATATTCTGAATCGTTAATTGAAGAAGAAGAAGGGATTAATGACCATAACGTAGTTACTAAATGTGCTGAAATTCAAAACGCCATCTCTGAAGGTAATAATAAAATTAGTTACCACACCGCACCTTGCTTTTTTACTTTTGTTTCAGAAAAAATACGTGATAGTATATTGTAAGTGACAAAGATGCAGTTTACTGGTTTATTAAATCAAATGTTTATTATACTTATTCAAATTACCATACCGCCCATTAATTACCACGCCACACCTTGCTTTTACTTTTGTTTCAAAAAAATTATTTAAATATAAGGGGCAGAGTGACTTTAATGATGCAGATACAGTTTTACTGGTTTATTAAATCAAATGTTTGTTACCCTTATTCAAATTATCACACCGCTCATTAATTACCACGCCGCACCTTGCTTTTACTTTTGTTTCAGAAAAAATAAAATTAAGCTCATTGTTTAAATATTAGAAGTGGCAGAGTGGTCTTGCTGATACAGATCTAGTTTACTGGTTTATTAAATTAAATGCTTATTATACTTATTAAAATTACCACACCGCATCTTGCTTTTACTGTTTCTTTTTTTTAAATGGACTCATTTATGTGGTTAGGGTACTTTTTTCCTTTAATATGAATCTAGTGCTAAAGTTGTAAGGGTCAGATTGACCTTGCTCTCATGATACACTGAGATCCAGTCCTTTGTCGGTCCAATTTATAAAAAAAGTTAAAAATAAAAAAGTGCTAAAGTTATATTGGTATTTTTTTTTGTTCTTTTTATGTTGTAAACAAAAACAAAATATTTGTTAAATTTAAAATCGTTGATTTTTCATATTTTATTAATTAAAGAAGTAAAATATAACATTGAAAATCGGTTCTAGAAAAAATCAGTTATTTATAGTGAAATATTATTGTATCGAAGGGTTGTCATAACGAGGTTTGACTGGTAAATTTTGTGAACTGATACTTGTGTTCTGTATGAGTGAATCTAGCATTTTAATGCTAATTAGTATTGTTTCTGTGCTTACTGTGAGTTTAAATGGAGTAATTTCTTTATAATTTTGTTAATTTCATAGTTTGGTTTTGTTTGTCTGGTAATTTGAGATGGAATATACTGATTTTTGTAGTAAATTAGTAGTAGTAAGTATTTTCTTTGCTTTTGTGACACGTTTTTGTAGACTTAGACTTTACTTTTGGTCTTTAATTATTGTGGAATTTTTCTTTGGTTGTTGTGATTATGAAGGGAATAATTAATTGCAATTTAGGTAATATTCCAAGCAACCTTTAATACCTAAATAAATAATTCCTAGTTGCTGTTTAACACTTGTTTGTCGGTGTTATTTTGAGACTAGTAGATCCAAGATATGCCGTGTTAGGTTGGTATAATTAGCTATCGTCACTATCACGTGTCAACTCTATAATATAGAAGGCCACCGTAGTGTCAAGGCTGCTGATTTTGAGATACTTATTGTTTAAAGTCTTTTTGCTAATTATAGATTAAGATTAATTTTTTTTTGATTATCTAATGGATTTAAAGTAATAGATCTAAACAAAAAAGGACAGCCGGTGCACAAAACATTTTGCGTTAGCAAGGTCTGAGTAAGGGCTGCAATCCTGTGATGTAAACAACCTATACTAATGCAAGCAGTAGTGACTATTTCCACGCTTTATAGGTCACATGGAAACAACTTTATTGTTGCTCCAAAACTCCCTTTCTGAGTATTTGATCTGAACATTGTCTAATAACTTCATAGGAAAAGGTAAATATTGTGTTCAGAGTGATCAAAATGCCCTGATTGGTATAGGGTTATAAGCCATTGCTACCTTCACTAACATGGAAAGAGAAAAAGGAAAAAATGAAGGGGAAAAATAGAGGGAATTTGACCTCAGCAACAAGGATGATTTACTTCAAACGGATGCCAAATAAAGAATTTCATAAAACTAATATAGGGAGTGAAAAGTTGAACAGTTACTTGTTTCAACAACAACATACACAGTTACTTGTTTCAATTCCTAGATTTTGTTCAAGTTTCATCTGCTTTTAAATTTTCTAATTTGTTTTCCTGACCATTTATTTGGACCATATTTGATGGGAAATTGAAAAGCTAGATACTTCTTGGTTAGTTATTTCTGCGTGGTCAGTTAGTGTAGACAAGGAATTCTTACCTGACTATTAACTTTTGCAATAGGCTCTTCGTGATCTTAACTGTTGAATATATTTATACTGCAGGAGCAACCTCATTTCTCTTTACGATGTACCAATATGTTGGTGTTTTCATGGTTGCTTTTGCAATTTTGATCCTTGTTTTCCTCGGCTCTGTTGAGGGTTTCAGCACAAAGAACCAGCCTTGTACATATGACAGCACCAAAACTTGCAAGCCAGCTCTTGCCACTGCTGTTTTCAGCACCATATCCTTCCTGCTTGGTGCTGTTACCTCTGTGGTGTCCGGGTTCCTTGGAATGAAAATTGCTACCTACGCCAATGCCAGAACTACCTTGGAGGCTAGAAAAGGTGTTGGCAAGGCTTTTATTGTTGCATTCAGATCTGGTGCTGTGATGGGTTTCCTTCTTGCTGCAAATGGTCTTTTAGTTTTGTTCATAACCATCCTTCTATTTAAGATGTACTACGGTGAGGACTGGGAAGGTTTATTTGAGGCTATAACTGGTTATGGTTTGGGTGGATCTTCAATGGCCCTCTTTGGTAGAGTTGGTGGAGGGATTTATACTAAAGCAGCAGATGTTGGAGCTGATCTTGTGGGCAAGGTAGAGAGGAACATCCCTGAAGATGATCCTAGAAACCCAGCGGTATGGTGGTTATTTATCTATTAGAATGTAAACATCTACGTAAAACTTATTTTCTAGTTAGCCTTATTAAAAACTTATTTTCTAGTTAGTTCTAAAGTGTAAATAGTCTCTCAGGTGATTGCTGACAATGTTGGTGACAATGTCGGAGATATTGCTGGTATGGGATCAGATCTGTTTGGATCTTATGCAGAATCATCCTGTGCAGCTCTTGTTGTTGCTTCTATCTCCTCCTTCGGTGTCAATCATGAGCTTACTGCTATGCTATATCCCCTTCTCATCAGTTCTGTCGGCATCCTTGTCTGTTTGATTACCACCTTATTTGCAACTGATTTCTTTGAAGTCAAGGCTGTTAAGGAAATTGAGCCAGCATTGAAGAAGCAACTCATTATCTCAACTGCTCTCATGACTATTGGAATTGCTGTTGTTAGTTGGGTTGCCCTTCCATCGACCTTCACAATATTCAATTTCGGAGTTCAGAAAGAAGTAAAAAGCTGGTAAGTCTAAAGTCTGTTACTTTTATAACTTGGTCTTGTGAGTCTATATATTGGTCACATTATTTGGGATTTGGTTGTGAAAGACGGAAGGTTGTAAGCATGAAGTGAGTTGAAAGATAGAAGAATCCCTCACAGAAAATTGAACAACGTTTTCCACTTGAATGGATGAAAAAGCTGCACTTTTGATCTTCCTTTCCCCGTCTTTTAAAATATTTAATACTGAGGCTCACAGGTATCTGAATCTGATTTAAACTTGCAGGCAGTTGTTCTTGTGTGTCGCTGTTGGTTTGTGGGCCGGACTTGTTATTGGGTTTGTCACTGAGTACTATACCAGCAATGCTTACAGGTGGGTACCTGTTTTTTTGTAGTCATTTGCTTAGCTTCTTTGGCTCTGGTATATCAGAGATTGAAGTTTTGTTCTGTTTTTCTCCTTTCCCAGCCCTGTGCAAGATGTTGCTGATTCATGCCGCACTGGTGCTGCCACAAATGTTATTTTTGGCCTTGCCTTGGGTTACAAATCAGTTATCATCCCCATTTTTGCCATAGCAATCAGTATATTTGTTAGCTTCAGCTTTGCTGCAATGTACGGCATTGCAGTTGCTGCCCTTGGAATGCTGAGCACCATCGCCACTGGTTTGGCAATTGATGCATATGGTCCCATTAGTGATAATGCAGGAGGTATTGCTGAGATGGCTGGAATGAGCCACAAAATCAGAGAGAGAACGGATGCACTTGATGCTGCAGGAAACACCACTGCCGCTATTGGAAAGGTAAATTAAATTTATTTTACCCTACACTAAGCATTGAAAGGTTTTGTTGGAAGTTGCTATATTACCTTGTGATGACAAACTTCTTTTGCACCTATAATGATGGCAGGGATTTGCCATTGGTTCTGCTGCTCTCGTGTCTCTGGCTCTCTTTGGGGCATTTGTCAGCCGGGCAGCAATTTCCACTGTAGATGTCTTGACACCTAAAGTATTCATCGGTTTGCTAGTCGGTGCAATGCTTCCTTATTGGTTCTCCGCCATGACAATGAAGAGTGTCGGAAGCGCTGCTCTTAAGATGGTTGAGGAAGTGCGCAGGCAATTCAACACCATCCCTGGTCTCATGGAAGGAACTGCCAAGCCTGACTATGCCACCTGTGTCAAGATCTCCACGGATGCATCAATCAAGGAGATGATCCCACCTGGTTGTCTTGTCATGCTCACTCCATTGATTGTTGGGATCTTGTTTGGCGTCGAAACACTTTCTGGTGTGCTTGCAGGATCTCTTGTTTCCGGTGTACAGGTAAACGTAATCGAAGATTGAGAATGTGTTTTAAATTACTTCAAATGGTCTAAATCTCTAATCCTGGATGAACTTTGTTCTCGTAGATTGCCATCTCTGCATCTAACACTGGTGGTGCCTGGGATAATGCTAAGAAGTATATTGAGGTAAAATATTTAAGTTTGACTTTCACTTGGACCATGCTATAGTAATTATGTTTCAACTCTAATGATTTGTGTTGGTCTTTGAATGATAGGCTGGAGCCTCGGAACATGCAAGAACTCTTGGTCCCAAGGGATCTGATGCACACAAAGCTGCTGTAATTGGTGACACTGTTGGTGACCCTCTCAAGGACACATCTGGACCATCATTGAACATTCTTATCAAGCTGATGGCTGTCGAGTCCCTCGTGTTCGCTCCGTTCTTCGCCACCCACGGTGGTCTTCTCTTCAAGTTATTTTAAGACAAATGCAACTCCTGTATCATGAATCTATCGTTCCTCTTTCTCTCCCCTATTTCATTCAACTTCCTTTCAAGCATTTTTCGTGTTTTTAGTAGCTAGAATGTGGGAATTAGCATATGGTGTAGGCTGTGGAGGGAGGAGGTATTTGCGAGAATGCGCGTTGAATGTTTTTTGCAGAGTTCAGAAGAAACATCAAATGTTCTTTCCTAGAGTAATTATATCACTTTTTTGTCAAAAATACCTTGTTGTCTTTCCCTTTGTGGGTGTTAAATTTTTGAATACTTCTTGAGCTTTATGTGCATTTTGTCATTTTTTCTCCACAATCTACAAGTAACACAAGTGAGAGGCAACATTAAATAGGCTAATGGGCCTAGTTTCTTAAAGGCCCACAATCCCTTCATGGCCCGAGGCTTCTAATAGCCAGTTTGGCCCAACTTTTCAAAGGTAGAGATGTTTATTTAAAGAATAACCACTTATTTTAAAGAATGAATGTGTTCGTTTAAGCTTTTGAAGAAGAAATAAGTGTTCTTTAAGTAGTAGGTTTTTTTGAGCATTTAAGCAATAGGTGTTTTTGAGGTTTTTAGAAGAAGATTACCAAGATTAAAATTTCGTTTTTATAAAGTTTATATTAGTAATTTTTTGTTTGTAATTTGAACTTAAAATTACTTTTCGAAAATATTGACCAAAACACAAATTGTTACATAAATATTTCTCAAAGGATTTACCAAATCCAAAACTTGCTACTCTTTGAAGACATTTTCTTTAAATTATTTTTTGCTAAAAGTTGCTTCTTAAAATAAATTAATTTTGACAGTTTGGACTAACATACCAGATTAAGAAGAAGATAGCAAGTTGAATCAATCAAATATTTTGACAACATAAAGAGCACTCCATTTGTTTAATCAATTCAGCTCTGTTCACTGTAAAGCAAGAAGTAAAACTTCTTATTAACAAAGAAAAAAGGTACTATATCTTGCCCATCCAAGCAAAGTTTAGATTCTGATATACGAATCTTGCCCATCCATAAAGAGCACTCCATTTGAATATAGATTCTTTAAGTTTTATAATAAAATTTATATATTTAAAAACTACATAAAAACACTATAAGTCTGCATAATTAATAATTCACAATATATGAAAAGAGTTGAATTTTTTTTGATAAAAAAAGAGTTGTTTGACTACCAAACTAATCAACCCTAATATAAATTGGGACGGCGAAAGTATATTTTTTGCTGTTTATATTTGGGTGAATCATTTCTTTCAAAAAAATTTAGACTAATAAAATCAATTGGAAGTTGATATCTAATCCTCACACGAAGTTTGATGTGTAGACTCGCAATTCAAATATTGCTATTCTTTTTGGAAGAAACTAGAAATCAGCCCATATATTAACTCCATTTGGTTAAATATGGTAAAAATTAGGTGGAGATAAGATTTGGGTCTAATACTCTAATATGAGTTTTTAGCTACTGTTTAAAAATAATAAGAAATAGTCACACTTTAATGCGAAAATAAAATTTAGATAAAAATACCTTTAGTTAAGACTTAAGACATGAAAAAATTTATAAAGACTTGAACCCTGAATCATTTCTTTATTTTGAACCATGGAGTTTGAAACTAAATTAATTTTTTAACCCCATGAATCGTACCTTGAATTCTCCTTGTCAAATCTTCAAATTCCAGCAACATTTTCTGGAGTTGTTTATAGTTTTAGTTGAGGATATTTTTGTCCAATTTTTTCTTTATGTCAAAAAAATAATTAAATACTAATAATTTTTAAAATAGTGATTAATATTTCTCCTATATAAGAAGTGGGAGTGAGCTGAAGCAGACCTGTCCAAAGCTCGGGTCGGGCCGGGTCAGGGCCAATGCGAGTGACTTTTTTTTTCTGCTTGCTCGACCCTGATCCTATTTTTTTAAAAAAATTCCGACCCTGACTCTGACCCTTCGAGGACCCTACGGGTCACGGGTCGGCCCTGACCCGTCGGAAAAGGAACGGGATTTGGCGGGCCGGGGCGAAATCTTTTTATTTTTTTTAAAAATTGAATTTCTAAAATCGAAATTGACATTCTCACCTATACTATCATGCAATTTCGACGTTGAAATCTATTGTGTATCGTGAAATGTTTACTAAAGAAAAAGGAAAATTAGAAATCGATTTGGGGGGAAACACAAATTGATTGGGAAAACAGACGTTTTCTAAAAATTGGCTGCGCCAAACCACCTTGTGGTAGTTTGGCCGGCCCCGTCTCAAAAAAATACGCAAAAAAAAAATCGAGTAAAACGGACATTCGAGCGCAGAGTTATGACCATTTAAAGTTTCACCAATTTACAACTACTTTCTCTCCCTACATTATGCTTCCGTGATATTAACAGAACGACTAATAATATAAACATATAATTAATAATAATCTACCATTTTTATATCTTATTTTATGTCGAGCTCAATGTAGATTAGAGCAATACATATATTATAAAAAACATGCATTATATCACTTAAATATTAATGGCAAAAATATATATAAGTACAAAATAAATATTAATAAAGGAAAAATAATATAAATTATATTTAAAAGTACGTGGGTCGGGTCGGGCCGTGGGTCGGGCCGGATCGGGTCAGACGGATAAAATATTCTGACCCTGTCCCGACCCTACATAAGATTGGGTCCCCGCTTTTACGGATCGGGTGGCTCGCGGGTCAGCTATAAGCCGATTCTGACCCTGATTTTTTGGGCCGGGCGGGTCCCGACCCGTTGGACAGTCTATGAAGCACACACCACTTCGTTGACATGCCTTCTTTTTCGGAGGACATTTTCGTCATTTAGCAGGGTTTTTTTTACTGAAAAATAGTTCCGATAGATTTTTAGTGTTTTAGTGTGCTACGTCGAAAGTACACATAGTTGCATGTTATGGTGCGCTCACAATTTGTTCTTTTTTTTTTTTTGATAATCCAGGTCTCCAGGCTTGCGCCTGACTACGTCCTGGAGGTAATAGCACCGGTCCTTCAACACTATTACCAGGTAAATCGCGGGATGTGCTCCGGTGACCAGTTTTCTGGGAGCGTACAACTGATCAATGAGACAAGGTTAAATTCCCCAACATGCAGAGTTTCTTCGTGCTTGCGGGGAATCGAACCCACGCTGTCCCATGCCAGAGCGCCTTATAGCGCCCAGGCTTTGCCACTGGACTATGCCCCGGAGGACCACAATTTGTTCTTTTTCGTTTCACCCCAAGTTGCTGATGTCACTGTGATACATATCTCTTGTTTTTTACTTGTCAAATCAAATCAAAGTAATGTTGTTTTAATTTACATGAATCTTTTTAGAATACGAGGGTCAAATTTTATAATTTTGATCTTAAATTTTAAAATAAATTTTTTAGATTTATAAAAATAAATTAAAAGTACTATAAGTCATGATAATTTATAATTCAAATAATTTTAAAAAAATTATATGAAAAATGTGATCAAAGAACCACCTTATAGACTTTCAAATAGTAAATGGTTAAATTAAAACAGAGGGAGTATATAGTTTCAAAATTTAATAATGACTTATGAAAAAAAAAGAAATAAATTCTTTTAAGTTTTATTCAATACACAATATTCAAGATAAATAGCTAGGGATGACAATTGAGCGGGGCGGGTGCGGGTGCGGGTAACCTATCCCCCGCACCCGTATCCGTCAAAAACATTTATACCCGCCACGGGTGGCAGGGGTACATTTTCAACATCCATATCCGTCTAGGTGGTATATTCCTAAATTCACACCCGCTCCACCACCCGCCAATACCCGCCAGCCATATTTTGTACTCAATTCATTTATCGTTTTGTCAACCTGCCAATACATGAGAATTATCTAGTACTACTATATTGTATCTACCACTACTATACTGTATCAAATTATTTGAGCTTTAGATAAATATAAAGTTGTACAAATAAAATTAGAGTTGGCGGGTATAAGGCGGGCGGGTGGATTTGGCCGGTTGGATGCGGCGTGGGGCAGGCGGGTATGAGGCGGCTATAAATGCAAATCCACCACCTACCCATACCCGCCTACTACCCGCCAAAGTTATACCCATACCCACCTACTACCCACCAAAGTTATACCGATACCCGCCCCAACTGGAGTGAATGCGGTGCGGAATCCGCAAAATTGTACCCACGTTCCATCCCTATAAATAGCTGAGGAGTTTACAATTTAACTATTAAAAAAATTCAGAAAATCAAATTAAATAATTTTTTAAGAATCTTTATAATTTGATTTGCAGACAAGCACATTATTGAGAAGCAGCTAATACATGAAATTGTATATATGCACAATATACATTTGCATTGATTATAAATATATTGTTGTTCTTGATAACACTTTTATCAATATTAATAATATTTATCAGCAATTTATTTTATCTTAATAGGATAATTTACCATCATACATGAATTAATAAACCTTTTCAATAGAATGAAGGATAGACATTTTTAGATTTCGTGAGTAGAGTCATTTGAAGGGACTTTTGTTTACGTTGCGTTTACATCCGAGTCATGTCAAAAAAAAAGGGATAGATGTTATTAGCGCAGTGTTAGAAGTACGGGTGGTCAGTGGGGCGAGCCGGAGGAATGGTCCGGGACCGGGTCTCCGGCTGGATAGGCGGACCGGGATTAGCAGGAAAGGCAGATGTCACGTCCCATCCCACATCCCGTCAAAAAGGGGACCGGTGTTGGGGAACGGGGTGGGGCGGGGTTAGGTTTTCTATTTTTTTTCCAGTTAATTTAAAAATTAATATATATAAACACTTCAATAATTGAACAAGATAATGTAATAAAAATATTTCAAAGCTGTTTTTGTGCCTCTTATATTATTTAATAAAAATATGATTTTTTTGTAATACAATTTCAAAATTGCAACTTTGTAGTGTTGTTCAAAAGTTGTAAATCACATAGTAAAATTGCAATTAAAAAAATTACATAGTTAACCATACTTTTTCTAATTTCCTCACAATGTCTTGAGGATCTTCGGTTGGAATTGGAAGTTGTTGGTCAAATTGTTCGACGTTGCTTCTTGTTCCATCGGACAAGATTTCGTTGTAGTTGTAGTATTCTTTTTCGTTGATCTCCGGTTGACCGCACCTTCTACGCTCCGCTCGAATCCAATCTCTGAATAGAACTGCAATCTGCAATGTGTCTCCCGCCAATGAATGTCTGTGATCTCCTATTTGAAATCTTCCCGTAGAAAAAGCGCTTTCAGACGCTGTTGATGACGCTTGAATGTTCAACACATCTCGGGCTATCTTTGCTAGTGTCGGAAATGTCTTCTCATTGTCCCTCCAGTATTTCAGCAAGTCTTCATGTCCTTCATCATTGACAATTAATTCGTACGGTACAACATCGTGCAAAACATAAACATCAAATTCGCTAACTTGTGAAGAAGTTGAACCACTAAACATTTTATTTCTAAGGCCTTGAATACTAGCAGCAGAAACCGCATGTGTTTTTATAAGGTTGCAACGAAGTAGTAGAAGATGGTACAAAAGCCGGTTGATTATTTGCACTTTGTTGTTAGTAATAAATATATACTTTTTTGCATTCAGTGTGTATGCTAGACGTAACTTCTTCTTTAGTTGGTTTGTGAATTGGTACTTTAGTTGGGTCTGTTGGAAGCTCTTCTATACAATCATAAATCGTTTCTACAAGTGTTTTACAACCGTCTACTTTAATAGTAAGATTTATAACCCCAATAATATAAATAGTGGGAATAGGAAAAATATTTTTTTCAAAGCGTTCCATTGTAATTATGCAAATAATTAATTAAAGTAAATAAAATTAAGTGCGATAATTAAAATTAAGTAACAATAATAATTTAAAGAAGGAACAAAGGTACCAAACACAGACGTAACGTCGACGTGTAATCGTGGTTGAAAATTGAAACTTTGCTCAGTGGATGATCCTCAAGCTAGTTGCCAACTTCACTCCCAATTTTTGAACTTTGATATGAATGAGCAAAAAAAATATAATATTTAGTAGGCAATGTAGAATTGTAGAGAGATAAATTGAGAGATTAAAGAGATGGTAGGAAGATTTGTGAGAAAAATGAAGAAGAAAATGAGGTATTTATAGTTGAGAAATAGGATTAAAGTGTAAATATATTAACTTAGGGGTTAAAGTAAATATTAAATGGGTAGGGGAGGTTTATGATGTGGGAGGATGACCCTTATAGCCGTTGCACAACGGCCCAAATAGAAATTTGACCGTTTGTTGCAGCGGTTTTTTTGCAAAGGGGAAGGGGGGCGGGACGGGGTTGAGACGGGGTCGGGTTGGGGCGGGTCGGGTTGGGATCGGGATAGGCGGGACGAGCCCAGGTCCCGAGTTCAAACCCCGACGCTAATTTTTTTTGGAATCGGGCGGGGCGAGTATCGGGCCAGACCGGATCGGGATCGGGCCGACCCGGCCCACTGGACAACCCTAGTTAGAAGTGGTAATTTTCCCACTTCTCTCTTAAATATATGACCTTTTTATGTCTAGCCGAACAACTGTGTCCATTTCCTAGATCTGACCTCCTATTTTGATCCGCCCCAACACTCGACTTTTTTTTTTTTCTTAAATGGAATTTTTTTTATTCCCTCCAACAATTCAAGTTAATGAAATTATATACTAATTAATTTTTTTTCAAACCAGATATGTTTCATTTCCAATTTGATTTCTGTTATGAACATATATAACTATCCTATGGGAAGACATGTATATAAATTAGCAAATTAAATTTGGACCTTGACTAGAAGGAACATGTGTATTATGTGAAGGTGTCTATATATATACCAAATGAAATATTTTATTAGGACTATATAACAACTAAGTCTTTTATCTTTTGCTTAATTTTCTTCTCCCTCCCCTTCTTCACTTTTTTTATTTATTCTTTCATTGGAAGTTTTGATTATTGGTTTGGAGTAATTGTAATAGTTTCAGTAGAAATGCAAATTTTCCTGCTCAAACTAATCTAAGTTTATTATGATTTTTTTTTAGCATTTATAACTAAAGGAATATGTTATATGTTATTCTCACATTGAAAACATTTAATGCTCTTTTTAAATTGTGTTTTTACGAAAGCACTAAATGAAGAAAAAATGGAGTAGACCTGAAATTTATTTCCAATTAGAAAAGTCCATAGAAAGTTGGAATAATTGTCCAAAAATAACACATAATATTGATGGTCAGCCGTACTCAAAATAGAGGATGTCCACAAATCACTATGTATGATATCGAACGACATTAAAGTATAATTTGTGGATGCAGAAAATGATAATTTGACATGTTTCCCAAAAACGCAAGATTCACATATAGGAGTCCTAGAAATACGGTTGCAATTAATAAAATTATTTTTCCTAAATGAGCGTGAAACAGAGTCTCCCATATGTCCTAATTTAGAATGCCATAGGGAAGACGAAAGAGCAGCAAAGGTTGATGGAACTGAGGCCCAGCAATAGGTGGAGGGACCGACGATGGTGGTAAGGGCGGCGTAGGCAATGATGGTCCGAGTGGTGTTGCGCTTGATTTTCCGTGTTTCCTCAAGGATGAGCTTTGAACGGGCCTCATAAAACAGAGGTAACGACATGCATTGCTGAAGGATGGTGGAAATGCCGTCATATGATTCGTTCAAACCTGTAATAAGTTGCATGACTAACCGCTGATTAGTGACTGGTGCGCCGACGTTGGAGAGTTGGTCGGCAAACATCTTGAGTTCTTGACAATAAGCAGACACGTTTGGTAAATCGTCTTGATGAACGTCCTTGAACTGATTTTCAAGGTATAATGCTCGTTGAGTTTGTTGTCATGGAAAATACTTTCCAAATGTTCCCACGTTTGGCGAGCAGTGACATTGGTCTCAATGATGGTGTGCAACAGATCATTAGATATCGTGCCGTATATCCATTGGAGGACGGCTGCGTCCAAACGAGACCAGAGTGCATCATCAGAAGCCGAAGCCGATGGTATGTCCGTGGACTTCGACGTGGGAGGAATGATGTGGTCGATAACTTTGTAAACACGATAATGGATCTTAAGTATTGACCTTTTTCCATCTCAAGAGTCACATGGATGAAGTTTTTAATATTGTTTACGGCAAGTGCATGATGAAATTTGGTTTTGTCAGCCATGAAAGAGGAAATTTATGAGGAAGAGGGAGGGAGAATGACCGGAAAAACTAGGGTTCCGTCGTGGGAAAAAGAGGGGGTGGGCGGCCGAGAGAGGTCGACGGCTAGGGTTCCGACGTGGAAAAAAAGGTGGCGGGCGAGAAGGTGTATCGGTGGATAGGGTAGGTTTGTAGTTTTAGGCTACTGATACCATAAAAGAATATGTTCCTTGATGAATGATTTACAATATATATAAGGTTACAAAAATATTTACTTTGATACAAACTAGGTAACTAATTAACCTAATTACCAAAGGATTATAATTCTACATAAAATAGAAGATATACAATTAATACATTTAATGAAAGAATATTAGAAAGTATTTTATTACAAACCATTATTTTAGACAATTTGTTTTTATACTTGTGCAATAGTCTGGTTAGTGCTAAGTCTGTGTTTTAGAAACAGAGGAAGTAAATAGTGAAAGAAAATATTAAAGAAATAATTTAAAAGTTAGGTTCATGTATAAAAGATTAAAAGGTTGTTAATCGTTGAAACTCATTAAAGCTATATAAATTTGTTTTTTTTAAAAAATAGAATGAATTTGTTGGAGAATACTTCATCACGAGTCAGTCAGACGTTAATATTATTTTCATAAAGAAAAATGTAATAAAACATTAATACTGATTGATCCCTAATTAAATAAAATTGTTCTATAAGAAAAGAACAAAAAGATCACGAGAGCCTAGAGAGTAGGATAGGTCAAACTACACATACATTTAAAGATATTGGCTCCTTCGAGGAGTTAAGTTATATACATTGATTATGTAACGCTTCTTTTAATATTATTAATAAATATTACTTTGTGATAGTAAGTTAGTTATTATTTTTATTAGATAGATTATCAGTTACATTTATCATGAAAATTAATTTGTAATTATATAATACTTGACTTAAATATATACTTTTTGCATAGAAGTTAAATTCTTTATAACATCCTTCTTAATTAAAATACGCTGAAGTTTGAAGATATTTGCTTTTTTTCTACTAATATTTAAAGGTCTTTTCATAAAAGCGTGTCAATTTATGTCCCAACTGATTATGATATCATGCTTACATTCGTCTTATAAAGATCAAGTTTCTCAATGAAATTTAACATCCAACTCCAACCAATCTTGACTTTTCAACCATCTCTTTTTTCAACATTGTATTTTGTGGGGTTGATTGATTACATAATTTGGTTTTCATTTCATACTTAAAAAAAAAAAAGGGCAATCTAGTGCACTAAGTTCCCGCACGGGGAAGTGCCGGACCATAAATGTCTATTGTACGTTGCCTTACCTCACATTTCTGGAAGAGGTTGTTTCCATGACTTGAATCCATGATCTCCTGGTCATATGACAACAACTTTACCAGACTCATACTTAAATAAGTCAAAATGTGATCAACCCGCTAAAGATAGGTTTACATATAGTTAATTATACACTAACACGTGCACAAACAAGAGCCGTAAGGTTAAAGTTTGGAAAAAGTTTTTTCAAGGAGGAAAACTGAGAGTTTTGGCAAAAGGTGTTGAGTTCTTGAAATCTCACTAATTTTCAACTATTCAGTTTGTTGTCTCCAATCCCCAAAGGAGACAACTCAATGACCTTTTTATTTTTACTTTTATTAAACACCGGGGAAAGGGAAGGAGAAATTGGAACGAGCTGGAAAATCGAACTCCCATCAATAAAGTAAAAATTTAGATAGTCCTATTAAATTATTAAAATTCTCCATAACTCAATGACCTTTTTGTTCGAATTGAGCTCTTGTTTGTTTCTAAACAAAAGACTATATGGTAACCAAATACGGTATAATTGCAATGCAACAAGTTTAATATGAGATCACTATTGTTCAATTGAGTTTATTTATATATACCGATAGTGTAAAACAAATAATATTATCAGGTTTGCAAAAGTTTTAATGTATTTTTTACTTTTATTTTATTTATTATTGTTAATGATCTCCATGAGAACAAGGTTGAAGTATGTGTGGAGAAGGAGAGGGTAAGCTAAGAACATAGAAGATATTTTGGAGAATTAGAAAACTGAATTGAATTGATAGCTGTACAGCAGTGCAATGTATATATATGCACTGATAATGACAACTAACAGTCTAACAAACTAATTGCCTAAACTAATCACTTTCATTAAATACACATTCACCTACAACTTGTAATATATACAATTGAGTACTTGCCTTCTTCAATAATCCCCTCAAGTTGGAGGGTGCAAACAGATTAAGCACTCCCAACTTGGAGAGTAAGTGTTGGTTACTATTGTAAAGCAGTACAGAAAGTAAATAAATATTACAAGTGTTCGAAAGGATAAATAAATGGTCAATCTTCAAAACTGCCGCAAGCTTGTTGTGTCTTGAATCTTGATAACCTGAAATCAAGAAATAACTAAATCTGGATGGTTACAACGTTGTGTGTTGAGTAGAGTGATTGCACTCTGTCCTTAAGACAAGATTGCCCCGTATATATGCTTTTACGTTAGCGGACAATAGTCTTCCAAGATAAAACAACACTTTAATCTCGACGCTATAAAGCCAATAGGTTGAGTCTGACGAAGAAAATAAATACAAATCGACTTGCTAAAGAAATGGAAAAGGAAGGAAGAGAGTTTATGTTTTCTCTTCTGTTTTGTCTCTGTGTATATAGTGTGTCTCTGTTGTGTATATCTTGTGTATATGAGTGTTTTTCCTCACTGTTTTTCGTCACTGTTTTTGCTGTGTTTTGGTTACTGTTTCGTGATGTATATGTTTTTTTTTTCTGTCACGTTTTTTAGCCAAAGGAGGCATCAATATATAGCATGGAGGAGGGACTCCTCAACTGCCACAAACAAGGCTGTTAATAGCCATTAGTGAGGGCTGTTAATGGCAGGTTTAAGGCCATTAGTGTGACAGATTTAAGGCTATAAGTGAGGTTGTTCATGGCCATTGTAGGAGGGTGATTATGGAGGAGTTAATCAGCCAAGTAATGACTGGTTAATGCTCCAAAAAATAGTCCAACGGTAGGCAGAAAGTTTCTGCCTTCCGTCATTCTCAAAATCAACTTTCCAGAAACTCTACTGACCAAACTGTAAATATTAAGCAATTTGGGGTCCAAAAAGATAATATCAGAAAGTCCCCACAGCCCAAAGCCCACAGCCCACGACCCGTGACCCGAGCCCGAGCCCGAGACCGGATCGGATGGGACGGGCGGGCTGCGGCGGCGCGCGTGTGGGCTTAGCCTTGAACCCAAGCCCATCTAGGTTTAAACCTGCCACACTAATGGCCTTAAACCTCCAACATGCGGAACACTAGTGTTTAATTCATTAAATATTGGTGGATGCACCTCCCCGCCAAAGGCAAATTTCCAACAATCCCCTCTATGAAAGAGAGAATGTGGCGCACACACAAGGTGCCTACTTTCAGCAATCTTTCAGCGAAAAGATATTGCATCAGGAGAGGTAGCTTCCGCTTTGAACCTTCCCTAGTTGAATACCACCGGACTTACTTACTGCGCGGTGAACGTGATGTCTTGAACCGTCAGTGTTTAGTGTAAGGCAAGACAATGATACCAACACAATAACTCTCCTTATTCGTTTTCATTCTTACGTTTTTGTCCGTTGTGGCCGTGGACACACTTGGATTCTTAAGTGCGTTCATTTGAGACGGCCTTCCTCGCACTTAAATAAGTGATCTCCTACAAGGTATCCTGCTATACCCCACTTCACAAGTGTTAGGAATCATTAAAATTTTCCCCAACCTTAACCTCAACCGTTTGAGGATCGTTTAAAGGTTTGAAAGCTTAACCTTTACCCATCATACATGTAGCACTTAATGTCTATCGTGGGAACAATTTTGGATTCATTTTTCCGTACAAAAATCATCATCCGAAGTGCTTCTTGCTTCCACCGAAGCGCTCAACTGAACCTTTTGCAGCTTAGTTTTCCCATTGAACCAAATTCTTGGGATCTCCAATCAGTATGGTTGGGTTACCACTGCAAAGGTTCGTATTGTTTGGGTTTTAAGCCCATTCCCCTAGACAGACAGAACACTTGATCTCCGGGTAGTCCCTTAGTTAGTAAGGAAGTGACACCCGTGATGATCAACTGCCATACGGTCTTATGTCTCCTGACAGATATGTCCAGACACCGTCATCCGTGTCCTTCCTAAAGCCGACCAGCTAGCCACAGTGTATAACTGCTGAAGGCACGGGTTTCTCCCAATAAGGGACGTCCTCTAAGGAGTCATGAAGTTACTCAACTTCTTTCATGCTTTGTATAATGCGATAAACTCCGATCCCATCATGAATCGGTCGATGCAAGTTTGCTTAGAGGATTTTCCAAGACCCACCATACACATTTACTTGTGGCTTTGGTGTTCTTCATATCTGATGTCCAGTTTGCATCATTGTGTTCTCCCAGAACCGCTGGACATCCAGAATACTATAATCCGTAGATAAACGAATAATTCAGATATCTTCATATCCGACTTAACGCCCTCTATTGATCATTTATTAAGATCATCAGTGAACCTGAGTTCAACTGATCTGTTTGTAGGCCGATACCAGGTCGGTTGTAGTGTGTATTGAACTATACGTGACCCGTGCATATCACTCATTGTCTATGGGTGCACCATGATTCCAATCAGTTCTATGATTCATATCCATTGGTGACTTCAACGAGACTGTCAATTATCTCACAAATGAGTTTGGAGTTAGACCAGTCCGTTAGATGTCTTAGAAATCCAATTCCTAAGATGTCATCTGTGATACCTATATCTTTTGTTTCAATAGAATTTCCACTCTCAGACTGTTGGTTTTCCAACTGTTGGCTTTCTAACTTCAGAGTCAATGTTTGTGTGGTCAGATTCATTATTTCTGTTTTATCTGAAACTTCCAAGACCAAAATGTAAACATTTCACGGATCAAAATGAAAGTTTAGGAAGAAGCCCAACAGTCTAGCAAACCAACTCTGATCCTCTTCTTCCAACTCTCCGGTTAGGAAGACTATTTCAACAACCATGCCACGTAAGACTGCAATGGCCCAGGATGTTAAGCTACTCACAGGGGAGCACATGTACAAGTAGCCGAGTCCTTATACCCGGAGGTAGATCCATCTACTTTGTACTCACATTTGTCTTAAATTGTTGGTTACTATTGTAAAGCAGTACGGAAAGTAAATAAATATTACAAGTGTTCGAAAGGATAAATAAATGGTCAATCTTCAAAACTGTCGCAAGCTTGTTGTGTCTTGAATCTTGATAACCTGAAATCAAGAAATAACTAAATCTGGATGGTTACAACATTGTGTGTTGAGTTGAGTGATTGCACTCTGTCCTTAAGACAAGATTGCCCCGTATATATGCTTTTACGTTAGCGGGCAATAGTCTCCCAAGATAAAACAACACTTTAATCTCGACGCTATAAAGCCAATAGGTTGAGTCTGACGAAGAAAATAAATACAAATCGACTTGCTGAAGAAATGGAAAAGGAAGGAAGAGTTTATGTTTTCTCTTCTGTTTTGTCTCTGTGTATATAGTGTGTCTCTGTTGTGTATATCTTGTGTATATGAGTGTCTTTCCTCACTGTTTTTCGTCACTGTTTTTGCTGTGTTTTGATGACTATTTCGTGATGTATATGCTTTTTTTTAGTCACGTTTTTGAGCCAAATGAGGCATCAATATATAGCATGGAGGAGGGACTCCTCAACTGCCACAAACAAGGCTGTTAATAGCCATTAGTGAGGGCTGTTAATGGCAGGTTTAAGGCCATTAGTGTGGCAGATTTAAGGCTATAAGCGAGGCTGCTCATGGCCATTGAAGGAGGGTGATTATGGAGGAGTTAATCAGCCAAATAATGGATGGTTAATGCTCCAAAAAATAGTCCAACTGTAGGCAGAAAGTTTCTGCTTTCCGTCACTCCCAAAATCAACTTTCCAGAAACTCTAGGGACCAAACTGTAAGTCTAAAAAGATAATATCAGAAAGTCCCCACAGCCCACTGCCCGTGACCCGTGACCCGAGATCGGACAGGACGGGCGGGCGGCGACAACGCGCGTGTGGGCTTAGCCTTGAACTCAAGCACATCTAGGTCCTCCCTCATTTAAACACATGGGATACCCCTTAGGGTCCTAAACCCTTTACCACTTTAGAGACTTATAAAGAGAGCAATTCTTCCTTTTCCCACCGGTATGGTAGATTTGTCCCACACCATATTTTCATGCCTCAAACACCTTACTTGTGGACCAATATCTCTTTCCTTTCTCAATGAAATTTGACAATTCTCGGCCCTACGGTCATCTACTCACTTAGTAGATTGTGCATGTGAGAAGAGACAAAGCCTCTAACATGCAGAACACTGGTGTTTAATTCATTAAATATGGGTGGACGCACCTCCCCGCCAAAGACAAATTTCCAACAGTAAGTATTCATGCTGTGTTCTGAAAAGTCTTTTTTGTCAATATATCTGTCTCTATTCTTTAGTGTGCAAGTACCTAGTCTCAAATAAACCTTGTTGAATCTTCTCTCTAATGAAGTGACAATCAAGCTCTATATGCTTTGTTATTTCATGGAACACTGAATTTGCAGCAATTTGAATTGCTGATTTGCTATCACAATGAATGAGATCTGATGTTGCTATAGCAGCCTTTAACTCTTTAAACAATCATGGAATCCAAACAACTTCAGCTACTGAACTTGCCATGCTTCTATACTCAAATTCTGCTGAGCTTTTGGACACAATTCCTTGCTTCTTTGACTTTCATGAAATGAGTGAATCACCATATTTTACAAAGAACCCTTTAATAGATATCCTATAGTTTCTGGCATGCTGCCCAGTTAGAGTCACAAAATACTTCAATATTTCTAGATCTTTTGCTAGCTAGAAGAGCTCATAACCCCACTTGTCCTTTGACATATCTTACCACTTTGAGAGTTGTAACAAGATGAGATTGCTTTAGTTGATACAAGAATTGACTCAAGGTTTGTATGGAAAAAGCTATAGCTGATCTTGTTACAGTTAGGTACAAAAATTTCCTTATTAGTCTCTTATACCTTCCTACATCCTCAAGTAATGGATCATCAACCCTTCTTCCAACTGTATCATCACATTCTTTGACTGTATCATCATATTCTTTGGTAGTAAGCTTCACAGTAGGATCTATAGGGGTTGAAGTTGGCTTAGCTGCACTTAGGCCAGCTTCAGAGATGATTTCCAGTGTGTACTTTCTCTGATGCATAACAATCCCTTTACTAGACCTAGCAAACTCAATACCTAAAAAATATTTGAGCTCACCTAGATATTTAGTCTTGAATGTCTTGTGAAAAACTTGTTTTGTCTCCATGATTAAGTTCAGATCATTCCCTGTAACTATAAGGTCATAAACATACACAAGTATGATCACCAACTGTGATCCAGACTTCTTGGTGAACAATGGGTAGTCCAAGTGGCTTTGAACAAACCCCAAAGCTTCAGTGAGTTTCACATTCCATTGTCTTGGGGCCTATTTTAGCTCATAAAGAGATTTGATGAGCCTACACACATGTTTCTCTCCCTGCACATCAAATCCTTTAGGACATTGGAACCCCTGAGGCAGAGTTATGTAGACTTCATCAAATTAATCACCTTGAAGAAAGACATTGTACATATCCATTTGGTGTACATGTCAATTCTCAGCTGCAGCAAGTGCCAAGACTGATCTAACAATCACAATTTTGATAACTGGAGAAAATATCTCCTGATAGTCCAAGCCTTCTCTTTAATTGAACCCTTTTGCCACTAGTCTAACTTTAAATCTCTCCACTTCTCCATTAGCTTTATATTTGATCTTCAAGACCCATTTGCAATCAATAACAGACTTGCTAGGAGGAAGAGATACTACTTTTCAAGTATTATTGGCTTCTAAAGTAGATATCTCAGTTTGCATAGCCTCTACCCATCTTAGGTCTTGACAGGCTTCTGTGAAGGATACTGGCTCCACTTCTGCACTAAATGCTGATAGATATACTTGATAAGAAGGCTTGATAGACTGATAGGACATGAAGTTTGCAATGGAGTATTTGGGATTCTCTTGAACATTTGCTACATAGTCCTTCATCCATATAGATGCCTTTCTTCCCCTACTAGATGCCCTTTGATTAATATCAACAAGAGGAACTGGTATAGGCAATACTGGATCAATAATAGCTGGTGTATGACCCTCCTCAATAAGATCAATAACATGTGGTATATTGTCAACCTCCAGGTCAGGAATATCAGTAAACTAGGCGTGGCCAGTGGGCCGGGATCGGGTTTATCGGGTCGGGACCGGCGGGATCGGGATGGGGAGGAGAGGGATCGGATCGGATCGGATCGGGTCGGGACCGGCGGGATAGGGACAGGCGGGATTCGCCGCCGTCCCATCCCGTTTCCGATTCAGTCAGAGTCGGGTCGGGGCGGGATCGGGCAGAGTCGGGTCGGGACTGTTTTTTTCCCACTTAATTTAAAGAATAACATATATATAAAAAACTAAAAAATTAAACAAATAGTGTAATAAAAACATCCCAAGACTATTTTTGTGCCTCTTATATTATTTAATAGACATATGATTTTTTTGTAATACAAATACAATTGTCAAAATGGCAACTTTGTAGTGTTGTTCAAAAGTTGCAAATTACATAGTAAAATTGCAATTAAAAAAATTACATTTTGAAAAAAACACGTTCTAGTTTCTTGATAATTTCCTGTGGTTTTTCGGTTGAAATTGGTATTTGTTGGTCAAATTGCTCCACGTCGCTTCCATCACATTCGGATAAGATTTCATTGTAGTCTTTGTCTTCTTCTTCGTTGATCTCCGGTTGACCGCACCTTCCGCTCTGCTCGTATCCAATCTCTGAATAATACTACAATCTCCAAGTTCTTCTGCTAATAAGTGTTTCTGCTCTCCTATTTGATATCTGCCGGCAAAAAAAGCACTTTCAGACGCCGTTGACGCTTGAATGTTCAAAACATCTCGGGCCATCATTGAAAGTATCGAAAAGGTCTTCTTATTCCCCCTCCGGTATTTCAGCAAGACTTCACGTCCTTCTTCATTGAGAATTGCTTGGTACGGTACAAAACCCTGCAACACAAAAATATCAAACTCGCTAATTTGGTTAGTAGCGGTACGACCGCACATTCTATTTCTGAGGCTTTCAATACTAGCCGCAGAAACAGCATGTCTTTTGTGAGGTTGTGTTGAAGAAGAAGAAGATCGTATGGAAGCCGGTAGGTTGCTAGTACTTTCTTGTTGGTAAAACCTATATACTTTTTTGCATTCGTCTTCTACGCTAGACAACACTTCTTCTTTAGTTTGTTCAATAGGTGGTGGGTGATTTGGATTTTTGGGACTTGGAGGTGGTAGTACTGCTATACAATCGTAAATATTTTCAATAAGTAATTTAGTATCGTCTATTTTAATAGTCGGATTTAATACAACACCAATAATATAAATAGTGGGAATATGATTAAAATATTTTTTTATTTTGATAAACATTTTTTAATAGATGCCTTATAAGATGGTTTATCCATATATTCATTAAGTAGTAAAAATATTAGAGCTATATAAAACAACATAGTTGAAATAGTAGGATAATATATACCGAAATTTTTTTTTGTTGCTTGAAAAAATTTCTCTAAAAATACAATAAGTTCTGAAATTTTTTCCCCAATCGCTATCTACAACCATATCAGCTGGATTTTGATTATGAGAGTTAAAAAATAAAGTTATAGATTTTCTATAGTCATAAGCAACAAGTAGTTGCTCGTATAATGAATTCCACCTAGTGGGTTCTTCTTCTGGAATTTTTCTATAAGATAGTTGACAATCGTGACAAGTTTTTTTATATTTTTTTCTTCGTTGTATTCTATTATTTTTAAAAATAAAGTTTATAGCAAATTATATTTTACTAAGAATGTCTTCAAAAAGTGATAGATCATCATTTACAATTAAGTTATATATATGACACACACATTTTATATGAAAATGATCTGAAAAAGATGAAGCTAAACTATTTTTTAAAATTGTAATAGCGTAAATGTTAGAAGAAACGTTATCTAATGTAATAGTCATAATTTTATCAGTTATTCCGTAATAATAGCACACTTGATAAATATTTTCTGCAATAAAAGTACCAGTGTGCCTATCATCTATATATCTATATGCTAAGATACGTTTTTACATAGACCGTTTATAATCTATCCAATGACAGGTTACCGTTAGATAATCATGGTCATTAGTACTATGACCTATATCAGAAGTGATATCCACTTTTCCATTAAAATGATATAATGAATAACGTAAATACTGGTTGATATTCATGTGCAAATTTAAATACATCTCTCTTAACAGTTGATCTAGGAAAATCGTTAAAAGCAGGATTAGACATATCTCTAATGTAATGAATAAAATCGGGAGATGAAGGAAATGAAAAAGGCAAACCCTCCACAACAACTAATTTTGCTATTGCTTCCCTATCTCTATGTTTATCGTATTTAGGACCTACAATTCCCCCTGTCATAGGGTTAATTTGACCCTGTACTTGGTCCGGGACAATATCAGTATGTGAACCTTGTTCTGATAGAGCGGACGTTTGCGCACTCGGTTTTGAAGCCTCGTATTGGGCATACCTAGCTGGATGAGCCCTTGCTACGTGTCTCATTAAACCCCATGTCCCACTGTGACCTTTTCCAGTTTTAAATTTTAAAACATCTTTACAAATTTTACATCTAGCTACTTGATTCTCTACGTCCCTATAAAAAAATGTCCATGCATTTGATTTTAATGTTCGTTTTGCTGGACCTCGTCTCATACTAGGGGGAATATGAGATATTTCAGTTGAAGGTGCACTAGTGGGTGTGTTGTCATCTACATTAGTGGGTGTATCATCTAGATCATCGTCTAAATTAAAGTCTTCTGAGTTCCATAAAATAGCTCATTGTCTAAATCTAATGGTATTGTAGGAAAATGTTCAGTATCAACAAAATCATCTTGTGTAGGAATATGATTCTGTCTAGAAATAGGACTGTTGCCCTTGTTGCCCTTGTTGCCCCTACTAGAAGAAGAATGACCCCTACCCGTAAGCATACATTTAAATCTTTCCATTATAAATTTATACTTATACTAATAAATAATTAAAGTAAATAAAATTAAGTGCGCTAAATAAAATAAACAGACAATAATAATTTAATGAAGGAACAAATGTACCAAACGCCGACGTAACGTCGACGTGTAATCGAGATGTTGAAAATTGAAACTTTGCTCGATGGAAGATCCTCAAGCTAGTTGCCAACTTCACTCCCAAATGAATAAATAAAATTGAATATTTAGTAGACAATGTAGACTTGTAGAGAGATAGATTGAGAGATTGTAGGAAGATTTGTGAGAAAGATGAAGAGAAAATGAGGTATTTATAGTTGAGAAATTGGGTTAAAGTGTAAATATAATAACTTATGGGTTAAAAATAAATATTAAGGGGGTAGGGGGGTTGGGGGATGGGGAGGCCAAAATGGCCGTTGCACAACGGCCAAAATGTAAAATGACCGTTGGTGCAACGGTTATTTTTGCAAAGGGGGGCTTCGGGTGGGATCGGGGCGGGACCGGATCGGGCCTGGAGGGATTGGGGTGGTCAGGAATGGGTCGGGACGAGACCATGTCCCGTCCCGGTTCGAGTCCCGATACCGCAAATTTTTATTTTTAAAAAAATACGGGTTAGTGGCGGGACCGGGCCGACCCGGCCCACTGGCCAGCCTTACCGTAAACTGAGTGAGGAACTATCTATGTAGGGACTCTAGGTGTAGCATGATCAATAGTGATATTAGAAGGAGGAAATATTCTCCAATCTGTAGTAGAAGGAAGTGAGAAAAGAAAAATATCTTTCTTAAATATGATATCCCTACTAATAAAAAACTATTTTTCAAAGAGGTTGTATAGAATATAGCCTTTAGCATGTTCACTGTATCCCATGTGCACTGCATGGCAACTCCTGGGCTGAAATGTATCCTCAATGTGCATGTTCTTGGCATTGAGGGTTTCTTGTGATGAAAGAGCTCATAGGGTGACTTGACATTGGTTACAAGTGAAGGTAATCTGTTAATGAGATTACACTGCAACAAGAACACAGTGAACCCAGAACTTTGTGGGAATAGAACCTTGAAATTTCAGTGCTCTTGCAACTTCAAGGATATGTTCTCTCAGCAATACCATTTTGCTGAGGTGTGTAAATGCATATTTTTTTATGTATGATCCCTAGAGCTGTGAGTAATATAGTACACTCAGTATTAACAAACTCTACATCATTGTCAGTTCTGATAGCCTTGACAGAAATACCGATTATGTGCGACTGTGGTGGTATCTCCATTTGGCAAGTGTACTTTATTCTATTTAGATGGTGCTAATTGTTGTTTATCAATAAGAATTTCAGCATTAGGAGTCATATGATTTGTGGCTCTTGAGTCTAGAATCCACTCATCTCTTCTATCATCTACTGAAAGTGCAGTAATGATACCTGCAGAGTTGTTACCATTGTCAGGTGTAGTAGGGTTAGTGGTGGAACAAATCCTGTTGGTGGTGACTGCTTTAACTGATGCTTCTCTATTTCCTTGTCTTGCCAAGCAATTGAAGTATATGATGGTACTGTTCTCTAGAAAGCCCCATCATTGCCAACCTTTGTGAATTAGAAGTTCCACCTCTTTCATAGTTAGAAGGACCACCACTCTGATAACCAGACCTCTCATAGTTGGAAGGACCACTCCTCTCATATCTTGATCTTTCATAATAAGATAGTCCTCCTCTATCATAACTATGAAATCCATCTTCTACACACTCAGAATAACTTTGTCTTGTACTATAGTTGTTATCATCAGCAACCACATTATGAGCCCCATGTGATGGATAGTTTCCTTTTTTCTTTGACTTAAAATCATTAGGATATCCTACTAGCTTGTAACAAACATTCTTAGTATGACCTTTCATTATGCAGTAGTCACAAAATAGGTTGTTGTAATTTCTGAAGGTTTTTCTAGGCTTTGACATGTTCATTGAATTGGTCATCACATTCCTGAAAGTATATTTATGTCCTAGAGACAATCTGTATTAGGACAAATGTACTTTATACACATTCATATTATTATTAATGGAGATTAATATTTTTGCATTTGTAATTATTGAATTATTATTTGATTGTTTGTAATTATTCATTAATGTGCATTCCTTGAGCTTACATTATCATTAATAGAGTGAGATATTTTATGATAGAGCGTAATTCTTAAAATAGCCTCGACTAATGATCATCGAGAATGAGATATCGATGATGTGTAATAAGTCGACATGTGGTCTGCATCACACCCTTAGAGGATGTAGTATGTCTCACCTGCTACGAGTAATGGTTACTCGTGATGGACAAATGAATACTTTGGAAGTATTGGTATACCCTGCTGATATACTGTTTGTTATACTTGTCTAACGTATGATCAGCGTGTGGGAGAGAGAAGTCCTTAGACTTGAGGTTAATACGCGCCTTATCTACAAAGTAATGTACTTTGATCCCGTCCTAAGCTCAAATTCCTTGTAGGTTGAGATACAACTTGTATTTGGTACATTACGATGTGGATTGAAGGTGGTAGTTGAGCCAACATTAGGATTCATTCCTCGAATGTATGTTCGAGAGAACACTCAGATTCTCAGTGATATTAGGTTGACTAAGTCATTGGCCAACGCAATAGACATATTTAGAATATGGTCTAGTCGTCGACTAATATAGATGAGACACAATGATTAAGCCAGGATAGATACTTGACAAATCCTAAGCTTGATCAGGTGTGTCGTGAATGAAAGGATTTTATCTTACCACATAAAGGTTAAGTTTACTGGATTCGCATAAACGTACTTCACATATTGAGTTCGTCTTCCGGCACCGTCTAGGAGTTCCGCATAGACCTTAATTTGATTAATGTCAATATGAGAAGGCCTGTAGGGTCACACTATGTCGATTGTCCGTTTCGATCTAAGGATGTATTGAGAGAGTAATTAAAATGTTCGATTTGAAATCGAGACATTTAGATGAATAATGATTACATTAATTAAGTCAAAATTGAATTTTAGATTTAATTAGAATGCACAGAAATTAAATTGAGACAGTACGTCGAGCGCCGCGGTGCCTCTGAGTCGATTTTGGGCCAGGTCCAAGGTCAAACCCTAATCCGGTTTTTTGACCTAATTTTCAACTATAAATAGAGGCATTCACTTTCATTATACTACACTAATTTTCAGAATAACATTCTAAGCTTAGAGACTTAGAATAAAATACTCTCTCGAACCTCTGCCGGATTTCCTAGCTTTCCGAAGGAGAAGTACATTGAAGCTTGAAGCTTGCAATTGGAAGGGCAATCGCGTGTGCACCTAACAGTAGAAAAAGACTCCAGATTTTCCAACTTGTAAGTATATATTTTATATTACAAGTTCCATTGTTGTATAACCATACCAAAATTATTGTTGGGGTAAGTAAGAATAAAAAATTTTAAACTTTCACTGTGCCTTACTTATATGCTTTGTACCAAAAAAAATCCTACAGTGGTATCAGAGCTCAGACTGGTTAAATGGTTATACAACAATGAATAAAATAATAATATGGATTGAACGTAAAATTGGATTAAAATGAGGTTTCTTGAAATCTTACGTATCTTGAGCAAATATTGACCTTTTGATAATACCCTAAATTATCTCATACGCTAACTCGAGGAAGTCATTCCAATCTAACTCGAACTACGCCAAAGTGCGTTGTCTGGCTCAATGCACGACTAAGAACGAGTAAGAACGGATGATGGTCTAATGAGCGTTATTGATAATAGTGAGTGATGATTAAGGACCTGTGAATTGATCCCTAAATTGGATTTAGGGGTTGAATGATTTTTTAAAATCAACACAGAAATGTTTGTCAGGACGTCGGCGCCGCTGGCTAGGGTTTCAAGGCTGCACCGCTGCTCCATGGTGAAGCACCGCGACGCTGATACGTCGTTTTGAAATTATGAAATCACTGGACAATAGGCGCCGCGACGCTAATGCATTTGCAGAAGCAGAAATGTTTCTTCCTCTGCAGCGCCGCGACGCTAATGCAAATTTCCATAAGCCGAAAGGCTACTGCCTCAGTGGCGCCGCGGCGCTGATCAATAGCGCCGCGGCCCCACCTGTCCAGAAATAATTTTTTTTTCAGAGTTCAGAATGTTTAACCCAAGATTATTATTATACAATATATTATTTGATAAGTATACTATTTATGTGCTAAATATCAAAATGTTGTCATTTACATTTCTAGATTAGTGTCTGCTATAACTGTCTGGGCAGGCGGCGCCCAGTGTTTGATTAAACCTTCTTTTATCATGCATATCGGGTTGATGGTTTCCAAACTATATGTGCTATTAGTTTTGCATGATGTTAAGATGTCATATTGGATGTGGCATTAAAGTGTTGATCAGAACCCTGAATTAAAATGTTTCCCCAAACTTTAAATACAAATCTAAATTAAACACGTCGTCCATTATAATTGTTAGAGTGCAAAATCCTCTTCGGCGATACGAGTATTTATGTCAAAGCATTTGCTCTAAGTCTACGAGGGCTCAGACTCTTTCATAGATGTGTTTTAACGTAAAAGCAAATGATAAACTTTTGTGGGTATTTACACCAAAGTGTTTGCTCACAAAGGCCAAGTTTGCTTAGATACATAAATGCAGTCGTGTAATGGGGTTGACTTGCTTAGACAAATCTTGGCGCCAAAGTGTCGGACTAATCTAAGGACGCAAGATTAAATGTAATAATTTGATCAACCAAGAGTTGCAAATAAAGTTTTGCAATTGGTTTATAACCTATCAAGATATGTTATTGAAGTTATCAACCAAAGCAAACGCAGAGATAACATAGGCTTGGATCTTGGCCCATTATGACCTTAATTAATATAGGTCCGTATTCTACCATGAGGTCGTAGAAGTATGTTAAAATAGTGGGAGCTAATTAAACAAAATGCCTTGTTGATTAGCCTAAATGAATGTGTATAATAGGAAATAGATTTTGAATTTGATTTTCGGTCTATCTAATTCTTCAGATTATAAAAGATGTCGAGCTTGTCATTGAAAATGTTGATTGAGATGAATAAACTTACTGGACCGAACTACCTTGTCTGGTTAAGGAATTTGTGAATAGTATTGAGATAGGAGAAAATTAAATACGTGTTGGACATAGTGTTCCCAACAGTCCCTGCGACAGATTCTGAAGTATATGCCTCCTTTGATAAAGATGCTTACCAGAAACATCTATATGATGCCACTTCGGCGCAATGCGTAATGCTGTCTTCCATGTCGATGGAACTTCAGAGACAACATGAGAACATGGGGCCCAATGAGATGCTCGAACACCTGAAGAGTCTCTATGACTCTCAATCCCAGACAATGGAATATGAGTTGCTAATAGAACTCTTCAAGTGTAAGCTCAATGAAGGGGGACCCATCTCGCAACATGTGCTAAAGATGATAGGGCTGATAGAGAAGATTGCTTCAATTGGAACGAAGCTTGAAAAGAATGTTGCTACCACTCTCATCCTAAACTCTCTCCCTCGTTCCTTTGAGAACTTCATAGTGAACTTCAACATGAATGGAACGAAGGCGACTTTGCCGGAGCTGCACAACATGCTCAAGACCTTTGAGTCCTCAACTTCCAAAGGCAAAGATGTGCTCATGGTGAGCTCTTCTAGTCGACCAAGCCGAAAGGCAAGGATTGGCAGAAGAAGAAGGGCAAGGCAATTATTGCGCCCGCAGTTATGATGGCCAGGGAAGGTGTGAAGAAGAAGGTGAACGCGGCTAAGGATGAATGCCTCAACTGCCATAGGAAGGGGCATTGGAAAAAGGACTGCACGTCACCAGGAGGAGGAAAAGCACTAGGTGCTCCTACCTTTGGTGGACAAAGTATGTACGTCATTGAAATAAATATGTCTATAAACTACTCTCATTCCTGGGTATTAGATACCGCTTGTGGCTCACACATTTGTACAAATATGTAGGGGCTAACTGATAGCAGGAAGGTTGGACCGAGAGAGGTAGACCTACGCGTTGGAAATGGAGCACGAGTGGATGCTGAGCGCGTAGGGACTTGTAGATTAAATTTACCTTCCGTCTATTGTTTAGTGTTGAATGATTATTTTTATGTTCCCTCGTTAACGAGGAATATTATTTCTATTCCAGTATTGGACATGAAGGGCTTTTCCTCGTATATTTTAATGGCAGTCACATACTGTCTTTTAATAGTGTTATATATGGAACTGCTCATCTTGTGGATGTATTATATACACTGAACTGTAGTCGAGAGATATTCAATGTACAAAATAAATGAGCCAAGACAAGTAATAGAAACTCCACCTACCTATGGCACTGCAGACTTGGTCATATCAACAAATCAAGGATAGCAAGATTGAGGAAGTTAGACTACCTCGAACCATTTAACTTGGAGTCTTATGGTAACTGTGAATCTTGCTTGAGAGGAAATATGACCAATAAACCAATTTCTGAGAAAGGTGTGTGAGCCAAGGAGGTGCTTGAGTTGGTCCATACTGATATATGTGGGTCATTCTCGACTCAAGCTAAAGGAGGCTTCCCATACTTCATCACTTTTACTGACGACTTCACAAGGTATGGATATGTGTATCTTATGAGACACAAATCCGAGGCTTTTGAGAAGTTCAAGGAGTACAAGTCGGAAGTAGAGAAGCAACTTGCAACAAGTATCAAGACCCTTCGATCGGATCGAGGAGGTGAATACTTAAGCAAGGATTTTCTAGATTACTTAAAGCTACATGGAGTCCAATCTGAATGGACACCTCCAGGAACGCCACAGATGAACGGTGTTGCCGAAAGGAGAAACCAAACCTTATTGAATATGGTTCGATCCATGATGAGCTCATCAACTCTACCGACATACCTTTGGGGACATGCTATACAAACCTCTATATACATTCTGAACAGAGTTCCTTCTAAGTCAGTAGAAAAGACACCCTATCAGATATGGTATGGCAAGAAACCAACTCTTAAACATATGAGACCCTGGGGGTGCCCTGCATATGTTAAAAAGATGCTCATTGATAAGTTGGAATCTAAAAGTGAGAAATGTTACTTCGTGGGGTATCCAAAGGAAACTAAGGGATACTACTTCTATCTTCCTGGAGAACTTAAGGTCATTGTTTTCAGGAACGCAACTTTTCTTGAAAAAGAATATGTCTACAAGGAACATAGCTGCACAGAGATAGAACTTGAAGAAATTCAAGAACCATAAGATAACACAGAAAATGAACCCTTGTTGAATGACCTAAACAAGGATTCAGTGGGAGTATCTGGTGAAGATTGGGTACTTGAGTACGCACTTCAGCCAGTAGGAGTGTTGTGAGAAATAATGCAGAAATGCAAGGCTCTCATACACAATCAATGGAAGATGATGCAATGGTTGTACATCATCCCATTCAGGAAATACATGAAAATGACATTCCTGAAAACTCTCAAGGTGATGGATTGTCCAACACACAAATACCTTCTCACAATCAGAATGCAACAAACACTGAAACGCAGAATACTCAACTCCATAGGACCACTAGGACTCATCGTCCACATGAAAGACTTAATCTCCTTGTTGAAACACACAATGATATAGATATTCATGATGACGATGAACCTACAACATACAGTGAAGCTATGTTAGACATTGATTCACAGAGATGGCAAGAAGCCATGAAATCTGAGATGGACTCGATGTACATAAATCAAGTTTGGAACTTGGTTGATTTGCCAACAGGGGTTAGACCCATAGGATGCAAATGAGCCTTCAAGAAGAAGATTGATGCATATGGCAAGGTACAGACCTATAAAGCAAGACTGGTGGCTAAAGGTTATAAGAAACGGCCTAGGGTCGATTATGATGAAATCTTTTCACTTGTTGCTAAGATTAAGTCCATTTGGATTTCGCCTGCAATAGCTGCACATTATGACTATGACATTTGGCAGATGGACGTTAAGACTGCTTTCCTCAATGGTAATCTAGTTGAGGAACTGTATATGAAACAACCTGAGGGTTTTTCAATTGAGTCCAAACCAAATGTTGTATACAAGCTACAAAAGTCCATTTATGGGCTTAAGCAAGCCTCAAGGAGTTGGAACATTTGCTTTCACAAGGCTATCAAGACATTTGATTTCGTCCGAAGCAAAGAGGATCCATGTGTTTATAGTAAACACAAGGATGAGAGTATTGTCTTCATTATCATATATGTAGATGACATATTAATAATATGAGACAATAAGACTCTCCTGCAGTCAGTCAAAAAGTGGTTGTCCAGTACCTTCATGATGAAGGATTTAGAGGAATCCTGCTACATTCTGGGGACTAGGATATATAGAGATATACCTAACATATTGTTGGGGCTGTCACAGTCAGTCTACATAGACAAAGTGCTTAGACGTTTTTCTATGGAAAATTCCAAGAAAGGCTATTAAACTTGAACGCATGAAAAGGATCCCATATGCTTCAGCTATAGGATCGATCATGTATGACATGACCTTTACTAGGCCAGATGTGGCCTTTGCACTTAGTATGACTTACAAGTTCCAACAAAATCCTAGGGAAGAACACTGAAAAGCAGTCAAGAGTATTCTTACGTATCTTAGACGAACTAAAGAATATTTTTTAGTCTATGGTGGACAAGAGAAGCTGGTATGTACTAGGTACACTGAGGCTAGCTTCCAGACAAATGTTGATGACTATAAATATCAATCAGGTTACACATACATTTTCAATGGTGGAGCAGTAAGCTGGAAAAGTTCCAAACAAGTTACAACTGCTGATTCTACAACAGAAGTTGAGTACATTACTGGATCGGAAGCTGGTAAAGAAGCTATCACGATATCTGAGTTCCTGAAGGAACTAGGGGTTGTTCCAAGTGCCACTTGTCCAATAATGGTTTATTGTGACAACACTGGTGCGATTGCGCAAGCTAAGGAACCAAGATCAACCAACAGAAACAAGCATGTACCAAGGAAGTACCACATACTCAGAGAGATGGTGGAGACTGAAGAGATTAGATTAGACTATGTTCCCATAGACGATAATCTAGCTGACCCATTCACTAAACTATTAATCTTAGTCAAGCATAATAGTCATTTTGAGAATATGGGCATTAGATATGTTGGAGATTGGCTCTAGGCCAAATGAGAGATTGAAAATATATTTATGTCCTAGAGACAATCTGTATTAGGACAAATGTACTTTATACACATTCATATTATTATTAATGGAGATTAATATTTTGGCATTTGCAATTATTGAATTATTATTTGATTGTTTGTAATTATTCATTAATGTGCATTCCTTGAGCTTACATTATCATTAATAGAGTGAGATATTTTATGATAGAGCGTAACTCTTAAAATAGCCTCGACTAATGATCATCGAGAATGAGATATCGATGATGTGTGATAGGTTGACATGCGGTCTGCATCACACCCTTAGAGGATGTAGTATGTCTCACCTGCTACGAGTAATGGTTACTCGTGATGGACACATGGATACTTTGGAAGTATTGGTATACCCTGCTGATATACTGTTTGTTATACATGTCTAAAGTATGATCAATGTGTGGAAGATAGAAGTCCTTAGACTTGAGGTCAATACACACCTTGTCTACATAGTAATATACTTTGATCCTGCCCTAAGCTCAAATGCCTTATAGGTTGAGATACGTCATGTATTATGTACATTACGATGTGGATTAAAGGTGGTAGTTGAGCCAAGATTAAGATTCATTCCTCGAATGTATATTCGAGAGAACACTCAGTTTCTCATTGATATTGGGTTGACTAAGCCGTTGGCCAACGCAATAGACATATCTAGAATATGGTCTTGTTGTCAACCAATATGCGCCTTATCTATAAAGTAATGTACTTTGATCCCGTCCTAAGCTCAAATGCCTTGTAGGTTGAGATACAACTTGTATTTGGTACATTACGATGTGGATTGAAGGTGGTAGTTGAGCCAACATTAGGATTCATTCCTCGAATGTATGTTCGAGAGAACACTCGGATTCTCAGTGATATTAGGTTGACTAAGTCGTTGGCCAACGCAATAGATATATTTAGAATATGGTCTAGTCGTTGACTAATATAGATGAGACACAATGATTAGGCCATTTGGATAGATACTTGACAAATCCTAAGCTTGATCGGGTGTGTCGTGAATGAAAGGATTTTATCTTACCACATAAAGGTTAAGTTTACTGGATTCGCATAAACGTACTTCACATATTGAGTTCGTCTTCCGGCACCGTCTAGGAGTTCCGCATAGACCTTAATTTGATTAATGTCAATATGAGAAGGCATGTAGGGTCACACTATATCGATTGTCCGTTTTGATCTAAGGATGTATTGAGAGGGTAATTAAAATGTTCGATTTGGAATTGAGACATTTAGATGAATAATGATTACATTAATTAAGTCAAAATTGGATTTTGGATTTAATTAAGAATGCACGGAAATTAAATCGAGACAGTGTAACTGCACGTCGAGCGCCGCGACGCCCATACCCTATGACCGCGGCGCAGTGCAGAAATTCATCAAGCGCCGCGGCGCCCATACCCTAGGGCCGCGACGCATCTGCGTCGATTTTGGGCCAGGCCCAAGGTCAAACCCTAATTTAATTTTTTGACCTAATTTTCAACTATAAATAGAGGCATTCACTTTCATTATACTACACTAATTTTCAGAATAACATTCTAAGCCTTAGAGACTTAGAATAAAATACTTTCTCGAACTTTCGCATGATTTCCTAGCTTTCCGAAGGAGAAGTACATTGAAGCTTGGAGCTTGCAATTGGAAGGGCAATCGCGTGTGCACCTAACAGTAGAAAAAGACTCCAGATTTTCCAACTTGTAAGTATTTGTTTTATATTACAAGTTTCATTATTGTATAACCATACCAGAATTATTGTTGGGGTAAGTAAGAATCAAAAATTTTAAACTTCCGTTGTGCCTTACTTATATGATTTGTACCCAACAAAACCCTACAATTCCTACTAACTAGTAGTGCATTAGTGTGTGATCCACTAGAAGGAACTGTGTTTTGAGTCATGGATCTCTGACTTTCTCGTTCAATTAACATTGAGCAGGCCTTTTTATAGAGGGGAGAGGTACCATCATCAATATTTGTGCCCTAGCTTGTTCATATGACTCATTAAGCCCCATTAGAAATTGTAGTAACTTCATATTACGCATAAACACTATAAAATCCCTTGACTTCTCACAGTCACAACCAGGAACTGGTGCTATACTATCAAATTCCACCAAAGTCTCCTAAGCGTAGAGAAGTAAACAGAAATTGAGCTAGTACCTTGATTGATTGTTGCGATTTCTTTGTGAAGCTGAAATACCCTAGATTCATCGATTTTGTCGAATCTCTCTCGCAAATCACTCCACACAGTAGCCGAATCACTCGAGTAAACAATTCCTCCAAACAACTCCTTCGAGACACAATTCATTATCCATGACAACACTATTGCATTGCACCTCTCCCATAGGTCTGAGAGATTTGGCCCAAAGTTCTCCTTCTTACATGTACCGTCAATGAACCCTAATTTATTACTCCCTAGAATCGATTCGAATTGCTCGACTCCAAACTGAATAATTTTCAGCTCCTGTTAATTGCATTGAAATCAACACCACACCTGAGTTATCAATTGAATTCAGAAATACTGGATGATTATGACCTAGCTTCTCTAGCCATTCATTATCGACAACCGCCTTGATCGAGCTTCTGGTCAGATAAATCTTCATTGTATCTTAGCAATTAGGATCGATTGTAAAGGCTTATCACACTAATGATCGCAATGCTTTGATATCATGTTAATGATCTCCATGAGAACAAGGTTGAAGTACGTGTGGAGATGGAGAGGGTAAGCTAAGAACAGAGAAGATATTTTGGAGAATTAAAAAACTTAATTGAAATGATATCTGTACAGCAGTGCAGTGTATATATATGCACTGATAATGACAACTAACAGTCTAACAAACTAACCACCTAAACTAATCACTTTCATTAAATACACATATCACCTACAACTTGTAATATATACAATTGAGTCCCTAGACTAAGCCTTCTTCAATAATTATGATCATATATGATATGGGTTTAAATGAAAAAAATAAGGATTAACCCCAACTTGTTTGGGAATAAGGCGTAGTGGTGATAGTAATTGTAGTAGTAGTAGTTGTTGTTATATCATGTTGTGCAAAAGACATTTATAGAATGTAACTTTTCATAAAAAGTGAGATTTATAATCTCGAAAATATATAAAGCAAGTTACCTACTATAACAAGTAAAAATAAACTGAAAATATAAAAAGAGTTAGGTTATTGGTGTATTCAAAATTAAACTGATCTCCGGTGAAATTTTACCTATTTCTTTTTTTGGTTTTTCATTCGGCGTCCGGTATTCGTAATGGGGCCGACTAAATTTGAATTTGTGTCGAAAAGTCCTACATTATGGGGTACAACACTTCCTAACAAAGATGACTCTGTACACAGGAAGACTCAAACGCGAGACCTTTGATTAAGGATGAAAGAATATTTACCACTCTACAACAACCTTGGTGAAAATTTACCCATTTCATTTAAAGCCAACTATGTACTATAACATTTTAATCATGTAGTAGCCTACTGTATAAGTGTCGTTCTTCTTGTAACATATAAACGTGAATTATTACACTTTATTGCACACAAAAATAAATCTGTAATGATAAATTGACAATGCATTGAAAAACACAAAGGCGTGGCGAGGAATTGATTTTCTATGATCAATTATAGTCTGAATTAAGGCTGGCCAGTGGGCCGGGTCGGCCCGGTCCCGCCCCGAACCTGACTTTTTTTTAAAAAAAGAATCGGTATCAGGACTCGAACCGGGACGGGACATGGTCTCGTCCCAACCCGTCCTGGCCCACCACAGTCCCGTCAGTCCCGCCCCGATCCCGCCCGAAACCCCTTTTTTGCAAAAATAACTGTTGCACCAACGACCATTTTACATTTTGGCCGTTGTGCAACGGCCATTTTTGGCCTACCCCCTTAATATTTATTTTTAACACATAAGTTATTATATATCCACTTTAATCTAATTTTTCAACTATAAATACCTCATTTTCTCTTCATCTTTCTCACAAATCTTCCTACAATCTCTCTAATCTCTCAACAATCTATTTCTCTACAAGTCTACATTGTCTACTAAATATTCAATTTTATTTATTCATTTGGAAATTGAGAGTGAAGTTGACAACTAGCTTGAGGATCTTCCATCGAGCAAAGTTTCAATTTTCAACCTCTCGAATACACGTCGACTTTACGTCGGCGTTTGGTACATTCGTTCCTTCATTAAATTATTATTGTCTGTTTATTTTATTTAGCGCACTTAATTTCGTTTACTTTAATTATTTATTAGTATAAGTATAAATTTATAATGGAAGGATTTAAACGTATGCTTACGGGTAGGGGTCATGCTTCTTCTAGTAGGGGAAACAAGGGCAAAAGTCCTATTTCTAGACAGAATCCTATTCCTACGCAGGATGATTTTGTTGATACTGAACATTTTCCTACAATACCATTAGATTTAGACGAGGAGCTATTTTCTGGAACTCAAGAAGACATTAATTTAGACGATGATCTAGATGATACACCCACTAATGGAGATGACAACACACCCACTAGTGCACCTTCAACTGAAATGGCTCATATTCCCCCTAGTATGAGACGAGGTCCAGCAAAACGACCATTAAAATCAGATGCATGGACATTTTTTTATAGGGACGTAGAAAATCAAGTAGCTAGATGTAAAATTTGTAAAGATGTTTTAAAATTTAAAACTGGAAAAGTTCACGGTGGTACGGGGGGGGGGGGGGGGGTTTAATGAGACACGTAGCAAGGGCTCATCCAGCTAGGTATGCCCAATACGAGGCTTCAAAATCGGGTGCGCAAACGTCCGCTCCATCGGGACAAGGTTCACATACTGATACTGTCCCGGACCAAGTACAGGGTCAAATTAACCCTATGACGGGGGGAATTGTAGGCCCTAAATACAATAAACATAGAGATAGGGAAGCAATAGCAAAATTAGTTGTTGTGGAGGGTTTGCCTTTTTCATTTCCTTCATCTCCCAGTTTTATTCATTACATTAGAGATATGTATAATCCTGCTTTTAACGATTTTCCTAGATCAACTGTTAAGAGAGATGTATTTAAATTCGAACATGAATATCAACAATATTTACGTTATTCATTATATCATTTCAATAGAAAAGTGGCTATCACTTCTATTATAGGCCGTAGTACTAACGGCCATAATTATTTAACGGTAACCTGTCATTGGATAGATTATAAATGGTCTATGCAAAGACGTATCTTAGCGTATAGATATATAGATGATAGGCACACTGGTACTTTTATTGCAGAAAATATTTATCAAGTGTGCGATTATTACGGAATAACTGATAAAATTATGACTATTACATTAGATAACGCTTCTTCTAACAATTACGCTATTACAATTTTAAAAAATAGTTTAACTCTATCTTTTCCAGATCATTTTCATATAAATTTTGCGTGCCATATATATAACTTAATTGTAAAGGATGGTCTATCACTTTTTGAAGACATTCTTAGTAAAATATAATTTGCTATAAACTTTATTTTTAAAAATAATAGAATACAATGAAGAAAAGAATATAAAAAAACTTGTCACGATTGCCAACTACCTTATAGAAAAATTCCAGAAGAAGTACCCACTAGGTGAAATTCTTTATACGAGCAACTACTTGTTGCTTATGACTATAGAAAACCTATAACTTTATTTTTTAACTCTCATAATCAAAATCCAGCTGATATGGTTGTAGATAGCGATTGGGTAAAAATTTCCGAACTTATTGTATTTTTAGAGAAATTTTTTCAAGCAACAAAAGAATTTTCCTGTATATATTATCCTTATATTTCAACTATGTTGTTTTATATAGCTCTAATATTTTTATTACTTAGTGAATATATGAAAAACCAGCTTATAAGACAGCTACTAAAAAATGCTTATCAAAATAAAAAAATATTTTATTCTTATTCCCACTATTTATATTTTTGGTGCTGTATTAAATCCGACTATTAAAATAGACGGTACTAAATCACTTATTGAAACTATCTATGATTGTATAGAACTACTACCACCTCCAAGTCCCAAAAATCAAAATCACCCACCACCTATTGAACAAACTAAAGAAGAAGTGTTGTCTAGCGTAGAAGACGCATGCAAAAAAGTATATAGGTTTTACCAACAAGAAAGTGCTAGCAACCTACCGACTTTCATACCATCTTCTTCTTCTTCAACACAACCTCACAAAAGACATGCTGTTTCTGCGGCTAGTATTGAAAGCCTCAGAAATAGAATGTGCGGCCGTACCGCTACTAACTAAATTAACGAATTTGATATTTTTGTTTTGCGGTTCTGTACCGTACAAAGCAGTTCTCAATGAAGAATGACGTGAAGACTTGCTGAAATACTGGAGGGGAATGAGAAGACATTTTCGACACTTTCAATGATGGCACGAGATGTTTTGAACATTCCTGCGTCATCAACGGCGTCTGAAAGCATTTTTTACCGGCAGATATCAAATAGGAGAGCACATACACTCATTAGCCTGAGACAACTTGGAGATTATAGTATTATTCAGAGATTGGATACGAGCGGAGCGGAGAAGGTGCGGTCAACCGGAGATCAACGAAGAAGAAGATGAAAACTACAACGAAATCTTATTCGAAGATGGTGGAAGCGACGTGGATCAATTTGACCAACAAATACCAATTCCAACCGAAGAACCACAGGAAATTATCAAGAAACAAGAACAATTTTTTTCCAGAATGTAAGTTTTTTAATTGCAATTTTATTATGTAATTTGCAACTTTTGAACAACACCACAAAGTTGCGATTTTGACAATTGTATTTGTATTATAAAAAAATCATATGTCTATTAAATAATATAAGAGGCACAAAAACAGCCTTGAGATGTTTTTATTACACTATCTTGTCTTGTTTAATTATTGAGTTTTTATATATATGTTATTTTTTAAATTAAGTGCAAAAAAAAAAAAAACCGCCCCGGATCCTGATCCCGACCCGATTCCGACGGGATCGGGATCGGGGCGGGACTTCGGCAAATCCCGCCTATCCCGATCCCGCCTGACCCGACTCGATCCCGCCAAACCCGGCCCACTGGCTACCCCTAGTCTGAATACGAAAAATATGACCTTATTGTTGATGTTGGATGGATGTTGTGACAACATCTGTAAATGCTCAGGACAACATCTTATGAAATTAAGAATGTTGCCTGCGATGTTGTGACAACATTCCTGACAACATATCTGTAACGATTTTGCCTATTCTTCCGGCCAAAACAGGCTGTGTTACTGTGAGTAAAAAATGACCTAGGCAAGCTAACAATGATGTTGTGCTTAAAACATGGTAAAAGAAACAGTCAAAGCTTGGAGAGGAAGCAGCGTGAAGACCAAGTCCAGAACGTTGAGCTTTTGAAGGAGCAAGAACCGATCCAAGCTGAATCCATCTTTTACTCAGCCTCCACAACCAACCAGTGAGGATTTCAAGGGAAGTTCCACACTATAAATAGAAGGAAACTTCAGAGTATCGATATCCAGTATTGAACAAGAAGAATTACCAAGAGAGCTCTCGGATATTCACCTTAGAAACTGGATCAACACACTTAGCCTTAAGTAGTATAACAACATCTAGTCCCACATTACTATTGCTGCTCAGATTCTAGATCAAGCTTATATTTCAAGCAATAGTAATGAAGATATTGTATTTGTCTTTTTAGATCTTTTAACTTTAGGCTGAAGTCATCTGCGACTTCACTTTTGTTTGTAATTTCTTTTTCACATTTATTGTTCAATCTTGTAAAAAGAAATCCATTTGTAATTGTATATAATTTATACAATTCTTTGGTCATTGACCATCAAGGGATATATTAATATATACCCTTGAAAATATAAACCTTGTGTCTCTTTACTTTGCCGCTGCATTTACTCTATAAAGGTTTATAACTGTTTTATCACAATGTTGTCTCAGATGTTGACACAACATTGAAGACAACTTCCAGAAACTGTTTTAATTGCTTTAGCTATTACTGTTTTATTCTTACATATTCTTGCTTATCCGTAGCCCCGGACCCAACACTTACGATAATTTCTTGTATTTTATTTACCAATTTTTTGTGTTATATTTTATTGATCTCCTATAAAAAGGACCGTATAACTAAAAAAAATATTTAAAAGGAATCATAAAACGAGCTTCACCTCTATTCCGACTTTGAGGTTGGTTCGAGTAGCCAATGGAACAAAAGGGTAGCATTAACAAAAAATGCGCTAAAAATGCGACATTGAAAAAAATATACGATGTGTTTATGGACTTGGTGGAGAGATCTAATTTAGTTTAAGAAATTATATAGACCTCTTTAAAAAATTAAGGAACAAACAGTATATTCTTTAATTATGCCCTATGTGTTTGTTGGATAAATAATATGATTAGGGTAGAATCTCTAGATATTATTTTAAAAGAAATTAAATAACTTGAAGCAACTAAAGTCAAGGGGGGAGGAGAGAAGTCAATACTTACTATGAAAAATTAACATTCTTTTAAATGAAGTTTATGAAAAAGTCATGGAAGATTAGGAAGCAAACTAGAAATCTTGTATGAATAAGAAACATGCCTTAAATTAAAAATAAGGCAGGTCGTGTATTATTTATAGGCTAACTTAATACTACTTTCCTAGCTGTCAAAGGCATTCGAGAAAATGATATTTTACGACCAGTTACGAATTGAATAGATAAAATCAATATTTAAAGAGGTATAAAGGTAGGAGATTACAATCCATACCTCTTTAAAGAGATCGCTATCGATTTATCGACTCGTTTAAATAAAAAAATATTTATAAAGAGATATAAACTCTATCTTTTTTGTTGAGTGTGGCAATTCTAACACTTCCAAAGCTAAATTTTCTAAATATTTAGTATAAAGTCAGGAGATTACAATCCCTGCATTATGTATCGTTATAATTTTAATTGCATTGTAAAGTGTCATAAAATCGATTTTTGTTCTTAAAAGTTAAATAATACTCTTTTTCGAAACGGAGGGATTACTAATAATGACGTTTTGACTCTAGACCGGTGATATGGCCAATTATAAGAAGTACAGAATAATTGAAAGCTAATTTGTTTGATGACTTTTTATCAGAACCGAAAGAAAACTCCTTACACATATATTAAGAGGTTCACATCGGATATGAAATGAGAATATTGACTCCTTATATGAATTTGGATAATCCTCACCCTACAAATTAACTTTTTGGGTTAAGTTAAGCCCAAGATCCATTGGTATTAGAGTCATACACATTCCAATTCTTTGTTCACCGATGTTAGGCCCCCAAATTATATTACTCACACTCCAGTTAATAAAATCTGGCGTCCGGGGAGTGTTAAGAGTTCCACATCAGATATGGTCAAAGAGATAGACTGACAAATCCAAGAATGATTCAACATGCGTTTATCTCTTTCTTACAACAACTCTTGGGGCACATCTGCAACAAAATTGCCCTGTCTTGATATAAATATTGCAAGGATGGTCCTTGTTTGACAGTTGATCAAAATAGGCAAATGATACAACCTTTTACCATAGATGACACGCACTATACTCTAAAAATTATCCATGTGATAAAGCTCTTGGTATTGATGGATTTTCTGGGGTAACTGATAAAGTTGCAGCCATGTGACCAGGAGGTCATGAGTTCAAGCTGTGAAAATAACCTTTTGCAGAAATGTGAGGTAAGACTGCGTACAATATACCCTTATGGTCCGGTCCTTCCCCGGACCCTGCGCATAGCGGGAGCTTAATGCATCGGGCTTTCCTTTTTTACTGGCATATGGTAGGGGAGGAGGGAACAAATGATATCTTACAAGTTTTTGAAAATAGGAAGTTGTTGAAAAGTATTAATTTGCACATTACTTTAGTCCCTACGGTAACTAACCCGAACTAGTTAAGGAATTTAGTGATAAACCATATTACCGTGATATACGTCCGTGATATACATGGAAAGTATATCATGGTTTGGAGACTAGTTTTATATCATATTATTTGTAATTAATTAGCATTGTACACTTACCATATTTGAAGAAGTCTTGTACAAATAGAATATGGTTTTGTGAGTAGAATATGAATAGGATTTTTCATAGTATGAAAATTATAAATTGTATATATACTCATTCATTAATGAAAATAATCAAGGGATTATTTCTTTCATAGTATCAGAAGTCTAGGTTTCCAATACCTCATTCTCTCCCAAACTTCTGGTTGCCTCGATTTCCGAGCTTTTTTCTCGGTTTTCGTGTCGCGTCTTCATCCTCTATTCCCAAATTTTACTCCCAAATCCCTCAAATCACCTATTGTTCTTTCGTTATGTCTACGTCAAAGAACGTATTTCATCCCGTCCTTACTGTTTCCAATATCAAGAATCACATCCCTATTGTTCTTGAGATGGAAAATGTCCAATACGCAACGTGAGCAGAGTTGTTCAAAATTCACGCTACATCCCATCAAGTTTTTCATCACATAATTCCTCCTGCTACCCCTACTCACGCGGAGGATCCACAGTTATGGATTACTCTTAATGCTACCGTCATTCAGTGGATTTATTCCACTATTTCTACCGACCTTTTACAAATGATTATTGAGTCGGACACTACGGCTATGACTACATGGAATAGATTGTGTGATATATTCCAAGATAACCAACATTCCCGCATTTTCACCCTTGAGTAGGAATTTTCCCAGGTCCGCATGGAAGATTTCCTGAATGTTTCCGCTTATTGTAAATGGCTCAAGGAATTGGCAGACCAACTCCGTAACGTGCAGCGCATGTTACCAATAATCGTCTTGTTCTACAAATGGTTGCAGGCCTATCTGAGGCCTATAATGGAGTGGGGACTCTCATCCGTCAAAGTAATCCACTTCCACTTTTTTATCAAGTCCGTTCCATGCTCACGTTAGAAGAAGCCGGTTTGGCAACAAAGGCGGCTACCGGCGCTAGTCCCGTGGTCATGATGACGTCCTTCGCTAATTCTCAAGGTTTTAATGATAATTCGGGCCAAAACTGTGCTCACCGTGGAGGCAAAAAAAATCAGAAAAATAATGGCAAAAATCGCGGTGGCAATCGTGGTGGTTCCTGCAGTGGTGGGGGCGGCTAGAACAGTGGCAGTGGGCCCCGATATGGTGGCGGTGGGCCTCAGGTCAAAGGGCCCATGGCTGGTGGCCAGTGGCCTAACGGCCCTTATTTCCTGCATCTTCCGCCCCTGGACAGTGGGCCAACTAGCAGTTCTTTAGGCCCAATTCAACCCAGAACAGTGGCTTCCGCAACTTTGTTGGGCCGAGGCAACAATCAGGTGTGCTTGGGCCTCGTGCCCTACAGGCCCATCATGCAGCAGGCTCCACTCCGATTCCGACACTTACAGCTATTGAAACCGACATGCATACACTTGGATTGACTTCTCTAGACATGAATTGGTACATGAACACCGGTGCCACTTCTCACATGACGTCCGACCAAGGTACTCTCTCGTCTTATTCCATTTTGAGCACCAATCATGGCATAATTATTGGTAATGGCAACTCAATTCCAATTCGTGGTTACGGTCATAAAACTTTGTCTCCCTCCCCCCAATCCACCTCTTATCTTGAAAAATGCCCTTCATACCCCTGACTTAATTAAAAATTTGGCGTATGTCCGTAAATTCACCACTGATAATTGGGTTTATGTTGATTTTGATCATTTTGGATTTTCTGTGAAGGATTTCAAGACGGGGATTCCTCTCATGAGATGTGATAGTAGGGGAGATCTTTATCCTATCACGCCCGCATCCGGTCTCTAGCTCCTTCCTTGTGGCATGCACGTTTGGGTCACCCTGGGTCGTCTATTGTTTCTTCCTTACATAAAAATAATTTTATTTCTTGTAAGGGTACGCGTAGTACTCCAATTTGTCAATCCCGTCCTCTAGAAAAATATGTTAGATTACCATTTATAGCCTCTACTTCTAGTACTTTAATGTCATTTGATATTATTCATAGCAATTTATGGACATCTCCTGTTTTAAGTTATATGGGCCATCGTTATTATATTCTATATTTGGATGATTATTCTAATTTTTGTGGACCTTTCCGTTAGCGAAAAGATCTCAAGTTTTTTCCACTTTCTTACAATTTCGAGCATTCATCCATACCCAATTCGATCGGGAAATAAAAAATATTCAATGTGATAATGGCAAAGAATTTGATAATGGGGTGTTTCGGGAATTTTGTGAAAATAATGGCATAGTTTTTCATTTCTCTTGTCCGCATACGTCCTCTCAAAATGAGAAAGCTGAACGAAAAATTCATACCATTAATAATATTGTCTGAACCTTATTGGTCCATGCTCCCGTACCCCATTCCTTTTTGGCATCATGCTCTAAAAATGGCTACGTATCTTCTTAACATACTTCCTACCTAAGGATTGGCATATGCATCCCCTCTTCAATGTCTATATAATAAGACTCCTTCGTATTCACATCTTAGGGTCTTTGGGTGCTTATGTTATTCGTTATTTTCGTCAACTACAATTAACAAACTTCAAGCCCGTTCTACCCCTTGTGTGTTTTTGGATTATCCATCTAATCATCGTGGTTACAAATGTTTTGATTTATCCTCTAATAAAATTATAATTAGTCGCCACGTTATGAATCCCAATTTCAGTTTGCTAAAGTAAGTAGTCTCGGGCCTGATTCGTATAATTTTTTAGATGACGATGTCTCCCCATATATTATCCACCATCTCTCGGACTTATCCCGCACAAAAAATCTGCCAGCGGGCCCACTGCCTGCTGGACCTCAATTGTTGATTAATCTGCCCAGTGGGCCAGTCACTCCAGTCTCGGGTCCATCAACTGGGCCAAATTTCCAGCCTAGTTCTGCCTCTGAGTCTATTTTCAGTACTGCTCCAACTTCCCGTGTTGGGCCAGCAGGCCCACTGCCTGCTGGCCAGTCCGTCATTTTTTCTAAAATCCACCCAATTATCCCCCGAGTCACAAACTGGTAACTCGTAGTCAGCAGAGTTTTTTTAAACCAAAAAGATATTTTAATCTTAATTCTAATGTTCTTAAATCCCCCTACCCCGTAACCCAGTGTCTACGTTAAATGACCCAAATTGGAAATTGGCTATGACCGACGAATATGATGCTCTTATTGAAAATAAGACGTGGGAGTTGGTGCCCCGTCCTTCTCGTGTTAATATTATTCGGTCTATGTGGATTTTTACTCATAAATAAAATTCTGATGGTTCTTTTGCGAGGCATAAGACTCATCTTGTAGGTGATGGTAAGACTCAACAAGTTGGAGTGGATTGTGGTGAGACATTTAGTCCGGTGGTCAAACCGGCTACCATTCTCACCGTTCTCAGTCTGGCTCTTTCAAAAGCCTGGCCCATTCATCAGTTAGATGTGAAGAATGTTTTATTACATGATGATCTTAAGGAGATCGTTTACATGCATCAGCCCTTGGATTTTCGAGACCCCAAATATCCTCATCATGTCTATTTATTGAAGAAGTCCTTGTATGGGCTTAAGCAGGCCCCTCGGGCTTGGTATAAGAGATTTGCAGACTATGTTTCATCTATTGGATTTTCTCACAGCAGGTCTGATAATTCATTGTTCATATATCATCGTGGTACTTCCCTAGCTTATATTCTATTACATGTGGATGATATTATCTTGACTGCCTCTTCTGATGCTTTGTGCAAGTTTATTATGACAATGCTCAGTTCTGAGTTTGCTATGAAAGACTTGGGTCCTTGAGTTACTTTTTGGGGATTGTTGTCACTCGTCATGCATGTGGGTTATTCTTATCACAAAGGAAGTATGCTGTTGAGATCATTGAGCAAGCTGGTATGTTCTCGTGCAAGTCTACTTCCACTCCAGTTGATACTAAACTCAAGCTGGGTGTTGCGGCTGACTCACCTTACGAGGATCCTACCCACTATCGCAGTCTGGCCGGAGCTCTTCAGTATCTTACTTTCACGAGACCGGATATAACATATGCCGTACATCAGGTCTGTTTATTTATGCATGATCCTAGGATTGAGCACATTCATGTGCTCAAACGCATTATCCGCTACAACCAGGGAACACTTGACTTTGGCTTGTATCTTTATCCGCCGTCGGCTTCTACACTTGTCTCGTATAGATGTTGATTAGGGTGGTTTTCCAGATACCAGACACACCATGTCTGGCTATTGCATGTTCCTTGGTACTAACTTGGTCTCCTGGTCTGCGAAGCGACAATCTACCTTGTCACGCTCTAGTGCGGAGACTGAGTATCGAGGGGTAGCCAATGTGGTCTCTGAATTATATTGGTTATGTAATCTTATCTTAGAACTTCATTGTCCTATTCAGAAAGCTACCTTAGTATATTGTGATAATGTTAGTGCCATCTATCTTTCTGGTAATCCGGTTCAACACCAGCGCACTAAACACATTGAGATGGATATACACTTTGTTCGCGAAAAGGTAGCTCGAAGACAAATATGCGTCTGCCATGTCCCTTCCAGGTATCAAATTGCAGACATCTTTACGAAGGGTCTTCCCTCGGTTCTATTTGAAGATTTTAGGGACAGTCTCAGCTTACGAAGACCGCCCGCTATGACTGCGGGGGTGTGATAAACCATATTACCGTGATATACATGGAAAGTATATCACGGTTTGGAGACTAGTTTTGTACCATATTATTTGTAATTAATTAGCATTGTACACTTACCATAATTGAAGAAGTCTTGTACAAATAGAATAGGGTTTTGTGAGTAGAATAGGAATAAGATTTTCCATATTATGGAAATTGTAAATTGTATATATACTTATTCATTAATGAAAATAATGAAGGGATTATTTCTTTTATTTAGTCATATTGCTTGTTGCTCCACTATCTACAAACTGATTGCTAAGATCTTAACCTCTGAATTAAAATCAATGGTAGACTATCTAGTGGGTCCATCTCAATCAGCTTTCATTGAGGTAGAAGTATACTTGACCATGTTATAGTTGCACGTGAACTAATTAAAAGGTATGGGCTGATACATATGGCACCAAGATGCTTCATGAAGATTGATGTTGGGAGAGCTTATAATTCTATAAAATGAGAATTTCTAAGGATGGTGTTACTAGAGTTTGGGCTCCCAGCTAAAATGGTTGGCTAGATTATGACATGTGTGACTATTGTGAGTTACTCCTTATTAATTAATGACAGCATGACAGATGTGTTTCAAGCTAAGAAGAGACCTCATATCCCCTTATTTATTTGTGTTGGTAATGAAATATCTGAACTCCCAAATTGTTAAGACATGATCCAAACTTCAATTACCTCTCCAGATTCTCTAGTTAACAACTGGTGCACATTTACTTTGCTAATGACCTAATTATGTGTTGTAGAGCAGATAGAGTATCCATTAAGCTGATGCTAGTTAGGGGCTTTGAATATATTTTAGCTATTTCATGATTGCAAGTTAATCTTGATAAAAGCTCCTTCTATGTAGCTGGTGTACCAGAGGCTTTTAAGGAATATAATTTGACAAAGATGCAGTTCACTATGGGAGAAATACCATTCAAATATTAGGTGTGCCTTTGTTCTCCACAAAGCTGACTGTCCAGTAGTGTTTGCCATTAATTGAGAAAATTATGTCAGAATCAGTTGTTGGTCTTCAAAGTTGTTGTCTTATAGCGACAGACTGCAGCTCATCAAGAGTGTTATGATTACTAATGTGTGCAGGGTCTTTTGAACATGCAATAATGAGTGCTCAAAAAAGCACTAGTAGCTTGTCATACTATGTGTCTACCAAAGTCAGGTGGAGGTCTCAACATTATTGATTTTGAAAACTACAACAAAGCTGCTATTTGCAAGATGCTTCAGACACTATCTCACAAAAAAGATACACTATGGGTGTAGTGAATACACAGTTTTTACATCAAGTCTAGAGCCTTAGTGAACCTTGAAACTCCTCAACAAACATGTTGGCTTGCGAAAAAGATCTTTGAACCCAATTTTCTAATGTGGATCCTATTGTGCATCTGGCCCAATTCTCAGTTGGGAGAAGGGAGGCGAGGGTGTCTTACAACATCAAGAAAACTTATCTATCATTCATTCCTTAATAGAAGGGGAGTCTTGGAGTAACTGGTAAAGTTGTTGTCATGTGACCAGGAGGTCATGAGTTCAAGCCGTGGAAACAGCCTCTGGCAGAAATGCAAGGTAAGGCTGCGTATAACAGACCCTTTTGGTCCGGCCTTTCCCCGGACCCAGCGCATAGTGGGGGCTTAGTGCACCGGGCTGCCCTTTTTATTCCTTAATAGAAGACACCAGTTCCTCATATGATTGACGTACAATTCCAAACAGACTAGCACTGTTGATAGGCTTGCCAGATGGGGTATTCAAGTGGCTCAAGGATGTGTGTTGTGCAACTCAAATGTTGTGGAATCAATTGGTCATTTGTTCTTTGCAGGTACTTAAGATTATATGGTCTATCCTACTCACTTGGATGGGAACAACAAGGCATATTAGACCTTGGACCGAAGAGGTGGCATGGCTCTCTAAGAGTGAGATCGGATACTGGATCACCGTCAACAGCATTGGGCTTCGATTTTGAGTCAACCGGAGTAGGTATGATCTTGCAGTTCGTCATTTTAGCTATGTACACAATTTCTTCTGCATACTTACGCTGACACAGGAACATAGTATCTGCAGATCTAGTCACTGATATCCCTAAGAAATAGCTCAACTTCCCCAAGTCAGTCATAACAAATTTAGATTTCAGCATAGCAATGATCTCATTTTTCAACATATCAGTAGAGGCAATGAGAACAATATCATCCACATATAATAACAAATATGCAATGTTACTACCGCGATGAAATATAAAGAGAGAGTAATCACACTTGCTACATACAAACCCAATCTGCATAATGTAATTAGCAAAGCGTTCACATCACGCTCTGGGTGCTTGTTTTAAACTATACAATGACTTACGAAGATGGTAGACATAATGAGGAGCCTCAGGATGGACAAAGCCTGACGGATGGTGCATGTACACAATTTCTTTCAAGTCCTCATGTAAGAATGCATTCATAGCTATGCTCAGAACCGTGTGAATGGTAGCCGGTTTAACCACCAGACTAAACGTCTCACCACAATCAATACCCTCTTGTTGATTAGTACCATTAGCCACAAGTCTCACCTTATATCGCTCAAGGTCACCATTGTCTCTTGAATTTGTGATGAAATAACCATATGGTGCATGTACACAATTTCTTTCAAGTCCTCATGTAAGAATGCATTCATAGCTATGCTCAGAACCGTGTGAATGGTAGCCGGTTTAACCACCAGACTAAACGTCTCACCACAATCAATACCCTCTTGTTGATTAGTACCATTAGCCACAAGTCTCACCTTTTATCGCTCAAGGTCACCATTGTCTCTTGAATTTGTGATGAAATAACCATATGCATCGAATCACGTTCACCCTATCCGGTATAGGTACCAAATTCCAAGTGTGCTATTTCATTAAAGCATCAAATTTCTCACGTATGACCGCATTTCAATTAGGGTCAAGTTTGGCTAATTTTAGATTTTTGAGAATTGGGGTTATGGTTTGTGTGGACAGGTTAAATTGAACTTTGGGTTTGAAAATCCCGTATTAAGCACGGGTTCCCATACAGTGCGTAGGGGTAGTTTTGATAGGCTGGTGGGGTGTTGGGTCAGGGTTAGACAGTTGGGTTGGAATCTGTGAGACAGTGACGGTGGTTGGTGGCTGTCTGGGGAGGTTGATGGGGTAGGGGATAGGGTGGTTGGTTTCTGGTGACCGAGACAAGTTGGGTGGGGGTGGAGATCAGGTCAGATCGAGTGAATAGGTGTGACTCGATTTCGGGACCGCTGACGGGAACTGGGTGCGTTGACTGTGACGGGGTCGCGGTGTGGTGTTCTGAGGGCTGAAACTATGACAGGTTTACGGTGGGGTAGTCTGGGTGTTGGTTTGGGCGACGGGAGGAGGGGCGACAGTTGGTGGTGACACTGGGGCTATTGATTGAGTTGGCCGGCGGGTGGGAGAGACGACGGTGGGTTGGATCCGGGAATGGTCCGATAGATTATTGCCAGTGATAGAGATAACGATGCGATGGGTTTGGGGTTGGGCCGATAGATTTCCGGTGGTGGCAATGGCAATCAGCGGTGACGGAAATGTGGGGGCGGTGGAACGACGGAGTTCGGTGAGTATAACGGGGGAGGTGTCAGAATCATCTAGAAAGGTATAGTCCGTGTTTTAGAATTTTTGGATGTTTGCAAAATGAAAGATTATCTCGTCAAACGTGATGTGATGAGAGACGTGGATTTGACGAGTGGACAAATCATACCACAAATAACCTATATGGTTAGATAGGAAGCCTACAAAGACATATGGAGTGGTGTGAGATGCTAATTTATGAGGGGCAGTTGAGGCAAGATTTGGGTAGCAAAGACAACCGAAAATCTGAAAGTGATCATAGGAGGGGATCCGACGGTATAAAGTTTTGGTATGGGTCATGTTATGAAGAGTAATGGTAGGTAAAATATTAAGGATGTATTCTACCATTTTGACTGCATAGACCCAAAAGGAAGGGGAAGAGAGGCATGAAAAAGGATAGTACGAATCATGTTATTGATGGTGCGAATGATTCGTTCAGCTTTGCCATTTTGAGGGAAGGTGTGGGGACACAAAAATTGAAAACTCATGCCATTGTTTTTGCAAAATTTGTGAAACGTAGAATTATTAAACTCACGACCATTATCACATTGGAAAGATTTGATGGCTTTTTCAAATTATGTTTTGATAAAAATACGAAACTCAAGAAACTTGGCAAAAACTTCAGATTTAAATTTTAGTGGGTAAATCCAAATAAAGTGAGAGAAATCATCTAATAAGACTAGATAATATTTATGATCCAGTGAGCTATTAATGGAAGATGTCCACAAATCAGCATGAACAATATCAAATGGAGAAAATGTAACACTTAAAGATGACTGAAAAAGAAGGTGAACATGTTTGCCTAAAGGGAAAGTAAAATAATGTTGGGCAAGTTTCCCATTATTACATCGAATAAAATTATTGCTTCTAAGAAAATTAAAAGCAAGAGCTCCTGAGTATCCAAGTCTATTATGCCAAGTTGGCGAAGCGATGGCAGCGAGAGGTGTGTGAGCGGGATCGACAGCGGAGGTGGATGAGAATGGATAGAGGTCCCATGTACTATTGCATCTCGTAAGGGGTGTCCCAGTAAGAAGATCCTTCACAGAAAAATCAAAAAGGTCAAACTCAACAGACACAGAATTGTTACAAGTGAATTTTCTAACAGATATTAATTTTTTAATGATGTTGGGAGCATAAAGGACGTTATTTAGTGTAACACCCCGTACTTTCGGGTAATAATTTAAGCACCTAAATGTAGGCAAGTAGACCCGGACCCCGGGAAATTTATGTTATACTTGTGTATACTAATAAGGAAATTAGTATATAAAAGGATGTGATCCCGAAATAATTTTGGATTTAACAAGTGCGGCGATGGGGATTAATAATAATAATTGTGTATCCCCGAAGAGGTTATAGACTAGTGTCATATTACAGGAATTATGACATTAGATATAAGAAGATTTTATAAGTCGTCGGGATTTAAGTGAATTGAGATCGGGAATTTAATTGTGTGTATAATTAATTAATTATGGGATTAATTAATTATAATTGGAGAGACAATATATAGTGGGGATTTATACGTGTAGCATTATAACCCAATGTTTCAGTGACTACGCCTAATAATCGATCAGTGGCAGCCCCCATAAATCTTCAAACATTCTCATCTTCTCCATTTTAACAGACCTTCATCTCTTCAAGCTTTCATCTCCTTAAACTTTTGTAGAAACTTTATCTGGAGAAGAGATTGTTCCACTTCAATCAGAAGAAGTAATCCCAGTTGGTAGCCCGTGAAATTGTTTACCGAATTGGGGGATTTTCTGCAAGCTTTCATATAACCAAAAAGGGAGAAATCTGTGGTGTTCTAGACCTTAATTCCAGTGAAATTGAAACCTTGAAGAAAGGTTGAAGGATCAGAAACCAAGTCGAGACTTTGAGTCTCAGCGAAGCTCTAGCAAGTCGATTTCAGCACTTCTGGTTTTGTCGGAATCCTGTACGGGCAAAAGGATTTCCGATGACTTTTGTTTCTACTTCTAATTGAAGTAATCCTTCTTGTTCCTAAGTTCATATGAATCATAGAATATGATTTGTTGACACCCAATTTTGTCCCATCTTTTATGACTTTATTCATAATTTTTAATATTTTTGACACTTTTAAAAAACAATTTTTAAATATAGGCATATATGTGCATATATCTTATTATTATTATTATCCGCGCTTTTTACCGTCATTTGCATTCTTTATCATAATCATAAGTTTTATCCAAAAAATTCTACGTTATTTTATTCTCGCAAAATTGCATCGCATTTACATTTTTTATTTAAGCATTAAACATTTCGAAAATATTATATTTTATTATTATCACATCGTTACGTTATTTTAAATAATTCACATCTTTTACAAAAAATATATATAAATATGTTTTAATAATAAGCCCCTTTTGTATTTTTTAAAATCCATAACCCATTTTTTATTTTTCTAACCCAAAACAATTTCTAACTCATTTCATTTTCCCAACCCAATACAAATTCTACCCAAACAATTCCCACAAGCCCAATTCGGACCAGCCCATTCTCCCCTTTATTCCCTTCCCCAATAAGTTTTCCCCCAATTCCCAAGCCCAATTGGACCAGCCCATTCTCCCGAACCCGAATCGCCCACGACCCGACTCCACGCCTTTCTTAAAACCCAAAACCCAACCCCCAAAACCCAAAAACAAAAATCCCAAAATCAGAAAACCTAAAACCTACCCCCCACCAATCGCCGCACCCCTAACCCCCTACGCCGCCGCACCCTACACCTGACACCACCACTCGCCAACACCGCCGCTTGACACCACCAACCCATACCCCTAAAAACCCGTTCCAAAATCATTATTTTTTGGGCCCTTTATTATGAATTTGAGCTCGGTTTTTGGGAGAAATGGGGCTATAAAAACCCCTTGTGTTCTTCGAAAAAAGGAGGAAGAGAAAAAAAGAAGAGAAAATGAGAGAAAACCGAAAGATTTTCGGAAGTCCGATTGGATACAAAATATTTTTGGTTGTGTTCTTGATTTCAAACATTTTTTCTCCCTTGTTGTTCAAGAATTGAGTCCGAAAAGGTTTGTTCTCCACTTTTGATTCTCGGATTTTTGACACCGATTCGGTCTTCACTAACCTGGTCGGTCGACCGATTCGGGTATTATATTCCGTAATTCTTGCATTTCATATTTCTATATGTTGGTTATCCAAATTGGTGAAATTATTCGATTTCGGTTGCATACTGATTCTCGGGTCATCGACGGTCAGTCATCGACCGGTCAGATCATCGACCTGGTCAGTCGACTGATTTGGATATTTTTTAGAATTCTTGCATTTCATATTTCTATATGTTGGTTATCTCAAATTGGTGAAATTATTCAATTTCGTCAGATACTGATTCGGTCGTCGACCTTGTCGTATTATTTCGAAATTCTTGCATTTCATATTTACGTATGTTGGTTATCCGAATTTGGTGAATATTTGATTTCGGATTTTGGATCACCGATTCGGTCGGAACATCGACCGGTCAGATCGACCCGATTTGGGCGTTATTTCCGAATTCTCAGATTTCATATTTCGTATGTTGGTTATCCGAATTTGGTGAATATTTGATTTCGGATTTTGGATCATTGATTGATTCGGGTCGTCATCGACCCTGGTCTCATCGACCGGTCAGATCATCGACCGGTCGTCATCGACTGGTCGTCACCGACCGTCAGATCATCGACCGGTCAGGTCAACCCGGTTTAGGCGTTATTTCGCACTTCTTGCATTTCATGTTTCAGATGTTGGTTATCTGAATTTGGTGAATATTTGATTTGGACTTTTGACACGATTCGCCCGTCGACCTTGCTCAGATATTTTAGAATTCTTGCATTTCATTTCTTGTTCTTGGTTATCTCAAATTGGTCTTTGAAATATGATTTCGAGTCTGAATCATCGATCCGGTCGGGTTGACCCGATTTGAATATTTTCGAATTTGAACTCGGGCGGATACTTTAATCGCCACCGCTCGTTGCTTTTATCGCTTTATTGTTTTATTAACATTGCATTAAGACCGAGGAAATTGAATTCGAGGCCGCCTTTTCTTTCGTTTCATTTCTCGCTTTTCAAAGATCGCTTAAGTATTCGGCAATGATATTTTATCGCTTTTATCGCTTTTAAACTAAACACCGCGTCTTTTTTGGAAATTATTTTCTGCCTCTGTTTTCGCTTGTCGCCATCGCTTCTTGTTTCATTTTAATTTTTACTGATTTGAACACGATACTACACCGCCGATGAAAAATATCCGTCGATTTTGAGGCCTCCACAAATGTAAAGACGAAATATAACTTCTGGGCAAGGATGAGGCTTAAACCTTTATTTCATCCGAGATCAACATGTTTAGTAGGCGAGGTGACTAAAATAACCAACAAGTTATATATTCGCAGCTACGACGTGATTATAGTGATCTTTTCTTTTCATCCGAGAGACCAACACGGTTAGTAGGCGAGGCAACAAAATAACCACATTAGTCATATGTTTGCAGCCACGACGTGATTGGAATGGTCTTTTCAAAATTTAAGTCTGAGCCCTCCGTGATCAAAACATTTACTGTTTTGGACACGGATTCGAAGTTATTTGTATTTAATTATTTCTAACCGTTTATTCTTGACAGCTTGCAGGGAATAAAGTAAATAAAGGCAGATATTCTACGGAGTTTATTTATTTTATTTATTTTCTTTAATTCAGCTTTTATCCCGTTTTGTATTGTAATATTATTTATCGCACTTATGTAACTATTGAAATGCTTAGAATAGGCAAAACTTAGGATTAATTCATAGGGTAGTTTAAGATTTGAAATCCGTCGCTAGCTTATTTATTTGTAGGCTCGATTAAATTCAAACTTAGAAACCCTCCGCTAGTTATTTATTTTAGGCTCGTCACGCAGCGTATTCAAGATTTTCAAAATAACTTTTGTCATCTTTTATTTGCTTTATTAATCATTCCGAATAAGTTTATCTTTTGTCAATTTACAATTCAATGATTCCCAAAATTTTACTTCTTTGGCATTATAAATAATTTATTGTCACAAATGCATATTTTCCAAAACTTTACATGTATCTTTCTTTTTATGTCATTCGAATGCATACATGTACAAAATGCATCTCTTTCATTAATTATTTGCAAACATCTTTAACTTCATACTTCAAACATGTATTTTTCCTAGTAATAATTAACCTGAGTTTGACCGGATAACCGCAAGTTAGCGGATCTTAAAGGATGCCTAACCCCTTCCCTTTAGGATAATAAAGAACCCTTACCTAGAATCTCGCTAGTTTCGCAAACTTTAAAATTGGAGTTTACATTGCAAAGACTTAGTTTAATATTTAGGTGTCCTAATTCACCGTAAAAATAATTAGGTGGCGACTCCTCAATCCTTAATTTACCCAGAATCACCGAACCCGCCCGCGCCGCTCTTTGACCTCGCGAAATGGTCGAAAAAATGGGGCGCGACAAAGATGGCGACTCATTGGGAAATTCGTGTTCTTAACCATAACAAGTTCAGTTAATCATTATTGTGTTTTATATTGCTCCTTATTTGATCTATTATTTTTTATTTTCTGTTGAAATTTTGTATGCATAACTACTTGAATTACTATATTCTCTTACTGCTTTCGTTAAATTGGCATTTTGCTCATATTTCTTCCACTGGAAAATTGACACTATCACACATTACACGCGAGGTGTGTTTTGCACCCGCAAATTTCTTTCAAAGTTCCAAATTTTTAGGAGAGTTGGTATATGCGGAGCGTCCCACCATCCGGTTGGTCACAGAGTTCTCACTCGAGCCGTCCGCTCGGGAACCTTGAGTCTAGTCAGCCAAATCTTAGAAAATTTAGGATAGAGCTATACCACCCTTTATTTTTAAGTCATGCATGCATACACCTTCGTGGGTCGATCTTGAGTATCGACTCCACAATTAAGAAATCTACCAAAATTGTCAACGGGTCTCACAACCCAACGACCAATCAGCATATTACGTGTAGCGTGACAATGATAGACAAATCCAAGCCTAATCATGTCATGCCGAATTGGAAAATGTACATTTATTTTGTCTCATTTCCGACAAAAGCATTACGCTTTAGCGACTTGGATCAATCATCATAATCTCGCATATCTAGCGTTTAGGCCCACCTCCGGCATAAGGGAGGCCCCATGCATTTTAGGACGCGCATTTAATTTTCATTTAATCATTTTGTTGTTTTCTCCTGCTTTTTCACTCTGTGCATATTATTCGAAGCAATAACTACTCGCCCTATACTAACTTGGTTTTCTTCATTTTTAGAAGATTTATTTTGCCTAGGTTATTTTTCCCAAAGGTTGATTCGCGTTGACTAAAACTGGCGGAACATCCTTACTTCACGAGATCAAAGGCCCGATCATTGAGCAAAATGACTGATTCAGATGCATCCGAACAGACTGGCCTGAAACTTATTGCTCTTTCGACTGTTGAACTAGAAGCTTCGGAAAATAGAAATGCTTCCGTCCAAGAAAAATACATCGCCCAACTGTTACAACAAATGACAGCCATGCAGACTGAGATAGAGCGGCTCCAAAATCTCACCAACTTGTCCATTAGCGCCAATATCCCACTCCCTGAACAAGGGACGAATGCAACTGCACCGCGAACTTTTTCATCTCCTGAATCGCCATTTCCCCAAAACCTCCACGAAAATTCGCCACTAAACAAAACCAATCCACAACACACTAAATCACAAGCTAGTCCACAACAAAGCCCGCCACAAAATGATCCGGCATCCTTCACAACTCCACATACCCAAATTACCCCACTCATCTAAAACACCTCTTCCACGCAAAATCACCAGACAGCCCAACACATATTGATGGCACACGTCACTGATCCCAACGAGCAGCATGTGCCACCAATATATGCAATGGAAGCTCTACCTTTTACTACCACCATACCAAACATGGCTCTTCAGGAAATCGGCCGGTGTGAAGAAATGGACAGGCAGGTAAGGATCAGAACCGATGAAAGTGTGGCCAGAGAGATTTACAGCCTAAATGAGGCATTCAAGAATATCCAAACCAGCAAGGGACTTGAAGGACTTGAGTACGAGGATCTGTGTATGCATCCCGACATTGAATTACCTGTCGGATATAAAATGCCAAATGTTGACTTGTTTGATGGGAAATGAAATCCTTACTCTCATTTGAGATCGTACTGCGACAAACTGATTGGGGTAGGTAAAGACCAGACCATCATAATGAAGTTGTTCGTAAGGAGTTTAACAGGAGAAGCACTCGACTGGTACACGAGTAGGGATGGCAATTGGGCGGGGCGGGTGCGGGTACCCCCTCCCCCGCACCCGTACCCTCCAAAAAAAATTATACCCGTCACCTACCCGCCACCCGTGGCGGGTACAATTTTCAACATCCATACCCGCCTAGGCGGGTATATTCCTATACCCGCCACCTACCTACCCGTCCGCCTACCCGCCCGCCTACCCGTCCGCCTACCCGCCATCCATTTTTTTCACCTCTTCCCCATTGCACAACAAAGAATCAAGAAAATAAAATTTCTAAGAAACCCAAAAAATTATCCACCCAAATAACTATATATTACAAATGTAGACAAAACTCAGATATTATTTTAGCTATATAAGCTAGGCGGGTAGGCGGGCGGGTAGGCGGGCGGGCGGGTAGGCGGGTAGGCGGGCGGGTAGGCGGGCGGGTAGGCGGATATGACTGCAAATCCACCACCTACCCGCCTACCCGTGACGGGTACATTTTCAATACCCATACCCGCCTACTACCCGCCAAAGTTATACCCATACCCGCCCCAATTGGGGCGGGTGCGGTGCGGAATCCGCAAAATTATACCCACCTGCCATCCCTATACACGAGCCAAAACCCGCGAAAATGGCGTAATTGGGGCACGATGGCACAAGATTTCGTGGAAAGATTTAAATTCAACACTGACACAGTCTTGGACCGATTTTATCTGATGAAGTTGGAAAAGAAGTCCACAGAGACCTTCAGAGAATATGCCATGAAGTGGAGGGCAGAAGCAGCGAAAGTTCAACCCCCGATAGAAGAAAGTGAGATGACCACTCTTTTTGTACAATCTTTGAAAGATGCAACATACTATGAGAGAATGATAAGCGTCATAGGACGAAGTTTCTCTGAAGTTAAAAGGATGGGAGATTTCATAGAAGAGGGAATCAGAACAGGAAGAATTACAAACTTTATAGCGTTGCAAGCAACGAGTGAGACAATCCAGTCGGACTCATTTGAGGGAGCAGTAAAGAGGAAGATAGACGGAGTGTCCTCTGTGGTGACAGTTCAGAAACATAGGCCAAATCAAATGTCAACCTACCAAATGCCATCACCCCAGCCTCCCTACTACAATCAAAACAACCAAAGTCCTCAGCCTTCCTATTATTGCCCATACGCCCAAAGTCCTCAACCTTACTATCAATACCCACCTGGTCCCTACCCTGTCTACCATACCCAGCCAATATATAGCCTGCCTCGAGCACCAGTCTATCCGAATCCCCCACAATATCCGCCCGCATACTTACCTCAGCCACAAGTCCATCTACCAAACGCACCCAGACCCCGCGCAAAACACGAAAGAAAGCCAACTAAAACCTATACACCTTTAGCCGAACCTCGAGCCCAGTTGTATGAACGACTGAGACCCGCAGGAATACTCCAGCCTATCCAAGGAAATGTCCCCAATCCTATTCCTAAATGGCATGATGAGACCAAGCGTTGTGCATACCACTCGGAAATCCCTGGACACGACACTGAAAATTGCTATGCCCTCAGAGACAGAATCGAGGCATTAATCAAAGAAGGAGTTATCCGACTGAAAGGACCTGCCTCTAATGAAAACAATAACTCTTTGCCAGATCATGACGATGCAAATGTGAATATGATTACTGTTGATGAAGAATACAACTTGGAAGGGACTATTGTGCCAGTCCAGAGAAAGGAAAAGGTTAAATCATCAGCCTTTGTCACCCCTATGATTACAGTCCAATTGAGGGCACCGTTCGGAGTAGAAGTACTTCCTCCAAAGTCGCAGGTCATGGCACCATCTTTTCTTGGAAAAGTCCTATCAACCAATCTCCGAAGGAAGAGAGATGCTCTTTTGCCAAAGCCTGTTCCACCTCTGAGTCAGTCATTCGTCAGAGCATGCGCCACTCAGGAATCAAAGGAGGACAATGCAACCAACCTCGTTGAGGGATTCAAAAGTCTTTTCATTACTGAAGAAGAAGCAGGATGCAGTGTGATTTTCGAGGATTACGCTAAAGACTCAACCATTTGGGATGCAGAGCAAGAATATGATTTGGGAAATTGGACCTGTGCCCCGGCCTTGTTACTCCCGGAAACTAGTTAACTGCATCAATATTTAATGAAACAATGCGATTCAGATTGAGGCATGAATCACATATGTGCATCTAATATGTTTTACCTCTACCTTTTGAAAGCTTAAAAAGACAAATCTGCATTGCTTTTGCTATTTTAAAATCTGTTTTGTTTAATAGTTTTCTTTTCTTTTCCATCATGCAAACTAATCTGTCGATAATGTGTGACACATTTGAAACAAGCAAGCAAGACTTCGAAGAATATAAGGAAGACTCACAACCAGAAGAACTGAGGCATTTTTTTGGAATAAGTCAAAGCCAGATTTGGATGAAACATCAGGATGGTTGAAAAGTTACAAGCATCGCAGACTGACGTTTGCCATTTGTACTCTTAGGCAACTGCACTACAATCTGACTTCTACTAGGGCAATGCTATATCTTTCGCAGTCAAGTAGATACGTAATCATATACTAAGAGACTGATTGATGAAAAGTGATGGACGCAGCTTGTCCTGGCAACCTTATCAGAATAGAATGGCAAAAAACCATATATGCAGATGCAGTGAAGAGATACCATATCTAAGATTAGTTATTCTCTATGTAATACTTTTTCTATGTTGTAAAAGTTGCACTCCCTTGGCGGGATACGCAAAGAACCCAGGTCGGGTTCCGTTTCCTAGATTGCAAATTTCCCCAAAAACACATTTCTTTGTAAACCTGAACTACGTTATGACCTGATTCCCTCGGCGGGATACGTAGGCGGCCACATCGGCTTCGGTCCCATTTTAAAAAAAAAAAACCCTTACAATCCCATTTGCTTACAATGAACTACGTTATGACCTGATTCTCTTGGGGATACGTAGGCGGCCACAACAGCTTCGGTCCAATTTTTAGAAAATCTTTACAAATCTCAACGACCTGAACTACGTTATGACCTGATTCCCTCGGCAGGATACGTAGGCGGCCGCATCGGCCTCGGTCCCACTTTTAGAAAAATCCTTACAATCCCCTTTGCTTGTAACGAACTACGTCATGACCTGATTCCCTCATGGGGATACGTAGGCGGCCTAAATCGGCTTCGGTCCCACCATTAGGAAATATTTTCTCCTTTATATCACATATGACAAATGCACCCATCTGATCACCCTGATAGGACAGACAAGCAACCCACACAAGACTCGGTTGTCCGTTCGAAAGTTCATCATCCTCACATATCGGAAACTGGGGCATTTTTAAGGGATCACTACAAGAAAACGCCGATAGACATGGAAAAGCATCGGCAAACTAAGTCTTCAGCCTAAGAGGATTTTGGATAAGACGTTTGCTTTGTTTCACCGCATGTCGCTGCTCGACAGACATTTACATATATGCATACTTTCTTATAAGCAATTTATTTTCAACAAATACTTTTATTAGAGTTTGACAAGATTTTTATTACTAATATGCATACTTTCTTATAAGCAATTTATTTTCAACAAATACTTTCATTAGAGTTTGACAAGATTTTTTTTTACTAATATGCATACTTTCTTATAAGCAAATCATTTTCAACAAATATTTTCGTTAGCAGTTCGACAAGAACTTTTTAATGATAAGCATACTTTCTTATAAACAAATTATTTTCAACAAATATTTTCATTAATGGTTGGCCAAGACTGGGAACCAGACAGGGGCTACAGGTCCGAATCAGCAGGACATGCAGCTATCAAGAGTCAAAGCTACAAAGTCAACGCGAATCAACCGCCCCTCCCCAAACTCACAAATTTTCTTTGAGTACAGGTTCTTCAGATTGAAAAAGCAGGGAAGCCATATCAGTTATGATCAATTCCCCAAAGAATTTCGGCACCACAACTCACTACAAGGATTACGTTCCTGTTTTGCATCTATACGAAGACATCATCTTGACCTACAGGGTCCCGACTATTATGTCTGCACAAAGATGTTATTTCGAATCACAAAGAACGACAGCATGGCGACTCCGCATGGCGACAAGGCAAACCCGACGGCAAAGACGTCGCATCACATTTTCGCCCGTACCAGGACGACATTTCAATTCACATGAGTTTGGATCGGCAGAAGATTCAGCACAACGTGGAACCCTATTACAGCAAACTGACGGCAAGGACGTCACTTACATCTCTTACAACAGGACAACATTACAATATCGTCATCGACGTCATGGCAGCACGACAATCATTTTTACAGCTTTACAACGACGTCAACAGCATTACAATGACGTCTTCAACGCAACAAATATCTTTTACCGCATCTCAACGACGTCAACATCATTACAATGACGTCTTCAACGCAACAGCTATCTGCAACAGCAAACATCATTACAAAACAACGTCATCGACGTTACTGTAGCACAACAAATATCTTTTACAGCATTACAACGACGTCAACAGCATTACAATGACGTCTTCAACGCAGCAACTATCTTTTACAGCATTACAACAACGTCATTGACGTTACTGCAACACATCAACTATCTTCAACAGCATTACAACAACGTCCACGATGTTACGGGAGCACGACAACTATTTTTATAACAACAACGACATCAGCAACGTCTATACAACGACGACATCATCAACGTCTATACAATGACGACATCAGCAAAGTCTATACAACAGCGACGTCAACAACATTACAACGACGTCTTCAACACAACACGTCGATCCAACGACGTCATTTCAGGAGCCCACCTTATAATGAGGGTATTTTAATTTCAGTCAGGCGCCCACCTTATAATGAGGGTATTTTAATTTCAGTCAGGCGCCCACCTCCTAATGCGGGTATTTCCAAGTTATTTTCTCTATAATTTTCTCAGCAGTTATACACTAATTATATCTTGAGCTTTAGTTTGCAGGAGTTTTTAATTTGCAGGAACTTCATCACAACGTGGAACTATCTCTTACGGCGAACCGAAGCAAATTGGTCAACGACCTACTTCGAACGTCGATCCGCTCTTTCCCATTAGTTTCTCGCATCTGCAACCAGTGTCATCCTAAGTCGACACTGGGCATTGTTTCTTGAATGTGCACCATCTTTCTGCAACTTCTATACCCCTTGGGATTCTATTTCTTACCATGCAGTCCCGATGATCAAGACAAAATTGGCTACTCAGTTAACTTCTTTGGCCGAAAACTCTTTCATCGTCTCCGTCCAAAGAGGGGCATCTGTTGACACCCAATTTTGTCCCATCTTTTATGACTTTATTCATAATTTTTAATATTTTTGACACTTTTAAAAAACAATTTTTAAATATAGGCATATATGTGCATATATCTTATTATTATTATTATCCGCGCTTTTTACCGTCATTTGCATTCTTTATCATAATCATAAGTTTTATCCAAAAAATTCTACGTTATTTTATTCTCGCAAAATTGCATCGCATTTACATTTTTTATTTAAGCATTAAACATTTCAAAAATATTATATTTTATTATTATCACATCGTTACGTTATTTTAAATAATTCACATCTTTTACAAAAAAAATATATAAATATGTTTTAATAATAAGCCCCTTTTGTATTTTTTAAAATCCATAACCCATTTTTTATTTTTCTAACCCAAAACAATTTCTAACTCATTTCATTTTTCAACCCAATACAAATTCTACCCAAACAATTCCCACAAGCCCAATTCGGACCAGCCCATTCTCCCCTTTATTCCCTTCCCCAATAAGTTTCCCCCCAATTCCCAAGCCCAATCGGACCAGCCCATTCTCCCGAAACCCGAACCGCCCACTGACCCGACTCCACGCCTTTTCTTAAAACCCAAAACCCAAAAACAAAAATCCCAAAATCAGAAAACCTAAAACCTACCCCCCACCAATCGCCGCACCCCTAACCCCCGACGTCGCCGCACCCTACACCTGACACCACCACTCGCCAACACCGCCGCTTGACACCACCAACCCATACCCCTAAAAACCCGTTCCAAAATCATTATTTTTTGGGCCCTTTATTTCGAATTTGAGCTCGGTTTTTGGGAGAAATGGGGCTATAAAAATCCCTTGTGTTCTTCGAAAAAAGGAGGAAGAGAAAAAAGAAGAGAAAAGGAGAGAAAACCGAAAGATTTTCGGAAGTCCGATTGGATACAAAATATTTTTGGTTGTGTTCTTGATTTCAAACATTTTTTCTCCCTTGTTGTTCAAGAATTGAGTCCGAAAAGGTTTGTTCTCCACTTTTGATTCTCGGATTTTTGACACCTGATTCGGGTCGGGTCACTAACCCGGGTCGGGTCGACCCGATTCGGGTATTATATTCCAGAATTCTTGCATTTCATATTTCTATATGTTGGTTATCTGAAATTGGTGAAATTATTCGATTTCGGGTTGCATATTCGATTCGGTCGGTCGACCCGATTTGGATATTTTTTAGAATTCTTGCATTTCATATTTCTATATGTTGGTTATCCAAATTGGTGAAATTATTCGATTTCGGGTTGCATACTGATTCGGTCGGTCATCGACTTGCCTCGGTATTATTTCCGCAATTCTTGCATTTCATATTTCGTATGTTGGTTATCTGAAATTGGTGAAATTATTCGATTTCGGGTTGCATCATCGATTCGGTTTGTCATCGACCGGTCGGTCGGCTACGATTCGGTATTATTTCGAAATTCTTGCATTTCATATTTCAGTATGTTGGTTATCCGAATTTGGTGAATATTTGATTTCGGATTTTGGATCACTGATTCGGTCGTCATCGACCGAAGTCAGGTCGACCCGATTGGCGTTATTTCGAATTCTTGCATTTCATATTTCGTATGTTGGTTATCCGAATTTGGTGAATATTTGATTTGATTTTGGATCATTGATTCGGTCGGTCATCGACCACTGGTCGGTCAGATCATCGACCGCTGGTCTCGACCGATTGGCGTTATTTCCGAATTCTTGCATTTTATGTTTCGTATGTTGGTTATCCGAATTTGGTGAATATTTGATTTGGACTTTTTGACACCGATTCGTCGGGTCATCGACGGTCGGGTCGACGGCTTGAATATTTTTAGAATTCTTGCATTTCATTTCTTATTCTTGGTTATCTGAAATTGGTCTTTGAAATCGATTTCGAGTCTGAATCATCGATCCGGTCAGTCGACCGATTTGAATATTTCCTAATTTGAACTTCGGCCGGATACTTTAATCGCCACCGCTCGTTGCTTTTATCGCTTTATTATTTTATTAACATTGCATTAAGACCGAGAAATTGAATTGAGGCCGCGCTTTCTTCGTTTCATTTCTCGCTTTTTCAAAGATCGCTTTTAAGTATCCGGCAATGTATATTTTATCGCTTTTATCGCTTTTAAACTAAACACCGCGTCTTTTTCTAAATTATTTTACGCCTCTGTTTCCTCGCTTGTCGCCTCAAGCATCTTGTTTCATTTTAATTTTTTACTGATTTGAACACGATACTACACTGGCCGATGAAAAATATCCGTCGATTTTGAGGCCTCCACAGTCGTAAAGACGGAAATATAACTTCTAGGCAAGGATGAGGCTTAAACCTTTATTTCATCCGAGATCAACATGTTTAGTAGGCGAGGTGACTAAAATAACCAACAAGTTATATATTCGCAGCCACGACGTGATTATAGTGATATTTTCTTTTCATCCGAGAGACCAACACGTTTAGTAGGCGAGGCAGTCAAAATAACCACATTAGTCATATGTTTGCAGCCACGACGTGATTGGAATGGTCTTTTCAAAATTTAAGTTTGAGCCCTCCGTGATCAAAACATTTACTGTTTTGGACACGGATTTGAAGTTATTTGTATTTAATTATTTCTAACTGTTTATTCTTGACAGCTTGCAGGGAATAAAGTAAATAAAGGCAGATATTCTACGGAGTTTATTTATTTTATTTATTTTCTTTAATTCAGCTTTTATCCCGTTTTGTATTGTAATATTATTTATCGCACTTATGTAACTATTGAAATGCTTAGAATAGGCAAAACTTAGGATTAATTCATAGGGTAGTTTAAGATTTGAAATCCGTCGCTAGCTTATTTATTTGTAGGCTCGATTAAATTCAAACTTAGAAACCCTCCGCTAGTTATTTATTTTAGGCTCGTCACGCGTATTCAAGATTTTCAAAATAACTTTTGTCATCTTTTATTTGCTTTATTAATCATTCCGAATAAGTTTATCTTTTGTCAATTTACAATTCAATGATTCCCAAAATTTTACTTCTTTGACATTATAAATAATTTATTGTCACAAATGCATATTTTCCAAAACTTTACATGTATCTTTCTTTTTATGTCATTCGAATGCATACATGTACAAAATGCATCTCTTTCATTAATTATTTGCAAACATCTTTAACTTCATACTTCAAACATGTATTTTTCCTAGTAATAATTAACCTGAGTTTGACCGGATAACCGCAAGTTAGCGGATCTTAAAGGATGCCTAACCCCTTCCCTTTAGGATAATAAAGAACCCTTACCTAGAATCTCGCTAGTTTCGCAGACTTTAAAATTGGAGTTTACATTGCAGCACTTAGTTTAATATTTAGGTGTCCTAATTCACCGTAAAAATAATTAGGTGGCGACTCCTCAATCCTTAATTTACCCAGGAATCACCGAACCCGTCCGCGCCCCACTCTTTGACCTGCGAGCGGGTCGAAAAAATGGGGCGCGACATGATTCTTACTAATTCTTGGGTGATTAACGAAATACTAAGTAGTTGGGTATTATTGGGGCTGTTGATATGAAATTGAAAGTTGCATATAAAATTGCTTAATTGTTTTAAGCATTGTAGCAGTAAGAAAAAAAGGGTTAGAAAGGCTGATTGTGTGGTTATATTCACAGGTTTCGACATAGAAGAAGTATAGATCCTATGCGTACAAAGTATTCGCTAGAATGTCTCAATGAAGCGATTTCTTGTTTATTGATCCGATTATGATGTAAATCATTCATATGGTGTAGATAATCACTTATAAAGCTTACAAGGACCCGCGGAACTTAGATAATTTCGACAACAAGGTATGCAAGGCTCTTTCTTCCTTTTGGCATACTCTACGTAAAAAACATACCCGGAATATTGTTCCATAAAGTACTCTACACTTAGTAGTTAAGAATGATCATGTTATTGACTCTTATGTTAAAAGCCTGTTTAAGTATGTTTCTAAGTCCTTATTGAGACATATAGAAAAAATGTTTATATTCACAGTGTTAGCCAAAGGTACAAGGATATTGGGCCAGGATGTGTTATTGTCATTCATGCATTCTCATTTGCATTACATTCATATATTACCCTGGACCACTTGTGCTATGCACATTACTATATGGTAAATATTATATATATAGGGGATATGGGGAAAGGGAAATGCGTTATATACGCACACCACCTGCAGCTGGTACAGACTATCACAAAAGAGCCCTAAGAGGCCAATATCATGTGATGGTGTGATGTGATGATGTGATGCATGTGTGGCTTATTGGGACGGGTTGCACGATCCGCAACACTAACATATATATATATATACCGCATTTGCATCATGCATACATTCGTTTACCAATATATGATATGATGCCCGCAGAGACTGTTATGGTAAGGAATATGCCTGAAGAGGCTGATGTATATGTATACTGCATTGTGCATAACATTTAGGCATGTGTATTAGGGCCTCGGGGGCATTTACTAATGTTCAGTTGTTTCTGTTTCAGACTATGATATATTTCTGCTATGTTATTTCTTATACCTGACATACTCAGTACATCAATCGTACTGACATCCCTTTTGTTGGGGATGCTGCATTTTATGCTCGCAGGTTCATATTTAGAGAGTGACGGTTCGCACTGGTAGGTTGTTGGTTCAGCTGGTAGTCGGAGCACTCTATTTGTTTCGGAGTCGCGATTTGGTCGTGGTTTATTCTACTCTTTAGAGGCTTATAGATATGTGTCATGTGGTTAGTTGTCATGTATGGCCTTGTCGGCCTTGGTATATAAATGTGTAAGTTGGGGCTTTTGGGTTGGAACTTTATATAATCTATCACGGCTCAGTCCGTGTTTAAATATAATTAAGGGTGGAGTGTATCTGTGGTGCCCGGCGGGTAGGGTTCGGGTGCCCATCGCGGCCCTCCGGTTTGGGTCGTGACATTTAGGGAGAAGGGTAGGTGAGGTGGTTGGGTGTAGGTGGTACCGTAACCCTGAATCAAAATGTGATGACTATTGCCAATCGTAATAAATTGAGGATACTTTAAATGAGACAGATTTGAGAGATTACCTGAGTATCGGGTGAGGTAAGATGTGGCTCTTGTGTACATGCACCAATTTTCATCGGCCTGCTGCATATTTAAAGAGTTGAAATCTTGGCTCAAATCGGTTAGGGCCAAGCTGTTGAAGTGTTTTTGCTGTTGGGCCTACATTAAGTGGGCCTGATGGGGCTGGTATGCAACTGAACTTGGGCCTGGGACAGAGCCCCGGATACCTGGATGCTAGTGGCCCGGGTATTGGGCTAGAGCATGTTGATAAGGGAAGGTTGTAGAGGCCCAACTGCCCGAGTTGACCCACTGACCTGGGCTTGTGGCTGGCCTACACGTCCTCCTCTGCCTCATCCCTTGCCACATTTTCCACTGTTCCAGCCTCTGTTGTGGCTGCCCCGCGGTTGTTGGTTGTCCGGCAGTGGCGGATGGGCGGTCCGAATTTTCAACCGCTAACACTTTTTGATTATGTTCGTCCTGCTTGGCACGTCGGGTTTCCTCCAAAAGTAATTGTGAACGTTCCCTGTTGAAGCTTGGTAGTGGGTCGGCTTGTTGAATCATAGTCACTATAGTATTGTATTCACCTTTCGGTAAACCGGCAACGAGTGGGAGAACTTTCTTTGTTTCGGAAATTGGTGTCCCCACATTGGATAATTGGTCTACAACAAGCTTCAATTGTTTACAATACTCAGACATATTGGAAAAAAATTCAAGACGTGTATTATTGAATTGTTCCTCCAAATACACGGCACATGTATGCTTATTATCCTGAAATATTTCCTCCAAACGTATCCATAACTCATGAGCCGAGGCACCTGTTTTCATAATCGTATGAAGCAAGTCTTTGTAGATGGTGCCATAAATTCATTGTTTGACGATAGCATCAAGACGACTCCACATCGTGTCTGGAACGTCGATAGTGCGGGGGAAAGAGTTATCAATATGGTCAAGCACGTTTTATGCGCATGCGTGAATATTGACTATCTTCTTGATCAAGAACTAAGGGAATAAAATTCTTGATATTCTTGACGGCGAATGCCGGATGGAAAGAAGAAGTGGAGGAGGGAGTGGGGGTTGTCTATGATGACTGTGGAGGAGGAGGCGATAGCCTTAGGAGAGGTGGGAGTAGACATGGGAGTCACAAAAAAAATTGAAGAACCGTGGCGCCGTCGGCCGGGGGGGGGGGGGGGTCGGCGGCGGCGACTTTCTTCCTTCGGAAATCTTTCTCATTAATACAAATAGAATGTTGAATCCTAATAGAATAAAGATAATATAGTTAACATAATTATACACTACTATTAATCACAAATTATATGTTGAATATATTGTAATATTCACTAATACGAGAGTCTATTGAAAACAATCTCTCTATCTCACAACGATAAGGGTAAGATCTGCGTACATCCTACCCTCCCCAGACCCCACTTGTGGGACTACACTGGGTATGTTGTTGTTTGTTGTCATATCTATTGCAGAAATGGTAAATATCCGAAGGATGATGCGAAATTTATTGTTGTTCAAATTCTTAGTGTAGCTGCATTTGATCACTTTCAAGGTATGCTCCAACATGACTTGAAGCATGAGGTTTATAGGAAATTTTTTACTCTCTGTAAAGACTAATTGCTTTCTATTTCATTTTGATACCATGGTTAACAATGCTTTTACATTTGCTGGCATCACATAATTTTCTTTTCCCCCCTAGAAATGAAGATGCTGATAAAAAACTATTGATTTTGGGCTTTCTGACTTTATAAGACCATGTAACTTTCTAAGAACGCTATCTTAAAATCTGTATAAGTTATTGTACCAAAAGCACCTTTAAGGGTTGTAATTGAATGTTTCATTGGCTACAATATTTCTCCACCATCACTTATTTCTGTTGTTTGCAGGTTTTGTTCTAAAATGAATTAGTTACAATTACACATAGATGATGAGCTATCAAGAAACAGTCTTTGTACTGTTTTTCAAGGACTTGTACTGGAGTAAAAGTGTAAAACAATTCAGAATCTAGTAGTCATCTGTCAATTCCGGCCAATCGTGTGATCTCTGAATTATTAATTCAAGTTTTACCAGTCATATTTCAGTTCAACGCTCAACAATGCCAGACTTAGAGTTCACTCTTGATGCTCCAAAGCCATTGTATAATCAAAGATATCATACTGGTGTTACTTTCTTGTCTGCTATGTTTTGTGTAAAGACTTACTTTTCTTCACTTAATTTACCTGTGATGCTCTCTTTCCCGTGCTTTTTGCCTCTCAAATGGGTTTGATACATCTTTATGAATAATTAGTGGGCGTAAGTGATGGTTCATGAAGGGGAGCCTTGGAGTAACTGGTAAAGTTATTGTCATGTGACCAGGAGGTCATGGGTTCAAGTCGTGAAAATAGCCTCAGACAGAATTGCAAGGTAAGGCTGCGTACAACAGTCCCTTGTGGTCAGGCCCTTTTCCGGACCCGCGCATAGCGGGAGCTTAGTACACCGGGCTGCCCTTTTTTTTAAGTGATGGTTCATATATAGGTGGTCTTAGAAACTGTTTAATATTAAGTCATGTTGTATTCAAGCACTGTTAACTTTTTTTTGTTAGTTGATTTAATAATTAATTATCTTAATTTTGTTTGCAGATTCATTGTAAAGATTAAAGGGGTTTGAATTGTACACTAAAGGAATAAAGTTAGTGTTGAAGTTGAGGAGGTTAAGAAGGAAAGAAAACGACTCTAAATGGAAATAATGGTTATGGTTTTCCTTCGGATCAACCTTAATATAGTGGAAATTAATGTTGTTAGACATGTATTATTTCATTTGTAAACACGTTCTTCATCTTTTTGAATGGTACTGTTTGAGACATTTGTACAAGATTTATATATAAATATCAGTTACCAATGATTTGTTGCAACTTGAATGACTTCTATTATTGTTCTTATCATATTCAAATTATATAGAAAACAACAATTGTGTTCTTTATAAACTTACGGAAAGTGTGTTAAATTAGCTCGAGAATGGCTAGGAAGTGACAAACATTTTAGCTTTTGACGTTCCTAGCTACTTGTAAAGATAATTCCCATCCTATAAATAAATTTAGCTAGGCTAACATTTGCTACGGATGGCTGCCTAGCAAGAGTCCAAGCTATATTTAGCTAGGGATGACTAATATTCCTAGCTACATTTATCTAGGCGCGTATTAGCTATGGAATGCAGCTAGGGTCATTTTCATAGCTAAAGTTTTCATAGCTAAAATGACTTTAGCTATGATTTTTATAAGTTACATAGGAATTCCATCCCTAGCTAATTCTATGCTCTCTTATAGTGAACATAACTAAAGGTAGTTAACTACCCTTGAACCTTTAGCTTGAATATGAATATAAGATTCATATTCGTATTATACATGAGTTCTTATTCTGCAATGACGGCGCCGATTTAATATGGGTCTTGCGCTCAATCTTGTTCAGCAAGTACTCTAGGATTTACCATTAAATCCACAGAAAGCGGCCTCTCACTTTGTTACTTGCATAGGCAATATTATCAAGGGCGTCCATAACCGCTTTATCACCCTACTTTATAAGCTCGAGATTGTTAAGAACAAAATACAGCCTTCTCGTTGTGTGTAAAATCAGTGCATATAGTCAAACACGAGCTTTAAAGGAATAGCAATTCATTTGTATGTATTATCACCCCACTATTCCTTGACTATATTTATGCACCGTAAATGTAACCTCGGCGTTAACATTTCTCGAATAATTCTTGGTGACTTATCCTTGAACTCTTAAAATATGAATTTCCAGTTATAACTGGCATTCACATGAAAGAGTAGACGTCATTCAAGATTATCTCTATTAAAATGGTAATAGCCCAATGTTTTCCATGACTATACTATCTTCTCATATAATAAATGTTTAAAGAGAAAATCTGCCAACATTTTATAAACTACAGTTAATGTAGTATCACAATACATAAGAATGATTAACGTCACTTGTATGGCCACACTTTATGTATTAATCATTCTCTTCTCTTTTAATTTTTCTCAAAAGTTGCTAACATTTGATTAGCTGCAGGAAGATACTCATCAAATAAATTTTACGTACCTTTTCTTCACAAGGAGTATATTGCCACATGATTGTGCCTCGATCATCTTCAAAGTACTTACCGAATGAATGGAAAGGAGATCTATTATCTATAAAGAATTGTTGTCTCCTTCAAAACCTTCATCAATATTTATATTGAAGCATCAATCTTGTTCACCAAGCATGAGTCATTTTTCATAATTTTTTAAATAAAAGTACCTCATAGTAAAATAAAATTTAGAGTAAGAATCACTTAAAATAAACCTCAAAATATAGTGATTCACAAATGCAAATAATTTCCTCCAATGTTTTCACCACATTTCTCAGTTCACAGGAATAGATAATCCCAAGTCTAGAGAAATCACCGAACTCAATTAATGCACATTTTCTTTTGTCAAGCACCCACAATACACAAAATAAAGATGTATTATGCTTCTTTCAAGAAAGACATTAAATTTATGTGACAACCTTCAAGCATAAATATGATCCATCTAATTTATGTCGCTCCCCAATTTGAGAGTAAACTACACATAATTTTTATGTAATGGACTAACAAATCACTATAAGTGTGTCAATTATATTATTCCTAAATTTAGCTTGCATTTCAAGATTATCACAAAATTGATTATCTATCCCAACATTTATGAAACACGTTTCACAAAAATCACAAAAATAAAAACTCATAAATAAGTGGAATTAAGAAAGTAAAACATGATGAATATCACCTTAATTAATCATTGCTCTTACAGTTGTTGGGCTGCAACCTTTATATGTGAACAACACTTGTTAAAATGTTTCAATAGCTTTTGTTTGTACCATCTATTTGGAACCAAAACCTGGAATTCAAATTCCTTCTTTTTATGTGCTATCAATAGAATCTAATTCCTTGATGGCATCAAATATATTTGCATAGTGAAGTGTTATATTACTGGATATCTCTTTTAATTAAAAAAACATTGGTTCCATCAAGAAATTTTAAAAATACAATATTTCGCGAGCCAAAATAGAAAATATCTTTTTCATGATCTCAAGAATATTTTCAAGTATTAATGTAAGTCTTATGTATGTCTTACAACCTTGAAAGTAATCTTTCACATATATATTTTCATACATATATACTACCTAGTTGTTGCACGTTATCAGATTCATAGTCGAAGAAAGTATTACTTATTTTCCTTCACCGTTATGAGTTTCCCATGTGCCTTTTAGTAATTGAAGGCATTTATTCTTGAAACATTGATTCGGTTGTAACTTGGTCTTCAACATGGTTACTGTTGCATCTTTTATATGGTTTTATTTTCTTCAATTCAATCAGGATTGTTGATTATAGCCCTGCAAGATTTGAAGTGTTTCTTCATTCCGAGTAGTAGCCACCGATTATCACTCTTTGCTCAACAAAATTGGTGTGAAACTCTAACTACAAAGGAAACATTAGTATCCCTGACATCAATATTAGATACTGATGTTTTGCCCCAGAATACTCCACTGAATCGAAAATTACTATTCTAAAATTGTTGTAGAAAATTCTGAATATAATCCAATGGAGTGAAAATCAAACGATATAATTCAATAAAATATTAAGAAACGAGTAGACAAGGCGTTTCCAGGAAACTATTTTTAGGATAGTAATTTCCCTCACACAGTGCAAGTTGATAGTGAATATATTCCATATATATTTACAATATATTATGTAATTACTATTAAGTGTAATTAATGTAAAATAGAGATCCTAATTCTATTAGGACTACAATTGTATACTCTCTACATATATATATTACACTAATAAGAGAACTCCATCAACGAGATTTACACTATTCTACATGGTATCAAGAGCCAAAAATTCCTCCATACCCTAAACCCTATTTTTCGGCCGCCATACCCTATATTTCCTCCCTTATTCCGCCGTACAACAGTCGTATACCACCGGTATATCGCGGCTCCTCGCTGATATACAGCCAAACCGACCCTCCTCCTTACATGTCTCGCCGTATACATGTGATATCTCATCGTATACATCTAAATCAACCCTCTTCTTTACCTATTTTGCTAGTATGCATCCGGTATACATGTGATATTTAGTGATATACAGCCAAATCAAACCTATTTTCTACCTATCTCACATGTATACATTTGGTATACAGGTATTATTTAGTGATATACAGCCAAATCAAACTTCTTTTCTACCTATCTCACCCGTATACATCTGGTATATAGGTGATATACACCCCACCGTACACCACATCACCCGAAAAAGCATGTATACTGCTGATATACGACTACCCCACACCCTATATACTACTACAAATTTCGGATACCCTCATGGTGTCATCCGCGACCCACATATCTTCTTCCCATTCATCTTCCTCAACACCCGAAGTCATAAATCTTCCTCGTGGAATTTGGGCCAACAATACATGTAGTCCACAACAGGCCCATCAATCGCAACAGTGGACTGCCCATCGCTTGGCCATCGCCCAAGACTGGACTCGCCTTCCAAAGAAGATTCCTGAGGCCCAAAGAACAACAATCTCAGTGGGCTCAGCCGAGGCCCAGCATCTTAGGAGCCCATCCAGCGGCTCGCCAGGCAGGCCCAAGCCATCAGGCCTATTACACATCAGCCCAACACCTCGATGTTGCTTGGTATATGGATACGGGTGTCACGTCGCACCTCACCAATAATTCTGATAATCTTCTTCAACTGCGCAATGCCTTGTAGGAAATGAGACAAAATGAATGTACATTTTCCAATTTCAGCATGTCATGATTAGTCTTGGATTAGTCTATCCTTATCACGCTACACATAATATGCTGATTGGTCGTTGGGTTGTGAGACCCGTAGACATCTTTGGCGGATTTCTTAATTGTGGAGTCGATACCAAGGATCTACCCACCTAAGGTGTATGCATGCATGACTTAAAATAAAGGGTGGTATAGCTCTATCTTAAATTTTCTAAGATTTGGCTGACTAGACTCAAAGTTCCCGAGCGGACTGCTCGAGTGAGAAGGCTACGCGGCCACCGGATGGTCCGGACACTCCGCGCATACGCCAACTCTCCTAAAATTTGGTAATTTGAAAGAAATTTGTGGGTGCGCAAAACACTCCTCGCGTGTAATGTGCGATAGTGTCAATTTTCCAGAGTGGAAGAAATATGAGCGGAATGCCAATTTAAGGAAAGCAGTAAGAGAATATAGCAATTAAAGCAGTTATGCAAAATTTCACAAATGAAACATATCAAAGCATTAAATCAAATAAGGAGCAAAAGTAAAGCACAATAATAATTAACCTGAGTTTGTTATGGTTAAGAACCTGAAATATCCCCAGCGGGGTCGCCATTCTGTCGCGCCCTTTTTTTTTTACCTCGACCCGCGGGTGGTCAGAAGCGGAGCATAACGTATCGGTGATTCCTGGGTAAAAAGGGTTAAGGAGTCGCCACCTAATTATTTTTTACGGTGAATTATGACACCTAAATATTAAACTAAATACTGCAATGTAACTCCAATTTTAAGGTATGCGAAACTAATGAAATTCTAGGTAAGGGTTCTTTATTATCCTAAAGGGAAGGGGTTAGGCATCCTTTAAGATCCGCTAACTTACGGTTATCCGGTCAAACTCAGGTTAATTATACTAAAAATGCATATATTTTAAGAATAATATTTAAAGAGAATGCTTTAAAGTAATGATTTTCTTTTATTGCAAAATAGTTGCGAGAATAATTCCTGGTATGAAATCTGAAAGTATGCATGCCATTGTAAAGTATGATTTATAAAACACATATAAAGTTGATTTTTTTGGATAAGAATACATTTGTATGAAAGTTTAATAAAATACTTATTTCGCAATTGATAATAAAAAGGGAAAAAGTAATTTATTAGTAATATAAAGAAATAATTTTTAGCAAGTCATTTTAAATCATAATATTGTATAAAACAAAGGCTTAAACATATGTTTAAGATGCAAATACGAGCTGACTGTTTTTGAAAGTTTGAACATGCATGGCGCGCCTAAAATAAACAAACTAGCCACGGATTTCCAATTTTGAAACTAACGAGCCTAAAGTAAATAACTAGCGATGGGTTTCTAAGTTTGAGTTAACCGAGCCTACAAATGAATAAACTAGCGACGGTTTTGAACTACCCTATTAATTTATCCATTCATGGCCTAATTATTCTAAATATCCTAACAATCACACAAGCATTAAATAATTATTACAGACCCAAATAAAAATAACGAAAATAAAGAATAACAATGGAAGGGAACTAAAGCGGATGACGATGTCATCTCGCCCTATTGGTTTGGAAATCCCGAGTTTGGAGAATGCAAGGAGTGTGAATGCGGATCTTCATTCGGCAATGATCATGATGAGTCTCATAATGAGACTCTTCGTTGCTCCAGATGCATTTCATGTAAATAAAGAAAAGAAAAAAATTAGTAGACGGAACGAAAATATAAACACATGAATATTCCTAATATATATATACACGAAATATACAACATTAAATGTACATAGGAATGAATACTCATGGCCGTATATTTTACATATCCTTAATGTAAGATGATATTAATCTCCCTTGAGGAGTCTTTCATTAATATCAAGGTATATATAGAGTACAATATTCATCCCTTATACAATAGGAATCCTAAGACTATACAAAAGAGGAATCCTAGTCTTACCATAATTATATTTACACAATATATGGAAATATTCTAATTATGAGTAGGGAATATATTGTTTCCTATATTTACATGTTTACAGACCCCCTCAGTCGGAGCGGGAGGAGGCCGGACGCTGAGACTGGCTCTGAAGTCAAGAAATAACTGTCTGGGAAGTTCTTTGGTAAATATGTCTGCATACTGATAGGATGATGGAACATGTAACACTCTGACATGGCCTAACACAACTTTCTCACGAACGAAGTGTAGGTCTATCTCAATATGCTTGGTTCGTTGATGTTGAACCGGATTATGAGAAAGATAGATGGCAGAGATGTTATCACAATACACAATAGATGCCTGACGCAAAGGACACTGAAGTTCTAACAGTAAATTACTGAGCCAACAAATCTCAGCTACTACATTTGCAACGCCTCAGACTCAAATTTCTTTGACCGGAGCGAGATAGGGTAGCCTGCCGCCGCGGCACCAAGAAATTAGATTATCCCCTAAGAAAACACAAAAGCCGGAGGTGGAGCATCGCGTGTCCGGACACCCTGCCCAATCTGCATCCGTATATGAAAGCAACATGTCTGGTGCAGACGGGTATAGGTGCAAACCATAATCAAGAGTGCCCTTAATGTAGCGAATAATACGCTTAAAAGCAGTGAAATGAGACTCCCTAGGGGCATGCATGAATAAGCACACCTGCTGAACAGCATAAGTTATGTATGGCCTGGTGAATGTGAGATACTGAAGTGCACCTGCAAGGCTCCTATACAAAGTAGGATCAGAGACTGGAGCACCATCCATAGCACTGAGCTTAGATTTGGAATCAACTGGAGTAGGCACCTCTTTGCAGTTCGCCATCTTAGCCCTGTACACAATCTCTTCTACATACTTACGCTGACACAAGAACATATGATTGGTAGACCTGGTCACTGATATCCCCAAAAAGTAACTCAACTTCCCCAAATCAGTCATTGCAAATTCAGACTTGAGCAAGGCAATAATCTCATTTTCAATCCGTCGGAGGAGGCAGTAAGAACAATATCATCCACGTAAAGTAATAAGTAAGCAGTGCTACTACCTTGATGAAAAATGAAAAGTGATGTATCACTCTTGCTGCATACAAACCCAATCTGCAAGATATACCTGGCAAAGCGATCATACCACGCACGGGGCCCGCTTGTGCCATATAGTGACTTACGGAGATGGCACACATAGTGAGGAATCACTGGATGGGTGAACCCTGGTGGCTGATGCATGTAGACTGCCTCTCTCGCATCCCCATGTAAGAATGCATTCTTCACATCAAGTCGATGGATCGCCGTTGTTTGCCCATGGCTATGCTCAAAATCATAGGATGGTAGCCGGTTTGACAACCGGGCTGAAGGTCTCACCACAATCAATGCCCTCCTACTGATTTGTGCCATTAGCCACAAGACGAGCCTTATACCTCTCAAGATCCCCATTGTCTCTGAACTTGTGACGAAATAGCCACATACAACAAATGACATTCACCCCCTCAGGTCTAGGTACTAGATCTCACGTGTGTTGTTTAGTTAAAGCATTGAATTCCTCATACATAGCCGCATTCCAATTAGGGTCTTGTTTGGCCAATTTTGGGTTCTTTGGAAGTAGAGAGATGGTTGGGCAGATAAGTTGAAATGGACTTTGGGTTTGAAGATTCCATGCTTTGAACGAGTTTTCATTTGATGGATAGGGACAGTGGGTGGCGGAGTGGTGTCTGAGACGGGGGGTAAAGTCGGATAAGGAGAGGGTGGGGGCGAAGCCGTCGGAGGCGCCGCGGCTCCTAGATCGAGAGTCGCGGCGCTAGAAGGTTGACAGGCTTTTCTGAAGTTTAGGTGTCGCGGCTCTGACGACGGAACATAGGATGTGAGTTGTTCGATTATGAGGGGAGAGATGACAGACTCGTCAAGAAATGAGTAGTCCTGTTTTTGAAATTTTGGAAGATTCAAAAATGAGAATGTGGTCTCGTCGAATGTGACGTGACGAGATATGTGGATCTGACGAGTCGACAAGTCATAACATAGATAGCCCCTATGGTTCGGCGGGAATCCTAGAAAGACACATGGAGTGGACCTAGGAGCGAGCTTGTGAGGGGCGGTGGAGCTAAGGTTGGGATAGCACAGACAACCAAAAATCTGTAGATGATCATAAGATGGGATTCTATGGTAGAGGATTTCGGTAGGGGTCATATTGTGAAGAGTACTAGTAGGGAGAATATTTAGAGTGTATTCTGACATTTTAGCAGTATAGACCCAGAAGGGTGGAGGGAGGGAGGCATGAATCAATAGGGTGCGAATCATATTGTTAATGGTGCGGATGATTTTTTAAGCTTTACCGTTTTGTGGTGAGGTGTGAGGGCAGGAGAAGCGAAGGACAATGCCATTATTGGTACAAAAGCGGTGAAACATAGAGTTATTGAATTCACGACCATTATCGCACTGAAATGATTTTATGCCTTTTTCAAATTGTGTTTGAATGAAATTGCGAAACTCAAGAAATTTGACAAACACTTCCGATTTAAATTTAAGAGGGTATATCCAAACGTAGTGTGAAAAATCATCAAGCAACACAAGATAGTATTTATGACCGAGAGAACTAGGGATAGGAGATGTCCATAAATCGGCATGTATGATATCAAAAGGAGCAAATGTAACACTAGTAAATGACCTAAACGGAAGACGAATATGTTTGCCTAAAGAGCAAGAAGCACAATTTTGGGCAAGTTTCCCATTACAGGCAATGAAATTGTTACCTCTAAGAAAATTAAAAACTGGGACTCCTGGATGACCAAGCCTATTATGCCAGGTTGAAGAAGAAACAGCCGCTAGAGTGACGGGAGAGCAAGATCTGGCAGCGGAGGTGGAAGTGAATGGATAGAGATCCCCCGTGCTATTGCATCTCGTAAGAGGTGTCCCCGTATGAAGATCCTTTACAGTAAAACCAAAAGGGTCAAAATCCACAGAGACAGAGTTATTACGAGTAAATTGGCGGACAAATATGAGGTTCTTAATCATGTGTGGGGCATATAGGGTGTTTTTGAGGAAGAATGGTGGATGAGGAGGTTGTGTGTATGAGGTACCATAACCCTTAACTGGAATGCGTTGTCCACTACCAACTGTAACATATTGAGGATGCTTTAAACAAAACAGTTTAGGAATAGTACCTGCAGACTGGGTGACGTGAGATGTGGAGCCTGAGTCCATGTACCAAGTATTGTCGGTCGCTGCATAGATAGGGTGTCAACACCGACCCAACTCAGCTGGGTGTCATGCCTGAGGAGGGTCATGACTTGACCTTGCATGAAGTGGGCTGTTGTGGGGCTGAGCGAGCCTAACAAATCGGGTAAGAATACGGATTGTATGGTCAGCTGCATCGAATGGACTTGGCGCCGCGGCTCAATCAGGGCGCCGCGCTCAGATCGGGTGCCGCAGTCAGAGACGAACTATTGAGAAGTCGCGGCCCAGTTGTTCTGCGATCTCTGTTAATGTTGCTGCTGTTGGTTCTGTTGACCGTGACCCTTGCCACGACCACGGCCTCCTCTACCGCCGCAGCCTTTTCCACCCTTGCCGCCGCAGCCCTGCCGCTGTTGGGAGTTATCCGGTGGCTTCTGATCTTGGGGTTGCGTGTCGACAGCTAACACCTGCTGGGCGTGCTCATCCTGCTTAGCACGACGGGTTTCTTCGAGCAACAATTGTGAGCGATCTTTGTTAAAACTCGGTAGCGGATCTGCCTGTTGAATAATGGTGGCCAAAGTATCATATTCTCTCTTAGTAAGGCCAGAAATCATTTGTAGCACCATTTTATCGTCAGTGACAGGCTTGCCGATGTTGGAGAGTTGATCCGCTAGAAGTTTAAGCTGCTTGCAGTACTCAGAGACATTGGAGAAATTTTCAAGACGTGTTTTGTTGAACTGTTCTTCCAAATACACGGCACGAGTGTGCTTGTTATCCTGAAAAATTTCCTCCAAATGATTCCACAAGTCAAGGGCTGTGGAGTTAGATTTCATGATAGTAAGGAGCAAATCCTGAGAGATACTACCATATATCCATTGTTTGACGCTGGCGTCGAGACGATGCCAGATAGAATCATCAACCTCCGTAGGGCGCGGAATAGTGTCATCAATATGGTCAAGCACGTTATAGAGACATGCATGATTGCGAAAAAGTTCAACCCAGGGAGAATACTGGTTGTTTTCTTGATCAAGAATAATGGAAATATGGTTCTTGATGTTGGAAACAGTAAGGACGGGATGAAACGGTGGTGATGACTTTGTGGTGGGATTTGTGGAGGCAGAGGCGTCAGAAAGTGTGGAAGAATCAGGGATATCCATTTAGAGAAGAGAAGAAAGGAAGAACAAAACCCGAAAAACAAGAAGAAAATCCTGAGGGCCACAAGGAGAGAGAAAAATGGCCGTGGGAAGAGAAAGGTTTTTAGGGTTTTGTTTATTTGGCTCTTGATACCATGTAAGATGATATTAATCTCCCTTGAGGAGTCTTTCATTAATATCAAGGTATATATAGAGTACAATATTCATCCCTTATACAATAGGAATCCTAAGCCTATACAAAAGAGGAATCCTAGTCTTACCATAATTATATTTACACAATATATGGAAATATTCTAATTATGAGTAGGGAATATATTATTTCCTATATTTACATATTTACACTTAAGACATCATTTTTTTTTTCAGATTTGGCACATTAAAGTAGCCGAAGAAAGAGCATATGCTAACACAACCAGCTCTAAATTTAAACAAGAACAAAATAGGCAAGGAAGACCAATGTATAAATTATGTAAACATACATGATAAATTCAGTTGAACTCATCTTAATCTTAAAGAAACATGACATTCATAAACTTAAACCAAACGCACATACTATTATATAAACATGGATAACAGACTCCTTTTAAAATTGCACATATTAATCTAGAATATAACATGTAAATATCATCATTTAAATCAATTAAAGTATGCTCATTGTTTGATTTAATAGGCAGCAACCAAGCTAACAACCTACACAACATACAATAATTTGAATATCAACAATCCGCTAAGTGTCCTAAGAGTATTTAATCAAGCCATAGCTTCTTCCAAACACGTATTAATCGTACATTATCCGTATTGCACTTAATAATGAACCCAAGATACCTTACTAGAGCTAATGACAATAATTAGTTAACCAAAACATCGAGGCAATATCGTCTATCACATATCAGCTCCAAATCAGGAATATCCCAACGACATATATACGATTATGTAAGCAAAACATCTCATTATCATATTAATTAATCAAGACTACATTACTTAGCAAAATATCATACTAAATCAAGCATAAACACACAATCAAATAAGCTTAAAGAAATATACAAGAATTGGAATGAGTCTAACCTTTTCCGGGTAGCGAACCGAGGCGTTGTTTTGAATCGTCGAATCCGCTTGGAAATGTTTAGAATTCTGATTTATTTTAGATTTCGAATTTTGATTTTTCTCTGAAATAGAATTTTATTTTCTGATGTTCGACCCGACCCGGAATGACCCAACCCGGCAGTGACCCGACCCGGCCCGGACTGACGACCCGACCTGAATCGAATTGAAACAAAAGAAATCAGATATTTTGAGGGTGAAATTTAGGGAAAAGAAAAGTAGTATTTTTTTGGATTTTTGACCCAACCCGAAATGTGAAGAACAAAGGGATTTTCGGATTGAAATTAAGAACCAAAAGTAGTATTTTATAACAAGAAAATTAAGAATAAATCGACCCTTTTTTTTGTTCTTCTTTGGACCCGAAAAGAACTCCAAAAATCCTCCCTCAAAAGTAGAACAGAAGGGGGTATTTATAGATATCAACCCCAACGTTCAACCCCCCCCCCCCTCATACCCCTTACAAAACGAATTCAAATTTCAAAATAAAGGGGGAACAAAATCTGATTTTTGGGGCGTATGTTGCGGATTTTGGGGGAAATTGGTATTGGGCTTCGGGTTTGGCCGAATGGGCCGGTTCGATTGGGCCAAAATGGGTTGTTTTGTTTTTGGGGAAAAATGGGTTTTGGGTAGAAATTGTTTTGGGATTGAGAAATAAAATTGGGATATGGATTTAAAAATATAAAAGGGGTTTTAATATTAAAAATGCATAGAAGAAAAAAAATGTAAATTATTTAAATAAAAACATGACGATGTGATAATAATAAAGATATAATATTTGCGAAATACTTAATTCTTAATAAAAAATGGAAATGTGATGCCATTTTTGCGGAAAATAGAATAACATAGAATTTTCGGATAAAACTTATGATTATGATAAAAATGCAAATGATAGTAAAAAATGCGAATAATAATAATAATAAGAGAATAATATATATATATATATATATGCATATAGATTAAAATTGTTTTGAGGTGTTAAAAAATATTTAAAATTGCAAATAAGTTGGAAAAGACGGGACAAAATTGAGTGTCAACACTCCTCAATCTATTATAGTCAACAATGGTCATCAGATTCCAATTCAAGGGTTTGGCCACACACTAACTCCACCACTGCAACCCCACTACTCCATTAAACACGTCCTATATGCCCCTAACATTATCAAGAACCTAATCTCTGTTAGAAAATTTACCACTGATAATTCTGTATCCATTGATTTTGACGCTTTTGGTTTTTCTGTAAAGGAACTACGTACGGAGACTTCTCACGAGATACAATAGTGTGGGGGACCTCTATCCTTTCCTATCCACGTCCACTACCCATGTCACTCCACCCACCACTTTAGCTGCAATATCTCCATCAACGTGGCATAGTAGACTTGGTCATCCGGAAGCTCATGTTTTTTATTCTCTTAGAAACCACAATCTAATCCAATGTAATAAAGAGAAACTTTCCCATAGTTGCTCCTCTTGTCATCTTGGAAAACATGTTAGACTTCTATTTACGTCTTCTTTTACTTTCTCTCTCTTTGATATTATTATTCATACGGATTTATGGACATCTCCTATAACTAGCAATCTAGGTCATAAATATTATTTGGTATTTTTGGATGACTTCTCTCACTTCCTTTGGGTCTATCCGCTTAAACTTAAGTCTCAAGTTTACTCAAAATTCCTTGAATCTCGTACATTGGTTAAAACACAATTTGAAAAAGACATCAAAACGTTTCAATGTAATAATAGTCGTGAGTTAATAACTCCCCTTTTCATAAATTTTGTGAGGCTAATGGCATGGTTTTTGTTTCTCCTGTCCCCATACTTCCCCTCAAAATGGTAAAGCCGAAAGAATTCTCTCTACCATTAACAATATGATTTGTACTCTTCTTTTTCATGCGTCTCTCCCCTACCTTTTGGCTATATGCATTAAAATGATAGAACACATTCTTAACATCTTACCTACCCGTACAATCCAAAATAGGGCATCCACCGAAATTCTCTTCCGTCGGATCCCTTCTTATGATTACCTTCGAATTTTCGGTTGTCTTTTTTACCCAAATCTTGCCTCAACGGTCCCTCACAAATTAGCACCTCGCTCCACTCCGTTCGTCTTCCTAGGTTTCCCATTGAACCATATGGGGTACTTGTGCTATGAGTTATCTACAGACAAAATCATAGTCTCACGCCATGTCATGTTTGTTGAGTACATTTTTCCGTTAGACAACATCCACAAATTTTGAGTCACTGATTACGGTTTCCTTGATGACTCGGACACCTCTTCTCTACTTCAAAACACACTATATTGGCCAAATAACAACCCGTCACCCACTGCCCATCTACGGGACCCACTACCATGTCCAATTACCCACTACCCAGCCCAATTACCACACTATCCATCCCTCAAAGGACAACACCGCCTAACCCACTACTACACCGCCTGCCTCAAAGGACAACAATGCCCAAAGACAATACCCCACGACCTAGTCCTATCGCTGCACTGATGACACCGCCCACCCAGCCTCCAAGAACTATCCAAATTCTAACCCGCAGTCTTCACCTACCACCCCACTACACTCAATTCAGCCTCCAACCCACCATATGGAAACCCGTGCATAGCACGGGGTTTTCGAACCAAAAGTCCACTTTAATTTGTCCACCCAAATCATCTCCCCGCTACCTAAAACCCCAACCTTAGCCAAACTTGACCCGAATTAGAATGCGGTCATGTATGAGGAGTTTAATGCGCTTACTTCACAGCGCACTTGAGATCTTATTCCGCGACCTGAGGGTGTGAATGTAATGTGTTGTATGTGGATATTTCGTCATAAGTTCATATATAATGGTGCCATTGAACGCCACAAGGTCAGACTTGTGGCAAATGGCACAGGGCAACATGAGGGTGTTGATTCTTGTGAGACTTTCAGTCCAGTGGTTAAGCTATCTACCATCCGCATGGTTTTGAGCATCGCTATGGGGAAGAATTGGCCTATTCACAAGCTTGATGTAAAAAATACTTTCTTACATGGAGATTTGAAAGAAACCGTCTATATACATCAACCGCCAAGTTTTGTGCATCCGGAGGCTCCTCAACATGTTTGTCGTCTTCGTAAGTCGCTATATGGGTTAAAACAAGCCCCGGGAGCTTGGTATGAGCGGTTTTCCACTTACATCATACAAATCGGCTTCGTTTGCAGCGAGAGTGATCATTCATTGTTCATTTTTCATTGAGGTACTGACACAACTTCTTTAGATGGCCTGAAGCACCAAATCATTGCTCTACTAAAGTCCGAATTTGCTATGACTGACTTGGGTAAGTTTAGTTATTTCTTAGAGATATCAGTGACCAGATCCGTACATGTCATGTTCTTATGTCAGCGTAAGTATGCAGAGGAGATCGTCTATAGGGCTAAAATAGCAAATTACAAGATCATGCCCACTCCCGTCGACTCCAAGTCCAAACTCAATGCAAATGACGGGGATCCGGTCAGTGATCCCTTTCTTTATAGGAGTTTCGTAGGTGCTCTTTAGACTCACATTCACTCGATCAGATATTGCATATGCGGTTCAGCAGATGTGTTTGTTCATGCACGTTCCTAGGGAACCTCACTTTACATATCTTAAGCGTATCATTCGGTACGTTACGGGCACTCTTGACTATGGACTTCATTTATAGCCCTCCGCACCGACTAGATTGCTCTCTTACACAGACGCAAATTGATCAGGATGTCCGGATACCCGTCGCTCTACTTCCGACTATTGTGTATTTTTGGGGGATAATATTATATCGTGGTCTGCCAAGCAGCAAGTCATGCTTTCCCGTTCGAGTGCAGAAGCAAAATATCGAGGCATTGCGAACGTTGTTGCCGATCTATGTTGGCTCCGAAATGTCTTTCTTGAGCTTCATTGTCCCATACGTAAGGCATCTTTGGTCTACTGTGATAACATATCTGTTGTGTACTTGTCTCATAACCCGGTTCATCATCAGCGAACCAAGCATATTAAGATGGATATTCATTTTGTTCGTGAGAAGGTTGCAATGAGTCACATTAGGGTGTTGCATGTTCCTTCTTCGTATCAGTACACAGATATCTTCACAAAGGAGCTTCCTCAGCAACTGTTCCTTGACTTCAAATTCAGTCTCATCGTCAGGCCTCCTCCCGCTCCGACTTACGGGGTGTGATAGTGAATATATTCCATATATATTCACAATATATTTTGTAATTAATATTTAGTGTAATTAATGTATAATAGAGATTCTAATTCTATTAGGACTACAATTATATATTATATATATATTACATTAATAAGAGAACTTCATCAAGGAGAAAAACAAACACTTTATTTATCTTATGTTAAAATGCATGAATCTTAATTTGAGTATATAAATAAAATTTATTTACAAGCACTCACCAAAGTATTTAGCCAAAAATATTCTTGAACCACCTACCCCTCCCAACCCAAACAAAAAAGTAGTCCACCACACCACATCACATTTTCATTTTTTCCAAGTTTTCAACTTTTCAATCTGTCTATATACATCGTGGAAAAAGTCCACCACTTGTCCATTTCTTCACCAGCCCCCATTTCCCCCACCCCCATATAACTCCCTCACCTTTCCCCTCTTCTCCCATTGCCTCCATTCCCCCCTTCACATTTCAACAATCAACAACCCAAAAAATCAAGAATCAAGAACCTTTGTGTGTAGACAAGACAACATTGTATTTGCCAATAATACCATGTTGTCTTTCATCCCACTTCAATCTAAGCCAAAACCACTCACCCACACCTCCTTTTTTACTCATTTCACCCACCCCCGCCGCCACTTCCATATCTCTTCACCAACCCAACTCAACCACAACAACCACCGCCTTAGCATCACTGCCATTGATGCAGCACAACCATTTGATTATGAAGCATTAGTATCAAATCAATATGCTCAATCAAATAGACTTAAAATTGCTATAGTGGGGTTTGGTAACTTTGGTCAGTTCTTAGCTAAAGCTTTTATACGTCAAGGTCATATTGTTTATGCTCATTCAAAAACAGATTACTCTCATACTGCTAATACATTAGGTGTTTCATTTTTCCAAGATCCACATGATTTATGTGAGCAACACCCTGATGTTATTGTACTTTGTACTTCAATTATATCAACTGAACCTGTACTTAAGTCATTGCCTATTCAAAGGTTGAAAAGAAACACATTGTTTGTTGATGTTTTGTCTGTTAAGGAGTTTCCAAAAAACATATTTTTACAAGTTTTGCCTACCCATTTTGATATACTATGTACTCATCCTATGTTTGGTCCTGAAAGTGGTAAAGATAGTTGGAAAGATTTGGCGTTCGTGTTTGATAAGGTTAGGATTGGTGAAGGGGAATCAAGAAAATCGAGGGTCGGTAAGTTTCTTGATATATTTGAGAAAGAAGGTTGTAGGATGGTGCCTATGACATGTGCTGAACATGATAGATATGCAGCTGGTTCACAGTTTATTACACATACAATGGGGAGGGTATTAGAGAAGTTGGATTTGGACACAACTCCTATTAATACTAAAGGGTATGAGACTTTGTTGAATTTGGTGGAGAATACTGCTAGTGATAGTTTTGATTTGTACTATGGGTTGTTTATGTACAATAAAAATGCTATGGAGCAGTTGGAAAGACTTGACTTGGCTTTTGAAGCTTTGAAGAAGGAGTTGTTTGGGCATTTACATGAAGTGTTGAGGAGGCAATTGTTTGGGAAAGTGGAGGAAGCAGGACAAAGGCGTGTATTAGCGAAATTGCCCAAGAATGGGTATGCATTGCCAGCTCCTTCATCGGATGCCGTTAAATCCCAGAACAATAATAATTAAGGGGAATTCTGAATCTTGGTATGTCTACATCTTTGGGATTCAAAGGATATATTATTAACACAATCTTTGTAACAATTCAATGTTAGGCTGTTAGCAATGTAACTATGCTTACAAGGACATGCTCATTGTGTTGTTTAATGTGTTGAGTTGTAAGACCATCAAAAGAACCATAAATATTTTGACCTGTAATGTCAGCTGTATTTTAGGAAGATTTGTGGCAGGAGAGTGACTTTTAATGTGATTACATATCGGATGTTGAAGAATGTAGTTTAGGGGTGGAAAAGGAAGTTAGCATTTATCTGTTTGTCACTGGATAAGCTATTCTGTATGTCATGTACTTATGTTTGAAGATGAGAGTTACAGAATCTGTGAATATGAATTTCTTTTTCTTTAGCATGAAGCTTTTTCTATTTGTCATGAATACTTGATGTACGATACTTGATTACCATGATGTACTCTTATATCGCATGAGTTTCCATATGGCATTGTTTTCTGCACATACTAGTCAACTTTAAGTAGATGAGCTACACATTGGACGAAATAGTTAACAATGATAAACCATTGTTATAATGTCCGAGCTCATTGATGTACTTATAAAGTGGAAACTGAAAAGGAGAATTCACATTTTGCATCCTCATCTTTGCTCCAAAAGGTGGAATCTCCCACCCCAGGAGCCCCCACACCCCGGTCCGACAGGTCTGTGAAGGAGGTAAATCATGGTGACTCAATTGATTTCAAAGGTTAGACCAGTACCACGCTGCGCACAAGGGGCCCTCCTTTATTTCAAGAAGAAACCCCCACACTGCCGCTGACGGGATTCGATCCATACAGTAAAAAATGATGTAGTCTTCATAATTTGATGCATACAACTGAAGTCTCAGGTTCAAATTCCAGCGGATTCTTCCTGTTTGCCTAAGCCTTGGAATACCAACTTGTGCGCAAGCTGACTCAGACCGCACAAGTTGACTCAGACACCACTATCATCAGTAAAAAAGTGATGCATACCACTGCAACAGCTGATTTATACGTATCAAATACAATACACTTGCATTCTTCAAATATGGTATCTAAATTTGGAACTTACCACTTCTAACATTAACGCTTAACACTCACACAATTTTAATCATCTTATGCATTCCCCATGTGACATTTTCTCGTCTAAGTTTGTCGATTTGTTTCTAAATTAGTTGTGTTTGAACGTACTCTTTGCAGCAAGCATCTCATAGAGTTAATAGATGTTTCCTTTCCTAATAAGAGCAGAGTGGGAAAACTGATCTGCTCTTGTTCCAGGGGTTTCCCCTTTCTCAACTGAAAAAATGATGCAAAAGCTAAAAGCTTTCTCGATCTATACTGGCTGCAAGCAATTGAGATAGCATGCTTCTGGTAGTTGCTGCATGATGTTCTGTTGGTTTCTCAATAAAAAGATCAGAAGTTGATTAGATGAAAAACTGTTTATCATTTTGTCATAAACATATATTGTTCATTTCCTTTTTAAGCTGCCAAATTACCTTTTGTCTTCTTCAAATTGTCGGAGGCAACCTTATGATGTTGCTATACTGTATTGCAAAACCGATGAAGCAGTAAAATTAATTTCTGAAACCAGAAAGCAAAAAATCTGGACAGATTCTGGAAAATAAGAACAGATTCTGAAAAATATTTAAGAATGGAAAAATCGAGCCCACTGAATGCACAGTGTGTCCTTAAGGAAATTATGCCCCTCAAATACCTGAGGTTAATGGAATATATCCTCCCAGGATAGAACGATAGAACGATCTTACTCACCGGTGTATCGGTACCTAGAACAACGGTGTTAGCGAACCACTCAACAGCAGTAAATCACAACACTGGAATTTATTTGTGCAGAAGAAGAAGTTCAGAAAATTAGTGAATTAAACTCTGAGGAATCAAACGAATTTATAGCCATAGAAGTACTGTTTCTGAAGGTTTGCAACCCTTCTGAACAGCCACTAAAAATTGGTGGGAAATTTAAATATGAGAAAGAAACCGGGTCGCGGGTCAGACACGCGGATCCGGGTCACTAACGGGTAGGATTGGATAAGTTAAATAATTTAATTAAATAATAATTAATTAAATAATTAAAAATTAAAGAAAACTTGGTCCAAAAAGATTATCAATCTATCAGATCCGAAGCTGAAGCCGAGCCGAGCGACGACGACGGCGCTAGGGGAGACCCTCTTCCTAACCCTTTAGCAACAAGAAGGAGTACTTCTACTTATAAGTAGAAGAATTTTTCTTTCCACTACCGATGAGGGACAAATGCTTATTTTATAAAGCAAGAGGGGAGAACTTTTCTTTCCACTACCGATGAGGGACAAATGCTTATTTTATAAAGCAAGAGGGAACTCCCTCCATTTCCCTCAATCTATCATTTAAACCCAACAATCCCCCACATGAATGGGGAATGGCTATAAGATAAAGGAATGTATGGACAAGTGTGTAATTTACAATCAAGGATTAATTGCATCTGGATAAGTAGGCTTTCCTTTGAACTTTCCGTAGTGAACATATGTCGGATATACTTGGTCAATCGGTAGATTTGATATCTTTGAACCGTCGAGCTTTGGCGTATACCTAGACAACCATATGTCACACAATCAATCCTTTACCGTCTATGGTTCTTATGGTTGTGTTCGTTTCAGCCATGAACACCTCCTGGTTTCATGAGTGTATAGAGAATGCGCTTCTTACAATCATTCTCTTTGAAGCGGCTTACACTTCACACTCACATAGGTGATTCCTAAACGTGTTATCGTGTAGACACACTATTTGGTCAAACCTGCCAAATTTAGAAATCATTAAAAAATAAACTTAAGCTTTTTATTAACTTGTTAAAAAAAACCTTAACATTTTATCCTTATTCCTGAACATTGTCTTCATCATGAGAATGAATTTAGTTATTTGACAATGTCAAACCGTCAGTCACGACTTTGTTTGATCTCCTTGAACCTAGCTCTTGGGATCTCCAGTCTGCTAGGTAGAGTTACCGCCATGATGACTTGTCCTTAGCCTTAAACCAATTCCCTTAGATGATCTTTCAACCGCCTCTCTAGATAGGCCTTTTGTTAGCGGATCTGATATGTTATCTCTTGACTTTACGTAGTCAATCGTGATAACACCACTAGAGAGTAGCTGTCTAACGGTATTGTGTCGCCGTCGAATGTGATGCGATTTTCCGTTATACATAACGATCCCTGCCCTACCTATTGCTGCTTGGCTATCACAATGTATACATATAGGTGCCAAAGGTTTGGGCCAAAATGGAATATCTTCCAAGAAATTTTGGAGCCATTCAGCTTCTTCACCGGCCTTGCCTAAAGCTATAAACTCATATTTCATCGTAGAACGAGCGATGCACGTCTGTTTGGATGATTTCCAAGACACTGATCCACCCCCAATTGTGAAAACATAACCACTCGTGGATTTAACTTCAGATGATCCGGTGATCCAATTTGCATCACTATATCCTTCGATCACGGCGGGATATTTGTTATAATGCAAAGCATAGTCTTGGGTATGTTTCAGATACCCCAAAACTCGTTTCATTGCCATCTAGTGAGTTTGATTGGGATTACTTGTAAACCGACTCAATTTACTAATAGCACATGCTATATCTGGTCGCGTACAATTCATGATATACATCAAACTTCCCAACACTCTTGCATAATCCAATTGTCGCTTTCACCTTTATTCTTCTGAAATGTATAGCTCATGTCAATTGGAGTCTTGGCAATATTGAAATTTAAATACTTAAACTTGTTAAGTACTCTTTCAATATAATGAGACTGCGATAATGCTAGACCTTGTTGAGTTTTATGAATTCTGATGCCTAAGATCAAATCAGCAACTCCTAAGTCCTTCATATCAAATTTGCTAGCCAACATGCTCTTTGTCGCATTTATATCGGCAATATTTTTACTCATTATCAACATGTCATCAACATATAAACAAATAATGACTTCATGATTTGGAGTATTTTTAATGTAAACACATTTGTCACACTCGTTGATTTTAAATCCATTTGTCAACATTGTTTGGTCAAATTTAGCATGCCATTGTTTGGGTGCTTGTTTTAGTCCATAAAGCGACTTAACAAGTTTGCACACTTTCCCTTCTTTACCAGGAACCACAAATCCCTCAGGTTGTTCCATGTAAATTTCTTCCTCCAATTCTCCATTTAAGAAAGTTGTCTTAACATCCATTTGATGGATTTCAAGACCATGTACGGCTGCTAGTGCCACTAACAACCGAATAGATGTTATCCTTGTTACCGGCGAGTATGTGTCAAAGTAATCAAGGCCTTCCTTTTGTCTATAACCTTTGACCACAAGTCTTGCCTTATATTTGTCAACAGTTCCATCAACTTTCATTTTCCTTTTAAAAATCCATTTTGATCCTAAAGGTTTATTTTCAGGAGGAAGATCAACTAATTCTCATGTATGGTTGTTCAAAATTGATTCAATCTCACTATTGACTGCCTCTTTCCAAAATGATGAATCAGAAGATGACATCGCTGCTTTAAATGTTTAAGGCTTATTTTCAAGCAAGAATGTCAAAAAATCTGGTCCAAAGGAAGTAGATGTCCTTTGACGTTTGCTACGCCTTGGATCCTCTTTACTTGGTGTACTTTCCTTTGGTTCTTCCCGCGGTCGTTTAGATCTTTCACTTGACGACTCACATTCAGTTTTATACGGATAAATGTTTTCAAAGAATTCAGCATTATATGATTCAATTATTGTATTAACATGAATTTCGGGATTGTCCGATTTGTGAACCAAAAACCGACAAGTTTTGTTGTCTGTAGCATAGCCAATAAAAACACAATCCACAGTTTTTGGTCCGATTTTTACTCTTTTGGGCAAAGGAACTTGGACCTTTGCTAAACACCCCCACACTTTGAAATATTTCAAGTTGGGTTTTCTTCCTTTCCATAGTTCATATGGAATAGATTGTGTTTTGCTGTGGGACACCCTGTTGAGTATTCAGTTAGTTGTAAGGATAGCTTCCCCCCACAAGCTCTGCGGTAAATCGGAACTTATTAGTAAGGCATTCATCATTTCCTTTAATGTTCGGTTTTTCCTTTCCGCAATTCCATTTGATTGTGGTGTGTAAGGGGCAGTAGTTTGGTGAATAATTCCATATTCTAAACATATCTCTGCAAAAGGAGATTCGTACTCTCCACCCCTATCACTTCTAATCATTTTTATCTTTTTATTCAATTGATTTTCCACTTTGTTCTTGTATTGCTTAAATGCATCAATTGCTTCATCCTTACTATTAAGCAAATACACATAACAATATCGAGTGCAATCGTCAATAAAAGTTATAAAATACTTTTTTCCACCGCGAGATGATATTGATTTCATATCACATATATCTGTGTAAATTAAGTCTAAAGGATTTGAATTCCTATCAATAGACTTATATGGATGTTTAACAAACTTAGATTCAACACAGATTTCACATTTAGATTTATTACACTCGAATTGAGGCAATACTTCTAAATTAATCAATTTTCGCAAGGTTTTGTAGTTGACATGTCATAAACGAACATGCCATAAATCATTTGACTCCAATAAGTAAGACGAAGCTGAATTCTTATTAATACTGTCAACAACCATTACATTGAGTTTGAAAAGGCCCTCGGTGAGGTAGCCCTTTCCTATGAACATATCATTCTTACTTATTACAATTTTCTTACTAACCAGCACGCACTTAAACCCGTTTTTGACGAGTAGTCCGGCTGAAACTAAATTCTTCCTGATTATGGGAACGTGCAGAACATTGTTGAGAGTCAGCACCTTGCCGGAAGTCATTTTCAGAAGTATCTTTCCATATCCTTCAACCTTGGCTGTTGCAGTATTTCCCATAAACAGTACCTCTTCGGGTCCAGCGGGAGTGTAGGTTGCAAATGCTTCTTTTACAGCGCAAACATGTCGAGTGGCACCAGAATCAAGCCACCACTCCTTCGGATTTCCAACCAAATTGCACTCCGATAGCATTGCACACAGATCATCCATATCATCATTCTTTTCCACCATATTGGCTTGTCCTTTTCCCTTTTTCTTTTTCGGGAGATGACAATCTGGGGCTTTGTGGCCAGCTTTCCCACAATTAAAGCAGTTGCCCTTGAACTTTTTCTTGGCTTGCTCCTTCTTTTGTCCAGTGAACTTCTTTCTTTTCTTACTTTTTGGGGCAGCCTCTTCAACAATATTTGCTCCCATAATCGTTGAATTCCCCCGCGACTTCTTCTCGGCTGTTTTGTTATCTTCCTCAATCTTGAGAGGAATCACAAGATCTTCCAACTTCATTTTCTTGCGCTTGTGCTTTAGATAATTCTAGAAATCTTTCCATGAGGGCGGCAACTTCTCAATCATTGCAGCCACTTGGAATGCTTCATTCACTACCATACCTTCAGCAATAAGGTCATGGAAGATAAGTTGAAGCTCTTGAACTTGGGTTCCAACGATTTTTCCATCCACCATTTTGTAGTCTAGGAATTTGGCAACCACAAACTTCTTCAAGCAAGCATCTTCGGTTTTGTACTTCTTTTCAAGTGCACTCCATAGTTCTTTGGAAGTCTCTACTTCACTGTAGACGTTGTACAAGTCATCTTCTAAGGCACTCAAAATGTAGCATTTGCACAAAAAATCAGTCTGTTTCCAAGCCTCAGTAACCATGAACTGTTGGTTGTCAGGCATGTCGGCGGCAGGCACGAGAGGGTCCTCACTGGTGAACTTTTGCATACCAAGGGTGGTAAGCCAAAAGAACATTCTTTGCTGCCATCCTTTAAAGTTGGCACCGGTGAACTTCGCAGGTTTCTCAAAGGCACAAATGCAGGTTGTAGGAGTAATCAGTGCAGTATTCGCAGAGGTAGTTCCAGTCTCAATTGCGATTATTCGTTTGTCACTGTCAAATCGACAAACTGTTTTAGTTAATAAAACCAGAATAGCAATTCAATCACAGACTTAAACGATGAAGATTTTATTTCTTCAAACCGCAGTATAATTATGAAACTTTAGTATTCCAACGAAGCTTTTATATCTTCGAGTCAGAATACTAATATTCATATGGAGTAGAAAACTACACGAGTTTTAATGTCCAAACCAGAATACATCAACGGTGAATTTTGTATGTTCTTGAAATCGTTGTACAAGTATGAACTTTAATATTCCAACGAAGTTTTTATGTCTTCAAGTCAGAATATGAAATTTCATACGGAGTAGAAAACCACACAGGTTTTAGTCTCCAAAACAGAATACAGATTAATCTAAAAATATAATTTCCTTAAGATTGTTGCTATACTGTATTGCAAAACCGATGAAGCAGTAAAATTAATTTCTGAAACCAGAAAGCAAAAAATCTGGACAGATTCTGGAAAATAAGAACAGATTTTGAAAAATATTTAAGAATGGAAAAATCGAGCCCACTGAATGCACAGTGTGTCCTTAAGGAAATTATTCCCCTCAAGTACCCGAGGTTAATGGAATATATCCTCCCAGGATAGAACGATCTTACTCACCGGTGTATCGGTACCTAGAACAACGGTGTCAATGAACCACTCAACAGCAGTAAATCACAACACTGGAATTTATTTGTGCAGAAGAAGAAGAAGAAGTTCAGAAAACTAGTGAATTAAACTCTGAGGAATCAAACGAATTTATAGCCATGGAAGTACTGTGTCTGAAGGTTTGCAACCCTTCTGAACAGCCACTAAAAACTGGTGGAAATTTAAATATGGGAAAGAAACCGGGTCGTGGGTCAGACACGCGGATCCGGGTCACTAACGGATAGGATTGGATAAGTTAATTAATTTAATTAAATAATTAAAAATTAAAGAAAATTTGGTCCAAAACGATTATCAATCAAATCAGAAGGCCGAAGGCCGAAGCCGAGCGACGACGACGGCGCGAGGGGTGACCCTCTTCCTAACCCTTTAGCAACAAGAAGGAGTACTTCTACTTATAAGTAGAAGAACTTTTCTTTCCACTACCGATGAGGGACAAATGCTTATTTTATAAAGCAAGAGGGAATAACTTTTCTTTCCACTACCGATGAGGGACAATTGCTTATTTTATAAAGCAAGAGGGAACTCCCTCCATTTCCCATTCAATCTATCATTTAAACCCAACATATGATACTTGTCAATGATCTAGCAGATGATACTGAGATATATTTCATCATTTACAGTCACATTGGATCTACTAAGAGTTAATGTTAGGCATCTAGTAATACTTCCTGAGTTGATATGTCAATCTTTGTTTTGTCAGCTAAAAGAGAGCTTAATGCTGTTCATCTCATTTCATACAAAGTCTAAATCCCATCTTCCCAGAAAAAAGGAATCAAAGTTTCCTATTTTGCTCGTGCGAAAAAAAGTGTTTTTACACTTTATGCTGCAGTGAAGCGGCTGAGATATATGATTACAATTAGAGATCCCAAGTTTGAGTCCAGCTACGTCACTTGATGTGCGCCAAGATGGCCCGAGCACCACTCCACAAAAAAAAGTGTTTTTTATACTTTATGTGAAATTCGAGCTTTCAGAACTTCACCTCCGTGTAAATTGCATAACTTGGCTGATGGTTATGACAATATTGTCAAAATCTCATCCCTTGTTGATAGTTCTTTTGGATGTTGAATAATTTTCAATCAAGTAATAGCGCTATTAAGGGAGAATGAAAGCCACACACGCTCCTTTATCAATTTTTGGCTACTGGTATAAGATTTAGAGAGTTATTACTGGTAATATATAACTCATTCAATTGTCATACTTGCCATTAATATTGGGTGGAGCTGTATTTGCAACGTCTGAGATGTTTGAAGGGTTCCATATCAATCTCTGAAACTTGAGTTTTAGAAATACTTGGTGAAAGTGATGCACTGTTAAAAGACCTTCACTAATGAATCTTCGACGAGTTCTTACCTTTCTTATTAACTTGCTCTCATATATCTGGAGAGAAAAAGGGCCTTTCATTATGCACTTAAAGCCAGGTGCCTACTAAACCTTTATTGCTGGACAATGTTACTAAACCTTTATTGCTGGACAATGTTGTCCCCATACTGATTAGTTTTTGGATTTCATTCCACCCTAGTTTTAGAGGGAGCCCATGTATAGGGGCTTAAAAATCGCTTTTGTTTGTGTCTATTTGTAATTATGCCCTGTAATTATGCATCTGCTTGATGCTTTTCTTTCAATGACACAACTTAACAACAACAACATACCCAGTGTAATCCCACAAGTGGGGTGTGGGGAGTGTAGAGTGGACGCAAACCTTACCCCTATCTTGGGAGGTAGAGAGGCTGTTTCCGAAAGACCCTCGGCTCAAGAGAAAGCACGACCGATGACACAACTTACTTCATAAAAAAAGGGCCTGTCATAGTGGCTTTGGAATTAACTAGACAAATCTTTGGGGCCTGTTTCATATATCCTATCATAAAGACCTAGTCCTGCACCCGCAAGGGTGACTCAGTTGGTTGAGCATCGGACTTTCATAATGGAGGTCTCAGGTTCGAAACCCTCTGCCTACGACAATAAGAGATTTTGCCTTTTGGATCGAGCTCGTCGCATGGGGCTTGCCTAGTGAGGGTTATCTCTCCGGTGTGGTTTGCGACCTATTGCACAGGAGCTGGGTTTACCCTGTGCGCACCCAAAAAGATAGCGATTACGGGTTCCTATGTCATAAAATAAAAAGACCTAGTCCTACTTTTATAGAAGTTCAAAATAATGGAGTGAACTAGAATGGAAAGTAAAGGATACTGGGTTTGAGCATTCTTTTCCTTGCCATTTTATTTCTACTCCAGAAACACTGGGCTAGAGATTTGCCGCGTATTAGCAGTACAGTATAGTTTTGTCCCACCAGATGTGATTACTTAATGGGTACTCTCATCTTGGCTTTAGTAAACTTTATTATGTATACATCAGCAATGTGACATTTTGGTCAATTCACCATATTTCCTTGATTTTACTATAGCTTGTGACATGGAATTAAATATTTTGTCAAGTTGTATATATAATAGTGAATAGTGTTAATAAATGTTGCATCTGTTGCATGACTTGGAACTCGCACATGGACAAGATCGGAAGCTTTACCGGAACACTGTCACCAATGGCGGAGCCAGGAATTTAGCGAAGGGTGTGCAAATTTTCTTTTCACTTGTGTTAAGAGTATACAAAATTAAATATATACTCATAATAGCTAACATTTAACCTATAAACACCTCATAATTTTCCGACGGAGGGTGTGCACCGGACCACCCTTCACCTAAGGTGGCTACGCCCATGACTGTCACTCCAAAATGCATGTTCAGTTTCTTTATTTTTTCCTTTTCTTGAATCATATGGAAAAGAACAAGGGAAAAAAAATGGAATATCTTGTCTGGGGGGGGGGGGGGGGAGGAGGTAGGAAGGAGTTGGAGAATGGGAGTTCTAATATTAAACTAAATCATTGTGTGAGCAGTTATGTAGTTCAATGTATTTTATTGTTTGATTTATTTTATGTTGGACTGAAATTTCTTTTATACTAAGAGTAATCTGCAAAATGATGTGTTTATTTAGATTTTTAAGATGCCTTATCTTGCCAAGAGGACATTTGATGATGAAGAAATTGTGGATGTGTACAGATGATTGTATAAACTTGTATTAGTGAGAATCCTTCAGTTTTGTTGATTTTCAGATTTTAGAGATCCTTCTCCAATGGGTGTGGTCTAGAGCTGGCCAGTGGGCCGGGTCGGCCCGGTCCCGCCCCGATAACTCCTCGATCCCGCCCCGAATCCAAATAGTTAAAAAAATAATAATTGCGGTATCGGGACTCGAACCGGGACGGGACAATGTCTCGTCCCGCATGTCCCGGCCCGCCCCAGTCCCGCATGTCTCGGCCCGATCCCGATCCGCCCCGATCCCACCCGAAATCCCCTTTTGCAAAAACAACCGTTGCACCAACGACCATTTTACATTTTGGCCGTTGTGCAACGGCCATTTTTGGCCTCCCCCAACCCCCCTACCCCCTTAATATTTATTTTTAATCCATAAGTTATTATATTTACACTTTAACCCAATTTTCAACTATAAATACCTCATTTTCTCTTCACCTTTCTCACAAATCTTCCTACAATGTCTCAATCTATCTCTCTACAAGTCTACATTGTCTACTAAATATTCAATTTTATTTATTCATTTGGGAATTGAGAGTGAAGTTGGCAACTAGCTTGAGGATCTTCCATCGAGCAAAGTTTCAATTTTCAACCTCTCGATTATACGTCGACGTTACATCGGCGTTTGGTACATTCGTTCCTTCATTAAATTATTATTGTCTATTTATTTTATTTAGCGCACTTAATTTCATTTACTTTAATTATTTATTAGTATAATTATAAATTTATAATTGAAGTATTTAAACGTATGCTTACGGGTAGGGGTCAGGCTTCTTCTAGTAGGGCCAACAAGGGCAAATGTACTTCTTCTAGTCATCCTATTCCTACACATGATGATTTTGTTGATACTAAACATTTTCCTACAATACCATTAGATTTAGACGAGGAGCTATTTTCTGGAACTCAAGAAGACTTTAATTTAGATGATAATCTAGATGATACACCCACTAATGTTGATGACAACACACCCACTAGTGCACCTTCAACTGAAATGCCTCATATTCCCCATAGTATGAGACGAGATCCAGCAAAACGACCATTAAGGACGTAGAGAATCAAGTAGCTAGATGTAAAATTTGTAAAGATGTTTTAAAATTTAAAACTGAAAAAGGTCACGGTGGGACGGGGGGTTTAATGAGACACGTAGTAAGGGCTCATCCAGCTAGGTATGCCCAATACGAGGCTTCAAAATTGGGTGCGCAAACGCCTTCTCCATCGGGACAAGGTTCACATACTGATACTGTCTCGGACCAAGTACATGGTCAAATTAACCCTATGACGGAGGAAATTGTAGGCCCTAAATACAATAAACATAGAGATAGGGAAGCAATAGCAAAATTAGTTGATGTGGAGGGTTTGCCTTTTTCATTTCCTTCATCTCCCGATTTTATTCATTACATTAAGATTTGTATAATTCTGCTTTTAACAGTTTTCCTAGATCAACTGTTAAGAGAGATGTATTTAAAGTTGCACATGAATATCAACAGTATTTATGTTATTCATTATATCATTTTAATGGCAAAGTGGTTATCACTTCTGATTTAGGCCGTAGTACTAACGACCATGATTATTTAACTGTAATTTGTCATTGGATAGATTATAAATGGTCTATGCAAAAATGTATCTTAGCGTATAGATATATAGATGATAGGCACACTGGTAATTTTATTGCATAAAATATTTATCAAGTGTGCGATTATTACGGAATAACCGATAAAATTATGACTATTACATTAGATAACGCTTCTTCTAACAATTTCTAAGATGTCCTAAAGAGCTCAAAACGGGAGATGTCCACAAATCACTATGAATAATATCAAATGTCAATAAAGTACTAGAATTAGAGGCTACAAAGGGTAATCTAACATGTTTCCCAAGTGGACAAGAAGGACAAACATTAGTACTACGCGTACACTCAATAAAATTACTATTTTTAAGAGAGGAAAGAACAGATGCTCCCGGATGATCCAAATGCGCATGTCACAAGGAAGGTGCTAAAGAAGCAAATGTTGACGATGTGGCTTGATTAGTGGTAGTGGTGGTGGTGGTGGTGGTGGTGGTGGTGGTGATGGGATATCGCTCACCTAGACTATTACATCGCATTAGAGGTATCCCCGTTGTGAAATCCTTCAAAGAAAATCTAAAAGGGTCAAAGTCAATAGAAACCCAGTTATCAGTTGTAAATTTTCGAACACACACCATGTTTTTAATTAAGTGAGTAGCATGAAGGACAATTTTCAAGGCTAAAGGTGGGTTCGGGAGAGATAAATTTGTGTGACCATAACCACGAATTGGAATTGAATTACCATTACTAACAATTATGCCACGATCTTTGCTCAAATTGAAATAAGATGAGAGATTACCTTGTGCGGACATCATGTGAGAAGTAGCACCAGTGTGCATGTACCAATTTGCATCCGGTGGATTTAATCCAAGTGTATGCATCGTTGTCTAGATATCCGTGTGGGTCGGGACTGTTATGGGGCCCGCAGAAGTGTAGGTCTGCTGAGGCAATAGCCCAAGTAGGCCAGACTACTGCCAGGCCTGGGTCTGCCTATTCTGGGCCACCGCTGGATTTTGGACGCTACTGTTGGGCCTGACCCAAAAGGGAGGAGCTGGATAGGGAGCATTGGGCCACTGCCCACTGGCCCAACCCCACGACCATGGTCCACTGGCCCAAGGTTTTGGCTAGTGGAGATGCGACCCAGGTTAGCCACTATCGCCACCTCGTCCTCCACTACTGCCACTACCGCCGCGACTGCGGTTTTTGCCGCCATTTTTCTGATTTTGGCCCTTTTTGCTGCCACCATTATTACGATTTTGGCCTGAATTTTCTGAAAAGGAGTGAGGTTCATTGGTGTCGTGTGATGTGGCCACCATCATGATAAAATTATCTCATGTTGTTGCCTTTTTAGCCAATCCCGCTTCTTCTAAGGTGGTGAGCATGGAATGTGCCTGGTAGAACGGTGGGAGAGGATTGCTTTGACGAAGAAGAGTTCCAACTCCAGCATATGCCTCGAAGAGGCCTGAAACCATCTGAAGAACGAGACAATCAATAGTGACGGGCGCACAAACGTTCTTGAGTTGATCCAATAACTTCTTGAGTCTTTAACAGTAGGTTGAGACATTCGGAAAATCCTCCATATTAATGTGGGAGAATTCCTGCTCAAGGGTCACAACACGAGAATTTTTGTTATCTTAGAATATATCACGCAATCTGTTACAAGCTTCTATGGCATTTGCGTCGGGTTCGATAATAGTCTATAAGAGGTCCGTAGAGACGTGGAATAAATCCATTGGAGCACCGTAGCATCAAGAGTTTCCCACAACTCTATTTCATTATCGGTGGTAGGCACATTCTCCTTGCCTTTTGCCGGTTAGACGAGTGTTGGAGAACTCTATTATACCTTGCGTGAATTTTAAATAGTTCTACCTACGTCGCATATTAGACGTTTTCCATATCAAGAACAATAGGGACGTTGTTCTTGATATTGGAGACTGCAAGGGCAGGATGAAATGTGTTCTTTGTGGCAGACATGATGAAAAAATAAGAGGAGAATTAGGGTTTTGGAAAAGAAAAGAAAATAAAATTGAAGGGATGGGGATGGGGATGGGGATGGGGATGGGGTCGGCCGTCGGCCGATTGGGTGAGTAGGGCGGCGGAAGGTGAGAATAGTTGGAGAAGGAAAAGTTTGCCCTAAACTGCTGATATCATGAAAGAGAATAATCTCTTGATTATTTTTATTAATGAAAGGTTTATATACATGATATATAATATTTAATTATGAAAATTAAATCTACCTTTTCCTAATACATGACTACTTTATTTTCCTAATGTAAGACTACTACCATAATTATACATGTACAAGAATTCTAATAATATGGTAAGTAACTATACACTTTACACGGCCATATACACAACCAATATACACAGTCCTCCGTGTATATTCTTTCACAGAGTTTCTTGCAGTATAACAGAAAGACAAAAGAATGAAGCGGAAGAAAAGAAAATAATACTTAATGGGTTGAAAGTGAATGAATTGGGAAAGAATGAGGGACTGATTTCAACTCGTGGGAATGAATTAGGGATTGAAAGTGGAGATAAAGTTGGTTTTGAATGGAGATGGCCACCATGGAAGAATTTGCCTCAGAGATATAAGCTCATTGGAACTACTTCTCTTGCCTTTGTTATATGTAACATGGATATCTTTTCATATACTCCTAGAAGGGCACGGTGCACTAAGCTTCCGTTATGCGCGGGGTTCGGGCGGACCACAAGGGTCTATTGTAGGAAGCCTTATATTTCAGCAAGAGGTTGTTTCCATGGCTTGAACATGTGACCTCCTGTCACATGACAGTACTTTACTAGTTACTCCAAGGCTCCCTTATTTCATATACTCATGCCATCCCAAATACTTGTCATGTTTTGCTTGTCGAGAGTTTATTTGACTGATTTTCAAAGATAAATTAGATTAAATTAATTCAAAAAGTACTACTATAAGTTTCAATTTTCTCATATCAATATGGTGAAAGCATATATCTTAAAATATTGATTAAAGTTCATGTAGTTTGATTTTCGGGAAGTGTGACAACTATTTTGGGAGAGAGAGTAACATATTGTGACATGTTAAGGTTAGCAACTGAATTATTTGCTGTTTGTGACATTTATCATTTTATTTGCGACATTTATCATTTTATGAGTGGATAGTAAATTTACCTATTGGATATAGATGATGTGTTTAAGCTATTTCTTTCTAAAATACTGTTATAGACTTTTAGAGCTCATAATTGATGGATTGATGGTTTTTTGGTAAGTTGAATTTAGAATTTGGTCTTGCTGAGAGCTTTCTGTTTTAGTGTGTGTGAAAGTTAATTGTCATTTATTTTAGTATTAAGGGTACTGATACTATTGATATTTTAAGCGACTTCTAGTCAACGATTCGGATGATTAACTGAGAAAGGAGTTTTTTGCTAATTGAATTACAAAAAGTTCTTGTTGAGAGCTTACATATGGGAGTGCATGGATTCTCGTGTCTAACATGACACGGAGGCGGAGCTAGTATTTGAGCTTATGATTTCAGAAATTTACTTCTTTTAAATTATTGAATTATTAATTAATAATTTGGATATGTTCAATGAATTTTGTAACACAAATAAAGGGTTTGAACCAAACCTGTAACTTTTACTCTAGCTCCGCCCCTAAACTGAGACACATAGTTGTTTCCCGTATCCGAGGGTGTAGCAGTTAATCTTGTGGTAGCTCAAGTTGTGGTGCAACTTTTAAGTATCATGACATATACGTTGGCGTGCAAATTAGCAACATCAAAGTTGTAACGCCTGGTCTTTGACTAAAGCTCTCATGAAGTAAGTTAGTACAGATCAAGAGATGTAAGTAGCAAATAGGGCACTACCATGAATTGGTACTTGAGATGTCACTATTTAGATATATTTCCCTAGATGGTGAATTCCTCCTTCCTTTGCACACTTGGTGGTGGAATGCAGGGTATAATGTATTTCGCTAATACAACTTTGATTCAACGTGCAATAGAAAATTCATATGAGAAATGCTTTTTTTTTGTCCGCTTGGGCAGCTCAATTGGTTTCAAGGGATAGTTGGAGTAAGGACCAAGGATCGAATCCCGTCAGCCGCAGTGTGAGGATTTCTTCTTGAAATAAAGGAGGGCCCCTTGTGCGCAGCGTGGTACTGATCTAACCTTTGAAATCAATTGAGTCACCATGATTTACCTCCTTCACAGATCTGTCGGACCGAGGTGTGGGGGCTCCTGGGGCGGGAGATTCCAACTTTTGGAGTAAGAAATGATTTTTTTTTGGTGCTCTCGTTTCCTATTGGCACTGGTTAGAATGTTCCTTCTTTTTCAGGTAATTAAAGTTTGATAATGATGTTTATTTTACTGAATAGGTCAATTTGAGTACTGCAATTATTCCAATGTCGCATCAATTCGGGTGGAATTCATCAGTAGCTGGATTGGTCCACTCATCTTTCTTTTGGGGTTATGCATTAAGTCAATTTGGCAGGCGGGTGGCTTTCAAAGATATTTGGTGGGAGGTAAGTTTCTGATTATTGGCTAGAAGTAACGCATCTTTAGCATATATATCCTTTTACAATTGATGTAAAAGATCTTCCAAAGCGACAGGGGAGATAGAGCATGCCAAGTTGATAGGTTAATCATTCATCATTTTTTTTTTTTGCAGTCAGAGTTCTTGAAGTTGGAGTATTAGTCTGGTCTCTGGCAACAATGTTAATTCCCTATCTTGCAGGGTTTATGCCTGCACTCATCTTTTCAAGGATCTTCGTAATTTGTGTTAAAAATTTACTAATGTGGAATTAAGTTTATCTCATTATTTATGACTCGAACAATTGGGGCCGCACGTCGGAAACATCGTTTCCACACACGTGCACATATAGTGCCAAGTATCTCAAATTTCATTAGTGAAATAGATATTGGTACGTAAGTGAAACGTTTGAGACATAGAATGATGGACGGTTATTGGTCAAATGACAAGTATTCCACGTTGGTAAACAAAGGAAGAAGTGTAAGATGAAACGAGTCGGAAGTCGCCGTGGAGCCGCGAAGGGCCGCGGCGCAGCCCTGTCGGAGCCTAGGCACCGGAGCGCCGCGACGCTAATTGGGTGTTCAGCCATTGGAGCCGCGGCGCTAATTCGCAGAGCCACGACGCTTCGGAGGCAGAATGCTGCGACGGAAAGATGGAAAGTTCTGACTTTTGGGCTGTTTTTGGAGCATTGAATCTCCATTATTTGGCACATGAATTCAACCATTATTTGGATGAATGTAACCCCTCAATAAGTGTCATTACATGGCTATTGAAGTCCATTAGTTGGCTAGTTGAGACGTCATCTCATTACACTATAAATTGAGGCCTTTGACTCAGTTGTTCAACACTTACTTCTGAAATCTTCTTCTTCCTCTCTAGCAAGTTTACTATATTCAAAGTTCTTCAAGAGTAACACTTGAGTTTCCTTTGCTCATTTGTTAAGTTGTTGTTGTATCTTGGGAGACTATTGCCCGACAACGTAAAAGGATATATATGAGGTAATCTTGTCTTAAAGACAGAGTGACATCACTCAACTTAGCAAATCACAAGGGGTTTGTATTGTTCTTGATTCCAGTTTGTTGTAATCTTTAGTTTATCCTTTCTAGCAATTTGTAATATTTACTTGCTTCTCGTTTCCTGCAATTGTTGTAACCCACAATTTTAAGACAAGATTTGCTTGTTGTAACTACTTAGAAACATGACTGGAAACTCTTTTGATTCTGTTGTTGCTGCTGGTGCTACTCAAGGCAACTCATCTGCCTTCCCCACTGCTGCCCAAGGCACATACAATGCCTTTACTGCTCCTCAAGGGAATGTGACAGTTCCTCCACCCTCTGCATTCCACCATGAACGCCTAGAAAAATTCATGGGCTCCAACTTTAAAAGATGACAGCAGAAGATGTTGTTTTACATGACGGTTATAGGAATGGCTCGGTTCCTAACAGAAGATCCTCCACAATCTGGAGATGAAATGGACCCTCAGCCTAATGAAACGGCTGAAGGGGCCAAGGTATCCATGTCGTTAATGGCATGAAGATCGTTCTTGATGCATGGAGTCATAACTACTTCACGTGTAAGAACTCTATTTTGAATTGTCTGTCAGACCCACCCTACACGGTGTATTGCACCGTAGGCACTGCTAAAAAATTATGGGAGAAGCTGCAGAAGAAGTACAACGCACAAGTGTGCGAAATGTAAGATGAAACGAGTCGGAAGTCGCCGCGGAGCTGCGAAGGGCCGCGGAGCAGCCCCGTCAGAGCCGAGGCGCCGCGACGCTAATTGGGTGTTCAACCACTGGAGCCGCGACGCTAATTGGGTGTTCAACCACTGGAGCCGCGGCGCTAATTCGCAGAGCCGCGATGCTTCGGAGTTAGAATGCTGCTATGACCTATAGGATGTTGTAATAGAAGATAGACCCCTGCAATTCATTCCTGTAAACTATTCTTTCTGTCCGAATTACAATTGATGAATTATAGAGAATTTTTTACTTGAAAGTACTTGCATATGTGATTAAAAAAGTTATAAAAATTAAATTAAAAAAGAAGAAGAATTAAGGGTAAACTGTTAAATATATTTAGAGATATTTATAATAAATATTTTCCTTCTACATTAGTTGTAGAATATTTATTTGTTTTGTAGTTCAGAAATATTTTATAATAATTATAATATTTACTTTTTTAAGTTTAGGATGTATAAGCAAATACATTTTTTTCCTTATTTTAGTCTCTTTTAGTTGCCTATACACAGGGAAGTACTCTTTTATTTTGAATTAATGCAATGAGCTATCATTTATTGATTTTTCTTATTCTAACAATGGTATCAGAACTCTTAATTTTAATGAATATGTGAGTTCATTGAGAATAATCACTTTTAACCTTATTTTTCAATCATACAAATGTCAATAACTCTCTGAATACCCACAAATATTTGCGGATGGAAATCATCACATTTATTAAGTGAAAATGAAGTTATCTTGGAGTTCGGAACCTAAATGACCCAAAAAGGAGGAAAGTGATCAAATATCTTTAACGCATTTTTTACGCTATAATGGACTTGACTAACGCCTCCCATTAAAATTTGTTACCCATTTTTAAAAAAAATAATAATAAAGAAGTTACATAACGCAACAAATTTATGCGCTATGCAATGTGAGAATTTTATATAAAGATTCACCCCACTATTTAAGGTAGTGTACAGTGTTAAGCAAAGACAAAAAATATAATTTAGATAACAAAAGCTGAAAGAAATCAATTTAGATGAGACTCAATAGTTGAGTCTACTAAGATCAAATATTCAATACGAAAAATATAAATCATACAAGAGAAAATTTATCTAATATCTTGTAGCTTGCTATCCAAGATCGTTGAAATGTCTTGCAACTTATTAGTTACTATTCGAGATGCTAGAACTAATTTAGTTTCAATATCAGTAGTACAATAGGTTTCGAAGTTGGGACTTTGAGTGTAATTATGTTGCCAACTTGTAGTCGATTCCATCACCCCGAGCCCAACGTGAAAATTTTAATGGTTCATTATTTTTGTACTTAATATATAAAATATATTTTACACATATAAGTTTATACGATACGATTCGGTATTTTTCAATTATTTTTATAAAATAAAAAATCTACCAAATTATTTGGTACACTTATAAATTTATATAAAAGTCGTCTATAAAAAGAAACCTAAAATTGGTTTTGTACTGTTTGGCTCAGTCGGTTAAGTCGGCTTTTAAAAGACCATTGACACCCTAGCTACAACTAAATTCGCCGCTAGTTCATCAATGGAGGAACGGACCGACTACTCTGAATTCTGACATTAGAAAGAATCAGAAGGAGGCAAAATTGAACACACTAGTTTATATATACTAATAAAATTAGAATAAAGGATAAAATGGAAAATTTAAAAAATAAGTAGGGGTATAATGAGTAAATGAAATAAGTAATCATGCAAAAATTATTGTTACAAAAATTGAGTTTTTTCATGATTATATAACAACAGAGTTACAATGGATTTACAACACAATACAATATAATTTTAAGAACAATGGAAACAAACATGATATCAATAAAAATAATATAATAATAAATCATGGGAAACAACGGAGTTATCATTCATTGATTTCTCTCTAGTTTCTCTTATTTTAATAATGGTATCAAAGCGATAAAATTTTATCCGTTTTGTATATTTATATTAAATCAATGAATGCATGATATATGTTGGAACATACATAACTATCACTTACCCATGATTTATTAATGTATAATCTTACTTCATTAAATTACATAACCATAATTAATTAATATATAATTTTACTTCATTAAATCAATTAACTATGATAAATTGCATTAGTTTGGTGTTGAAAGAAATAATCCCTTCCTTATTTTCATTGTATAAACCGTGTATATCACGGTCCAAATTCACTGGAATACCGTGTATATACCGTGATATACACTGTTGTATATTACGTATTATCACATGTATATACACGGTATAACTAACAGGTGTAAACACTCGATGCGAGTTCTTGATTTCATGGACCTTTGAGTTCATCGAAAAACCTTATTTTTCAACAATGACAAGTATCGATATCTATTTGAATTCCCCACAAACCTTCACCAAAAGCATCAAATTTGGCAAGCAAAGATGAAGTTTTATCTTGCGATTTATGATCTATGGATGTTGCAAGATAGACCTTTACAACTATTGTCCGCAAACTACCTTTTGTGTAAATTACCACTGATGGAATCTCCAGTAGTAAAAGCAACAAATTTACAACTAAGTCAATTCTTATTTGGGTACTAAATCAGTCAATAAGTATGCAAAATTCTCAAGGATAAGAAATTATTGATGAATTTGAATGTGCTAAATTCTGCTGGTGCTCTCATAAGGGAACGTTCATAAGAGATTATACAAGGCAAAGGGCCTAATTCTCTTCCATTTGATAAGAAAGTTTATACAATTACTTTTCATCAAAGGTGCAAAGAAATTATTTCTAAAAATACTTGAACTATGTGATAGAAAAAGGCAAGGAAATTGAGTTCAAGAAGTAGAAGAGGAGAATAATTAAGCATTCAAACTCAACTTGGTGGGGATTGTTAAAATATATTTAGAGATATTCTATAATATTACTTTCCTTCTAATTTAGAAACTACATTACTTCTTTAATATTCATTTTCATTTTAGTTTAGAAATATTCTTATGTAATCATATACTCCAGTATTATTCTCTTTTAGTTTAGAATCTATAAGGAAAAAAATATATTTTCCTTACCTTTAAACGATGTATCTTCTATTTGATTTAATGCAATGAATTATCATTCATTCTCTCTTTGGATTTAACACAACAGAGATAAATTCATCCTCGCATTGTGTTTATCGTATATTTTTTTCTGTTAAGATTTACTGTTTAAAGGACGATAAAATAGAATAGATTTGCATGCAATACAGGGTTAGTAGCAAGAATGAAATGCTCATATTTTCTCTTAAAGATACATGTATCCTTTTCTACATATTCTATGCCTATCTTATTGGTTCGATAATCAATTGGAATCCCTTTTGGATCCATACACCTCTGAAATCATAAAAATGAAACCATATTTGGTTCCATACATAACTCAGCTACAAGCAGGCAAAAGAACATATGGTATGTGTACAAATACAATAGAGAATGGCCCGACCGATATCGGCTCTGTTGAATTGACAAATATAGGCTCCAATGAAGGTATATTCCCAAATGAATCTACAGTTAGTGCATTTCCATTTAGCAGCATTGTCTGGCTTTGTAAATCTCCATTTTTAGCTGTTAAATGGTATTCTTCTCTTGTATTTGATGCTATTTTGCTACTTGTAGGCAGCTTAATTGAACTCTTTCTGTGGATATGATGTCTGTGTTTTCGCCGATGTAATATAGTACCGTTAAAATCAACTTTGGCATGGATGGTAGTGTTTCCGTCAAGGTTGATCAACAATAAGGTGATACCTTGCTGCAAATAAAAGTTGCTCTTTTCAGGTCAAATATACAATATAGCTAGTGTCTATGCAAATAAAGAATATATTGGTTACAACTTACAGACTGTTTTGCGCAATGAGTGTAGGCACGTATTTTCTTTGTCCCTGAGAAACTTGTTGATAAAACGTTCCTTCCCATCAATCGGTGCCAAAGAAGAGCACTGCAGTAAGGAAAGTTGTATTCGTTAAACAATAACTAAAGATGATAACAGATATTGTTATCTGTTCATGCCATGTAATAATAAGAGTTACTCCATTTGTTCCATTTGATGACATTTTTTCTTTTTTAGTTTGGGTTAGCTATTTATGATACTATGCATTTTGTGTGAGACAAGATGTCCATACAATATGCATGGATCAGGGGAGGTTCTAGGGCCCGCAGAGGGTGTTCACCCGAACACCCGTGGCAAAAAGTTACACCGTATATATAAAGTATTTTTTTATTTTTTACGTACATAAATAGATTTTGAATACCCTGAACATAAGAGAAGAGGTTGTTTCAGTGGTTTAGTAGGTTCAAAATTAACCTTGAGGTCTAAGTTCAAATCTCAGGCACTACATTTTTATTTTTCGAACTCCCTCAATGAAAATCCTACATCTGCCACTGCATGGGATTAGCCGCTTCAATGGGATTTTTATCCTGGTCGGAGGAGAATTACCAAACGTTTGGCATTCTCTCATGCTTGGGGGCAATGAGGTCTTTATTTGACAAGAAAAAGAAGACTGCCATTGCCATATGAATACTAAGTAATAATAGCATGGTGCTTCGAATTCGATATGAGAAATTTTCATATTGTTTTCTTTTTCAAACATTAGATTGTGTATGGAGAGATTAGTATGACATAAGGGGTATTTCTGATTTTCTCTTATCTATCGAGAGTTCTAATACAAATGACTTCTTTCTTTAATTGGAAAGCTTTAACTTTAAATTTTCCATTTACCCTTAATGACATGCTCTTATAACCATATAAATGACATTGCATGTTTACCTGTAGTAATCTGGATTTGGTACAAAGGTAGTTGTATTCAGTAAACCATAATTCCCACCAATCAGTGTTTGTCGACAGTATGTCTTGGTATCATAGGCAGCTGACATCCCGAGCTGGTCCAAATACCTATTATTTTTCAAATTCCAAACCCAACACTACTCAGGATCATGTATATACAACCACAGAGTTGAATATTATAAGTTTGAGCTTGTTTACCAGAAGCTAAAAGCAAAGGCATTTGTGACATGGTTGCGACCGCTGTTGTAAGCCCCTCCAGCCTCACCAACCCAGGCAACCACTGAACTGCCAGAGGTCTTGAGGACATTCTTGAGTTTGCTAAATGTGTCAGCCTCTCCATCGAGATAAGATGGATCGAGGATTTTTTCAAGAAGGTGTTCATCTCTTCCTAAAAATCAAAAGCAAAATCCCATGTTAACATCTGGGATAATTACATTTTTGGATCACTCAAAGAATAATAGCCAGCAAATGCACGTGTTTTGTATATTAAGTATAAAATACTTAATTGTATACAGAAAATATACATAAAATATACATTATCAGTGTATAGGTTTTGTATATTTTGGCTAGCGCCCGTAATTAATTTCGGCCGACGGGCCAATAATGAGAAAAGCCATAAACAACTTAGAGATTATGTTAGACTACAAAACCAGATCATATTTAGGTTTTGCTAACATACCTGGACCGAGGTTATATATGTGGTGAGTAGCCACATCAAATGATGTCCCGGCTTTATTTATTAGTTCCTTGAACCAGCCTTCATCAAAGAAACCTCCTGGTGCCAGGACCAACGGTTTAGTTTCGAAATTCTTGTAAGCATCTTGAACTATTTTGTACAAGGCAGTAGTATCAGATGCATATTGATTTGCTGCAACTCTGGTTCCAACTCCACTTCCACTCAATTCATTCCCTAGAAAGGAAATCGAGAACATAAGTTGTTCAATTCTGGTAACGCTTTAACAATATATTATACAGGGGTTGTTTGGTTGCTGGTTAGAGTTATGCAGTATTTCGTTATTCATTTATTAGTTATTTCATCTTCTTACCCTGCATACAATAATACATAGATTTCCTCATAACTTACTATAAACTGGTAATCAAACACTATACTTGGTGTGCTGAACTTTATACATAGCAACTAAAATGCTACCAAACATGGTGCTAGTTATGTTGGTTTTAATATATGGATAATTAACTTCCTAACCAGCAACCAAACTACCCCTTGTAGCATAGTTTTACAGATATGTTTTTGCATAAAAACTCATATTTCACAAAGATTTCGTAGAAGTAGACAAAATGAAGAATGCTATAGTCCTTACCGAGTTCCCAACCATGGATATCATATCCCTTTTTGACAGTATAATGTATAAGCGATTCAGCATTGCTTGGATCCCAAGCTCCCACAGATAAACCATCAGGGTGTACAAATCTTCCATAGAGAGCATTCAATCCAAAAATTATACTAGCCCTGAATGGAACACACACAGTTGATTAAGTTTTTCAGTTTTATAAAGATAAACGACAAAGTCCAAAAATAAAAAAGGAAACTAAAGACGTGATATTTACCCGGATTTATTAAAGAATGCATTGAGTTCATCCCATCTAGACAAGGGAAGGCACCCTGGAGTAAAACCAAACATCTCTGTAGTGTTTTTAACAAATGAAACACAGGGCTGTTTATGATCTTCAGTTTGGTATATAACTTTGTCTTGCAAAGTCCCGCCCAACCGAATCTTTAATGGTGAGAAGGCTGCAAGATATTATTATGATGAACATTAAGGGCCTCTAGTTTGTTACAGAAACATATAGATATGTGAAGAAAGCTCTCAAGATTTAGGAGTTAGCTATATGATCATCATACCTTTGATTGCATTGAGAAAAATAATGTTGTTAAGATCCTGCACAAAGATGAACACCATTTACTAATGCATCACAAGATCAACATAATTACTTTGAGTAATGTCACATGCAAGTATTAAATGGTAAAATCTATATTGCTCGGACTCTCCAAAAATGTCTCCTACACGCCCCTGTCTTCATACTGAAGAGTGCGAGCAACATAGGTTTCATCTGACATCTTATTGTCCACAGTGAATCAAGTCATTTTTTTCCCTTTTGGCTTTTTTTTTTAAAAGATGAATGAAATCATACCAAACAAACAACAAGAGTAGAAAAGAAGAAAGCAGAACAAATTAACTCCAACAACTATCAGCCAACTTTTTTTTTTCTTTTGAATTCTTTCCTTTTCTTTGGGTGGGTTGGGTAGGGGAATCTCACAGATCTTCAATTTAGCAAGTCAATCTTTTACAAGGAAAAGCTGAAACTAGCAAACAATAATACTAACTATGCCTCAATTTCAAGCATGTTTGAATCGGCTATATGGATATTCATGGATCATGTCGTTCCATTTAAACTCATGTCAGTCAATATTATATATAAGAACAAACTAAACTAAAAATATAAAGTACCAGAAGTTACCTATATTTACTACTTGGCTTAAGCTGAAACTAGCATTAAACAAGACTAGCACTATACAATTTTTATGATTACCCTGCAATTCTTTCCATTCCAACATCGCATATTCACACTACATATTGGCTAAAAGACCAAATTGCTCTAAAAGTCCAGAGCTAAATGTAAACTTTTGCAGCTGATTGCAGCTGTATATACTCCCTTTAGTTAAAATTCAAAAAGAATTAGAAGGAAAATTCATTTTCATGGGTGGCAAACTGCACGGGCGGAGCTATAAGCATGTCTATGCGTTCGACAGATTGCCCAGACTCTTGTATTTGTATTTAAAAATTTACTTAATGTGTATAAATAATTTATTCAGACCCAGTAAGCTATCTTTTCTAGAATCCAGAACCCATAAACTCAAAATACTAGCTTCGCCTCTAGCAAAGATATCAACATTTAACAACCATGTATTTAAAACAGAGGATTAACAACTAACACTATAGCACCATGATTTAATAGAACTACACCATATAAGAGCCTCTCTCACCCCACCATTTCTAAGTGAGGGATAAGATCTGCGTACACTCTACCCACCCCACACCCCACCTGGTGGGATTATATGGGTATGTTGTTGTTGTTGTACATCATAAGAGCATTTCAACACAATAGAACTGAAAAAAAAGCTTGCAGAAAAGGCCAATACATTCAAGAAAACTATACCATAAATGCATTTCTACCCAATAAAACTGAAAATGCATTCAAGAAAACAATACCAGATTCAAGAAAGAAGTATGGTCCCAAGCACAAGTTCCATAATCACATTTCTCAGGTGGCCACCAATCCAAAGTAGCACATATAAAATGTTTATCTATTTTTCCAATGGCATATTTCCCATCTATAAACACAGTGCCTTGAGCTGTGTCTGAGTACCCACAAATGAATCTTAAACTAAACAAACAAATCCACACCAACACTCCCTTTTGCAAAAATAAACAACCCATTCTTGAAAATTTTAGAAAAAAGCAAAAAATAAAATAAAAAGAAACTTAAGGTAAATATCGAGATCTATATTGAAAGAAAGTAATGGGTCGCTATGGAACACTTCATTGGAGGCTATTAACAAGAGTATATAAAGGTGGAGTAAGGGTGACAAGACAAAAAAGGCATTATGGCTCAAGATTGGATCAAGAAATGATTTTTTAATGTAAAGTTTGGAAAGAAATTTAAAGATTTGGTGGTAATGTTGTATTTTGGAAATATAAAAGAAAACAACAAAGGATGTGCAAGACATGACTACTCCTCTCATAACCAACCAAAGGTAACAGGTTCGAGTCGTGAGTATAAAAAAATCTCATTCCCCCATGGATCTTAGTTGCGAGAATTCAAATAAAATAAAAATATATAAAAGATACATTTTGTGAACTTCAAGTTGGCAGTGATTATTTATGGGGTTCTTGGCTTGAGGAAAGTGAAAAAAAGATTGCTCAACAACAGGGGAAAAGATAAGTAATGTCTGTGGGACCATTGCCCTCTAACCAATGCATCTTTTCTAAAACAATATAGGGTGAAAATACTCTAGCTAGCATTCCAAAATAAGTAATGTAATTTTTTGTGTTATGGTAAAATTGTGAAGGGGATGGGGCAACTCCGTCGTGTGAATTTGGTTACATTATCTGTTTCAATTTCAAATGAAGGAAGAGCATGTGGTAGGCTGATAGCTATAGTAAAATATATCATCGATATTAATTTGTGTATGACTGTTACGTGATAGTTATTATGTAGAAATTTTTAACAAAAATGGTGATTATGAAAGTGGGTAAGGTATTGATTTAACACAATGACAATAGCAATGAAGATATCATTCTAACTATGTGATTTTTTTATAACCCTTGTGTTCTGATTAAGTTTGTGTGTATTCGATTATTTCATTAAATACATTATTATTTTTTATCAATATAAATATAGAATAACTTTGTTTATAATGACAAGTTATGAACGAATTTTTCAACCCTTTTTCTAGTCACATATCATGAGATGTTTGAGAATTAGGTATGATAACTAGATTTAGAGTTGGACATATCAGAAGTTTGAGAATTTGTATGATAATGTGGATACAACAATTGCAGGAAATTGGAAGTAAGTAAATATTACAAATGCTAGAAAGGATAAACTACTCAAGATTACAACAAACTGGAAATAAGAACGATTACAAACTCCTTGTGATTTGCTGAGTCAAGTGATGACAACCTGTCTTTAAGACAAGATTGCCCCGTATATATCATTTTACGTTGTCGGGCAATAGTCTCCCAAGATACAACAACAACTTAACAAATGAACAAAGGAAACTCAAGTGTTACTCTTGAAAACTTTGAATATAGAAAACTTGCTAGAGAGTCAGACGAAGATTTCAGAAAATTTCTTAGTCTTGAACAATTGAGTCAAATGCCTCAATTTATAGTATAAGAAAATGACCCCTCAACTAGCCAATTAATAGCCTTCAATATCCATGTAATGGCACTTATTGAGGGGTTACATTAAGCCAAATAATGGCTGAATCCATGTGCCAAATAATGGAGATTCAATGCTCCAAAACCAGCCCAAAAGTCAGAACTTTCCATCTTTCCGATGCAGCATTCTGCCTCCGAATCGCCGCGGCTTTGCGAATTAGCTCTGCGGCGCCTCGGATCCATTAGCCCAACCACCAATTAGCGTCGTGGCGCTGCCATGGGGGCGCCGCGGCTCCGACGGTGTTGCGTCGCGACCCTTCACGGCTCCGCGGCGATTTTTGACTCGTTTCATCTTACACTTCTTCATTCGTTTACCAACGTGGAATACTTGTCATTTGGCCAATAACCGTTCATCATTCTATGTCTCAAACGTATTACTTACGTACCAATATCTCTTTCACTAATGAAATTTGCGATATTTGCCACTACGTGTGCACGTGTGTGAAAACGACGTTTCCGATGTGCGGAGCCCCAATTGTTCGAGTTATAATTAATGGGATAAACTTAATTTCACATTAGTAAATTTCCAACAACTTATTTGTGCATTGTTACAGATTCATGATGGAAGACAATTATTAGGCTATCACCAAACAAGATTAATACTATAGTACAAAAAGTATGCGGTCTAAAGTACTTTTAGAATTTATTGAATTATAAACGAATCTTTGTAATCTCAAACCAGATCATTTAATTATTGCTTTATTAGTTCAATTCACATTTGAACATGGATAGTCATTAAAGAAAGTGGTCGTTTGAAAACTATCATCAGATATTTAGTTTTCGTAAATTCCTCCCCCAGCTTAGTGTGTTTTTTATAGTAATCAACTATGGTCCTTCTCTTTTGCTAGCACTCTGCTAGTTCCGCCTTAGTTGTTGCATTCGAGGGCCGTTAATAACGGCGAACCGCTCTCGAATGCTCGTTCATAATTCTTCCACTTTCTCTTTATGTGTAATCGTTGAGCGAAGAGTCGATTCTATGGTGTTGTGAATCCACGACACCAACAGTGAGTTTATACTTTATAGTCCACCAATCTTCCAAGTCCGGCGACTCTTCGTCCGGTTTTTTTATTGTACGGTCGACGAAGCCAAACTTCTTTCTTACTCTTAGGGTTGTCCTCATAGATCTAGCCCATTCTTCATAATTTTTGTCCTTCAATTGGACATGTGTCACCACAATTCTTGGGTTATCATTCGACGTAATGTCGTAGGGAGATATTGTTTTTCTTTGGGTTTTGTTTTCTTCACCAACGATTCCTTTGTTGTTATCGCTAGTTTCTTTACCGTCACCTGCCATTATTCTATGTTTTTGGTGTTCTTTCTAACGTGGCTCTAATACCATGTTAAAATCGAGACAGTGACGAGAATTTAGAGAGATAAAAATAATGAGACAATTCTTTCTAATTTGTATTCATCATAATGACCTGCTTATATAGAAGTAAGGTTCTCATTCCCCTAGTCTTATAAGAAGGTAACCTTATTCCAATAGGACTACAAATTCTATATTTACCATAATTATAATTGTATCATAAATAGACTAAACTATTATAATTAAACTAGAATAGGATCTTCAATGGTCATTTTTCTTTTTCATTTTTCTATAGCAGTAGTCCGAAATTAGCGACCATATCTATCGGAAGCCCTTCCCGACCAGCTGATTTTCGACGGACGTGAAACCATATGAATGATGTCGGAAAATAAGCAATTTCCGACTATATATTCCGACTGATCTGACAATAAAAAATAAATGAATTTCTGCTAGTGACACTATAATATATAAGATTAATATTTTTACGTATATATACTAGATATTAAACCTTTTCTATAAATTTTTTGCCTTAGTTCCTGTTACCCACTGAGATCCAAATTCTACTAGGAAAAAAGGGCGATGGTGGAGGGTTGGTGAACATTTGAACTGAATAAAGCCTGGCTGGACCAAAGAGAAAAGACCTTCACTATATCTTGCAAATGCAGGGATAATGTGATTAGAAAGAAAAAAAAAACCAGTTGGTGACATTTCAAGTTCAGGTGAATTTGGTGAGTGTCACAAAGGTCATTTTGACAAGTATAACGAACTACCTATATTAAAGCTGATAGGACGTTCATTTAACAGTCTAAATGACTTTGACCAAAATAAAAATAAAAACTAAATGACTTAGTATTAAAAGAAAATTTTACTTTGTAATATCGCATAACCCCGTGTTAATTGTGTAAGACAATAAAAAAAAATCGTATAAAAAAATCTACCTCCAAATTTCTTTTTCTTTTTCTATATTGTATAAAGCATCATTATTAGTGACGTACAAATAATTGTTATATCTAATTAATAAAAGAAATTATGAGCTTAAGATAAGATTTTTCTGCTACCAACAAGGTTGTGGTGAGGTGATAAATATTTTTTTATCCTTAATCATAGCATTCGAGCTTGAGTCTCTCTAGGTATAGAGTCGCTTTTGTTAGGGAATGATTTACCCTCTGATGTGGAACTTCATAGCGCGAACTCGAATTTAGTCGGATTTCAATATGAGTATTGGACATCGGATTAGAAATCAAAAAAAAAAATTGCGGTAAATATTTTGTTTTTCTTTGACTTAATGTTGTTAGAAAGATCGTTGAACCTTCTCAAGATTTTACTTAAATAATACTACTAATTTTTTTGAACTGTTGTCGTATGTCAATCATATCATAAACGACAGTAGCTGGGGATTAGACCTAATATTCTCTTGAAATTATGTAAACTTCTGGTCCTAGTTTTAAACTTTTAAGTGTTGTTCCTCGCTGATTCTCATGATTGATTGTTTTTATTTACTCCCTCCATCTCAATTTAAGTTTCTTAATTTGACTTGACACAGAATTTAAAAAATAAAGAAATATTTTTGAATCTTGTGATATTAAATTAAATATGTGTGAAGTTTTTTTAATCTTGTGGTAAGTTAAACTTGTCTTGAAATTGAAAAAATTACTAAATATAGAAAGAGATACTCTTTTAGGACATACCAAAAAGAAAAGTAACACAATTAAATCAGAACAAAAAAAGTACTTAATTGGAAAGTCAACTTCCTTTCATGCATCTAGTTCGATTCCCGTAAGGAATAGATACTCATTCTCGATCGCTTTCAGTTACTGTTAATTGTTGAGTGATCGCTCGCTATCTGGCGGTAAAGATGGTCTGGAAGCTTCCTCTCTCCCAGCAAGTAAGACGAGATCACCACTTCTCTAGATACGTCCCTCGTTCTCATAAATTTTACTGTACTAGGTTGCAGTTATATACTCACTCCGTTCACTTTTACTTATCAATTATTAATTTTATACACCCCTTAAAAATAATAAATAAAGTGTATAATTTATCATGATATTCATATTAATTGGTGCATAATTTTAATTAACTCGATGTCCATTAATTTTGTTTGCACATCTCATTTGTATGAAGGGTCGTATTTAGGTGTAGTAGTTTTTTCATGGGGACTCGTGTTCCTCTCTTTAGATAGCAATGTTATATTTTTTCAAGATTACTAAATAGATATGTGCATACCAAAGCTGAAAGTGTCCCGTGACATGATAATTATTGGGTACATCTCTACAACTGAATCCGAAATTGAAATTTCATGTGTTTTCTTGTTAGGTTTTCTTTTCTTTTCTTTTTAGAATTGAGCCCGATGATTCAAACCTTACATCTATCTTATCGTGCAAAAGAAATAATCTCTTGATTATTTTCATTAATTGAAAGAGTATATATACAATTTACATATTTTTATAATAGGAGAATTCTATTCATATTCTACTCCTAAAGCCTTATTCTACTTGGACACTAACTATACAATTATGGTAATACAAATATTATAGTAAGTGTACAATACTAATTACACCACAACATTACCTAAACTAGGAGACTAAAATCTTACCTAAACTATAAACCATATATACGGTCAACATGGCCAATATACATAATATACACATGTATATTGTGTGTATATTATGTATATTTAACACACCCCCGCAGTCATAGCGGCGGTCTTCGAATGCTGAGACTGTCCCTAAAATCTTCAAAAAGGACCGAGGGAAGACCCTTTGTAAAGATGTCGGCAACTTGATACCTGGACGGGACATGGCAGACACGTACTTGACCACGGGAAACCTTTTCGTGAACAAAGTGAATGTCCATCTCGATATGTTTAGTGCGCTGGTGCTGAATCGGATTACCAGAAAGGTAGATGGCACTAACATTATCACAATAAACCAAGGTCGCCTTCTGAATAGGACAATGAAGCTCTAACAGCAAATTACGTAACCAACATGATTCCGAGACCACATTAGCCACCCCTCGATACTCGGCCTCGGCACTAGAGCGGGACAAAGTCGGCTGACGTTTCGCAGACCAGGAGACCAAGTTATTGCCAAGAAACATACAATAGCCAGACGTAGACCGTCTGGTATTCGGACAGCCACCCCAATCAGCATCAGTGTACGAGAGAAGAGTCGATGTCGATGGCGGATATAAATGCAAGTCATAGTCAAGTGTCCCCTGGATGTACCGAATAATGCATTTGAGCGCATTCATGTGCTCAACCCTAGGATCATGCATAAAGAAACACACTTGTTGTACGACATATGTAATATCCGGTCTCGTGGATGTAAGATACTGAAGGCCCCCTGCAAGACTGTCATAGCGGGTCGGATCCTCGTATGGTGTGCCAGCCCTAGCACCAAGCTTGGGTTTAGTATCAACTGGAGTGGAGGTGAACTTACAGGATGACATGTCAGCCCTCTCAATGATCTCAGTGGCATACTTTCATTGGGATAAGAACAACCCACACGCATGACGAGTGACAGCAATCCCCAAAAAATAACTCAATGGCCTCAAGTCTTTCATAGAAAACTCAGAACTGAGCATTGTCATGATAGACTGGCGTAAGGCATCGGAAGAGGCAGTCAAGATAATATTATCCACATATAAGAGTATATAAGCCAAGGAAGAACCACGACGATATATGAACAAGGAATTATCCGACCTGCTGTGAGTGAACCCAATAGTCGAAACATAGTCGGCAAACCTCTTATACCAAGCCCGTGGAGACTGTTTAACCCCATATAAGGACTTCTTCAACAAACAGACATGATGAGGATATTTGGGATTCCTAAACCCCAAAGGCTGATGCATATAAATTGTTTCCTTGAGATCATCATGTAGGAAAGTATTATTCACATCTAACTGATGAATGGGCCATGCTTTCGAAAGAGCTAAGCTGAGCACAGTGTAAATGATAGCCGGTTTGACCACCGAACTAAACGTCTCACCACAATCCACACCAACATGCTGAGTCTTACCTTCACCCACAAGCCGAGCCTTATATCGTGCAAACGAACCGTCTGAATTGTCCTTATGAGCAAAAATCTACATAGACCTAATAATATTAATACCAGAAGGACGGGGCACAAACTCCCACGTTTTATTATTAATAAGAGCATTATATTCATCGGTCATAGCAATTTTCCAATTCGGGTCATTTAACGCAGACACATGAGTACGGGGTAAGGGTGATTTAAGAACATTAGAATTTAAATTAAAATATTTTTTTGGTTTAAAAATACCGCGTTGACTACAAGTGACCGGTCTATGACTCGGGGGAGAATGGGGTGGATTTTGGGAATTTTCTGGACTCGGGACGGACTGGCCAGCAGGCAGTGGGCCTGCTGGCCCAACACGGTAACAGGATTGGGAATCTGGGACTAGGGCAGTGGCGGTAATGGGTTGGGTCATCGCCCACCATCGTGATCGCCCAAGAATCGGACAGACCGGTTGCTCAGATCGTAACGGTGACGAGCATGGGGCAGGCGATGGGCTCGCTGGCTGATTTGGGGTGCGAGACATATCCGAAAAATAGTGAATAATATACAGGGATATACCATCATCCAAAAAATTATACGAACTAGGCACGGGATTACTAACCTTAACAAATGAAAATTGGGATTCATAAAAAAGGACATGGCGACTAATGATGATTTTATTAGATGATAAATCAAAACATTTGTAACCACAATGATTAGATGGATAACCCAAAAATACACTAGGGGTAGAACAGGCCTGAAGTTTATTAATTATGGTGGATGGAAACAACGGATAACATAAGCACCCAAAGATCCTAAGATGCGAATACGAAGGAGTCTTATTATACAAAATTTGAAGAGGGGATGAATTTGTCAAACCTTTGGAAGGAAGAATTTTAAGAAGATATGTAGTCATTTGTAGAGCATGATGCCAAAAAGGAGGGGGTACGTAGGCATGAATCAATAACGTTCGGATAATGTTATTAATGGTATGGATTTTGCATCCGGCTTTTCCATTTTGTGAAGACGTATGAGGACATGAAAAAAGAAAATTTATCCCATTATTAGCAGAAAATTTCCGAAACACCCCATTGTCATATTCTTTGTCATTATCACATTGAATATTTTTTATGTCTCGTTCGAATTGAGTTCTAATGAATGCTCTAAATTTTAAGATGGAAAAAACTTGAGATTTTTTCGCTATCGGAAAAGTCCATAAAAACTTACTAATCATCCAAAAAGAGAACATAATACCGATGACCCCAAGAACTAAGAACATGAGACGTCTATAAATCACTATGAATAATATCAAATGACATTAAAGTATGAGAATTAGAGTCTACAAATGGCAACTTAACTATTTTTTCTAAAGAACAAGATTGACAATTCGGAGTACTACGCACACTCTTACAAGAAATAAAATTGTTTTTATCTAAGGAAAAAAAAATAGACGATCCCGGATGACCTAGACGAGCATGCCACAAGGAAGGAGCCAGCGTTGCAAAAGTGGATGGCAATGCGTGACTCGAGAAACCGAAACGTGGTGTGATCGGATAAAGATCCCCCCTACTATCACACCTCATGAGAGGACTCCCTATTTTGAAAGCCTTCACAGAAAAACCAAATGGATCAAATTCTATGGACACAGAATTATCAGTGGTGAATTTTCAGACAGACACTAAATTTTTAATTAATTTTGGAGCGTGAAGAGTATTTTTCAAAATAATGAGTGGATTGGGGGGGGGGAGATAATGTTTTATGACCATAACCACAAATTGGAATTGAATTACCATTACCAATAATTATACCACGATTGTTGCTCAAATTGTAATAAGACGAGAGAGTACCTGAATCGGACGTCATGTGAGTAGTGGCGCTGGTGTCCATGTACCAATTTGAAAGGGTATATATACAATTTACATATTTTCATAATAGGAGAATCCTATTCCTATTCTACTCCTAAAGCCTTATTCTACTTGAACACTAACTATACAATTATGGTAATACAAATATTATAGTAAGTGTATAATACTAATTACACCACAACATTACCTAAACTAGGAGACTAAAACCTTACCTAAACTATATACCATATATACGGTCAACATGGCCAATATACATAATATACACATGTATATTATGTGTATATTATGTATATTTAACATCGTGTTTTGTTTCCTTTCTTTTCTAGAATTGGCTCCCTCGATGGGATTGATTATGTTTGGCGTCCACTCTTGCATTTTAATTAAGCATTTTTTGTTTGATTTATTATTCAAAATCCCTAAGTTTGACATATTGAAAATTCTATTTTTCTTTTGTCATTGTAAACTTCTATACAATTAAACCAATATCTATACCTAAAACTAGCAGTAGTGATCGATGTAGCATATAGTTAAGGGGTTTAACTATCCCATTATTTTTGTAAAATCACTAAAATTACAAAGAGAATTTAATCTTGAACCTATCATTTTAAAAGTTGTAATAAGTTTACCGTAAGAATCTAAAGGTTGAACCCGTCAAATATAAATTTTGAATCTACATCTTTGTAATAGTGTTCATCCTCCTCTTAAAATCTTAGATTCGTCCTAGTTTGTATGTTTTTTTCTTTTCTTTTAATAATGCTTTGGCATAAAATTGAAGAAAAAGGTAAATGGGAGAAGTAAAAGTACATAAAACTGTGTTAACGAAAGTGATGTTACATACTTGGTGTTTAGTTTACTCAATATATGATTTTGAAATAAGAATCTGACAGTTTATCTTTCTGGTTAGAATTTTCTTAGGAATTCCTTTCATTATTCACAATATATATAATTATACAAAGATTGATTCTTAATATAGTATGAATCCTAACTTACCTTAAATGGTTTATTCCTAATACAATAAAAATCATACGTTACCTTAAATATACATCTATCATAATTACAAAATATACGGTGAATATTCGTTAATACTCCCCCTCAGACGGAGCGGGAGGAGGCCGAACGCTAAGGCAGGATCGGAAGTCGGTGAAGAGTTGTCGCGGTAGTCCCTTTGTGAAAATGTCTGCATACTGATAAGAGGAAGGCACGTGTAATATTTTGACCTGACCACGGGCAACCTTCTCTCGCACAAAGTGGATATCCATCTCAATATGCTTAGTCCACTGATGTTTGACCAGATTATGAGACATATAGATGACAGATATGTTGTCACAATAGACTATAGACGCCTTTCATAGTGGACACTGGAGCTCCAAAAGAAGATTTTGGAGCCAACAGATCTCAGCAACGACATTAGCAACTCCGCGATATTCTGCTTCAGCACTCGAACGGGATAGCGTGGTCTGCCGCTTGGCGGACCATGAGATAAGATTATCCCCAAGAAATACACTGTATCCTGAGGTGGAGCGACATGTGTCGGGGCATCCTGTCCAATCTGCATCCGTGTAGGCGAGTAACTTGGTTGGGGCAGAGGGGTATAGATGTAATCCAAAGTCTAGTGTGCCCTTAACGTATCTGATAATATGTTTGAGGGCGGCAAAATGGGACTCTCGGGAGTCGTGCATAAATAGACACACATGCTGAACGGCATATGCAATATCAGGCCTAGTGAATGTAAGATACTGAAGAGCACCTGCAAAACTCCGATATAGAGTGTGATCAGAAACTTGCGCACCGTCATTGGCACTAAGCTTGGATTTTGAGTCCACCGGAGTTGGCATAATTTTACAATTTGTCATCTTGGCCCTGTACACTATCTCTTCTGCATACTTACGCTGACATAGGAACATAGTGGCTGCAGATCTGTTCACTGATATACCCAAAAAATAACTCAGCTTGCCCAAGTCAGTCATAGCAAATTCAGTTTTGAGTAGAGCAATGATTTCATTCTTCAAACCATCAGATGAGGCAGTAAGAACAATGTCATCGACATATAATAGCAAATATGCAGTGCTGCTACCTCGGTGAAAAGTGAAGAGAGAGTTATCACACCTGCTACATATAAAACCAATCTGCAGAAGATACATGGGAAAACGATCATACCAAGCGCAGGGTGCCTGTTTCAATCCATACAATGACTTCCTGAGACGACATACAAACTGCGGAACTGCCGGATGAACAAAGTCAGGGGGCTGATGCATGTACACAGTTTCTTTCAAATCCCCATGAATAAATGCATTCTTAACATCCAGCTTATGAATCGGCCAATGCATGCCCATAGCAATACTGAGAACAGTCCGAATAGTGGCCGGTTTAACAACCGGACTGAATGTCTCACCACAATCAATAACTTCCTGTTGATTAGTGACATTGGCAACTAGTCTTGCCTTATACCTCTCTAAGTCACCACTGTCTCTGAACATGTGATGAAATAACCACATACACCAGATAACATTCACATCGTCTGGTCTAGGTACCAAATCCCAAGTGTTCTGCTTGGTTAAAGCGTTAAAATCCTCACACATGGCCGCATTCCAATTAGGGTCCAGTTTGGCTAGTTTTGGATTTTTTGGAATGGGTGATAAGGTTTGTGTGGAGAGATTGAAGTGAACCTTGAGTTTGAAGATCCCGTGTTGTGCACGAGTCTCCATGCGATGAGAGGGCAGTAGTGGGAGGTCGGGGCTGGGAGGTTGCAGGTCCACTAGTTCTGGACCAGTAGGCAGCAGTGCTGCGGGACTAGTGGTATCTGGACTGAGGGACTCGTAGTCTGCTGGGGGTGCTGGAGACACTGCTGCTGGTGGTGCAGGAGACAAGGTTGATGGTGGTGCAGGAGAGCATGTATCTATTTGGTGGCGTCGGACAGTGTTGGGGACGGGACTGTCGAAACAGTGGGCTGCTGTTGGTATAGAGTTTAGATAGCCGGGGACAGACTCAGTTCATCGAAAAAGATGTAATCGGTGGTCTAAAATTTTTGGAGATTTGAAAAAGGAAAGGTCGTCTCGTCAAAGGTGACGTGACGGGAGACGATGATTTTGCGAGTGGCAATGTCATAACACAGGTAGCCCCGATGAGTAGAAGATAGACCAACGAAGACACATGACATAGTGCGAGGGGCAAGTTTATGAGGTGCATTGGAGGCTATGTTGGGGTAGCATAAGCATTTGAAAATACGTAGGTGATCATATGATAGTATCCTACGGTATAAGATTTCGGTAGGGGTCTTATTTTGGAGAGTGCTAGTTGGTAAAATATTAAGAAGGGATTCTACCATTTTAATAGCATAGACCCAAAAAGGCGGTGGTAGACATGCATGAAACAGAAGGGTGCGAACCATGTTATTGATGGTACGTATAATTCGTTCAGCCTTTCCATTTTGGGAGGAAGTATAGGGACAAGAAAAATGGAAAACCATGCCTTGTTTAGAACAGAAATTGTGAAATGCCGAGTTATTAAATTCACGCCCATTATCACATTGGAAAGATTTGATAGATTTTTCAAATTGTGTTTTAATGAATTTTTGAAACTCAAGAAATTTGGCAAAAGCTTTAGATTTGAATTTCAGAGGCTAAATCCAGACAAAATATGAAAAATCATCTAAGAATACTAGATAGAATTTGTGACCCAAAGAGCTAACAATCGGAGATGTCCACAAATCAGCATGAACAATATCAAAAGGAGAAAAAGTAACATTGTTTGATGACATAAATGGAAGACGAGTATGCTTGCCTAATGGGCAAGAAAAACAGTGTTGGGCAATTTTTCCATTATTATATTGAATACGCTTAGAAGTCCTAAGAAAAGTAAAAACTTGGTCTCCGGGGTGTCCGAGTCTGTTGTGCCAAGTTGAGAGAGAGATCGCCGCAAGGGATAGAGGTGATTGCGGTCTGACAGCGGAAGATTGAGTATGTGGGTAGAGGTCTCCCACACTATTGCAGCGTGTAAGAATTTTCCCCGTATTGAGTTCCTTCACAGAAAAACCAAAAGGGTCAAATTCGACAGACACATAATTATTGCTAGTGAATTTTCTAACAGAGATTAAGTTTTTAATGATGTTAGGGGTGTATAAGACGTGGTTTAGAGAGAAAGGCGGGTGTGGATGTTTGGTGTGTGTGTTACCGTAACCTTCAATTGGAATGTGATGACCATTGCCGGCTGTAATAAATTGAGGACACTTTAACCGAAGTAATTGAGATAAGTTACCTGACGACCGGGTGAGGTGAGATGTGGCTCTGGTGTCCATGTACCAATTTTCATCGGGCTGTTGAAGGTTCATGGTGTTGTAGGCATGGCCCAAATCATTGGGGGCAGTGCTGGCTGAACGATGGCGAGTGGGCTGCTATTTCTGTTTGGTGGGCTGCTGTTGGTGAGGCGAGCCCAATAGGCGAGCGACCAAGGTTCTTTGGGCTGAGCCCTGCAGTTGGGTATGGGCTTGCAGGTGAGGCCCAGTTCTGTTGGTTGGGCCATGTTAGCTGATGTCCAGCCCACTGGAAATAGGCAGGATTTGGGCCTGGCTGCTGTCCAGCCACTGGTTGCGTTGGCCCTTGCCGCGGCCCTTGCCTTTGTTATTATTGTCGCGACCTCTGCCGCCACAACCTCCGCCGCGGGACTGCTGCTGTTGGTGTTCATGCGGTGGTGGCGGGTGGTGTTGGTCGCCGGTGATGTCATTCCTTCAACGGCTAACGCCTTTTGATTATGCTCCTCTTGTTTTGCACGTCGAGTTTCTTCCAACAATAGTTGTGAACGTGCCTTGGTGAAACTAGGTAGTGGGTCGCCCTGTTGAATCATCGTTGCAAGTGTATCATGTTCACCTTTTGATAGACCAACAACTAATTAGAGTACCATCTTGGTTTCAGAAACAGATGTCCCGATGTTGGAAAGTTGGTCGGCTATGAATTTTAGTTGTTTGCAATATTCAGACATGTTGAAATTCTCGAGGCGCGTATTGTTGAATTGTTCTTCCAAATACACGGCCCGATTATTTTTGTTGTCCTGAAAAATTTCTTCCAACTGTACCCAAAGGTCTGGCACCTGTTTTCATGATAGTACACAACAAGTCTTTTGAGATGGTGTCGTATATCCACTGTTTGACGATGACGTCAAGGCGACGCCATGTTGGTTCGGCAATATCGGTGGGACGAGGAACATAGTCATCAATATGGTCGAGCATGTTATACGCACATGCATGAATATAGAACAGTTCTGTCCACATGGAATATTGACAGTCTTCTTGATAAAAAATTATAAGGATAGAGTTCTTGATGTTTGTAACGGCGAAAGTCGGGTGAAAAGAAAACGATGATCATTGAGAGGAGTTGTCAAAAGTGCCAGTGGAGGAACCAGAATTTGTGTGGGAAGACATGGTGGTTGTCGGTGTGCCGTCGACCGAAGGGAAAAAATTGAGAGAGATGGTGGGTTGGTCGGCGGCTAATTTTGAGAGAGATAGGAGAGTATGGATTAGGTTTACGCTCTTGATACCATGTTAGAATGAATAATTTCCCTTAGGGATTCCTTTCATTATTCACAATATATATAGTTGTACAAAGGTTGATTCCTAATACAGTACGAATCCTGAAAGAAATAATCCCCTTGATTATTTTCATTAATTGAATAGGTATATATACAAGTTACAAAATAGGAGAATCCTATTCCTAAAATCTTATTTTACCATAATTCTAACTCTACAATTATGGTGGTGTATAATCCTAATTTAGGTAACAAATACATTACAATATACTTCACATATATTTTCCTAATATACAATATTCTTACATGTTTATTTACCCTAACATATATTACCTAAAATCTGTTTTCCAAAACCGAGAGCTTCCAATTTGGGGCAGAATCCGAGATTAAATACACAATATACACACATATATATTGTGTGTATATTGTATATTTAACAAATTCTAACGTACATTAAATGGTTGATTCCTAATACAATAAGAATCCTACGTTACCTTAAATATACATTATCATAATTATAAAATATACGGTGAATATTCGAAAAATATTCGCTAACATTTCTCCTAAGGTGCATTTTGTTTAAATTTTTTTTGTGCTAGTTTTAAGCAATCTAACAACTCTATCTTGCTATTCATAAGAGTGCTTGAATCCCCACCAAGAAGTAACTACCAAAAAAACCAAATCCATTCTACTTTACTTTACTCCTTGAGGACCACAATATACTTTATAGGTCAAAATTATATCATTGAAAATTGCCTTTGTTTGACCAATGTCACGTCTCAATGAAATTTTCTAAAGTAACTTAAAATGTAATCTTGTTATCCTCTTTATCTTTTATTTGATTAAAAATACGACCAATAGCGAGTTAGGTAACCAAGTTTTTTGTCATTATAATAGTGTATAAGATCATATACACTATTATACAATATTATACAAGGAAAGAGAATAGCGGCGAGTTCGAAAAGAGTGACGACGTGGTACAGTGACTAATTGGTTTCACCACCAGCATAGGAGAAGGAAGATAAGGATTCTTGGCGGGAAAACTCCATTACCGGCGACTGTGTGAGCTTCGCCGGAAAACAGACAAGTTGGAACATCTGTTTGTTTTTTTGCTTCTGTTGTTCCAGATTCGAATAAGGCTGGTCAGATCTGTTTAATTTGGTACTAGATTTTGTGGGTACTAGATTATGTTTGGACCTTGTTAATTGGGGAAGGAGATCGACGGAATTATGGTACTAGATTAATTGGGGCAGGAGATAGATAGATAGATAGAAAGAAAGGGGGAGAGAGGGGACTGAGTCATTTTTTTTTTTTGTAAGATTTGAAAAGATGGTCAATTTTAATAGTATTAATATACAACGTAATTAAATCTAAATAATATAACTATAAACCAAGTTATTATTATATATAAATTTAAAATCAAAAAGATATTAATGGAGTTTACTAAAGATATTTGCATGTATGCAGAAAATAAGATTAAAATAACAAAATTATGGCGTGTTTTTTTGTCATTGTGTAGATAGTTTGTAACTTGAATTCATTGGTCCAACTAATTCAAGAGGCGAATTTAAGATTTAATATTTATGGGTTCCTATAACAAATTTTAAGTTAATATACATTAATAATTGGTATGGGTGTACAATCAAATATTTATAAATATTTAGTAATTTTAACATATATACAAGATTTATGCCAAAGCTATACTTGATTCTCGTAAATCCGTATATTGTACACAAATTCCGCCTCTGACTAATTCGCATTGTTGGGTAGACCCACTAAGCTAGAGGGGAAAAGTTTGTGGCCGAGAAATTCATCATTCGAAGTTGAAACCTCTACTTAAAAGTGAAAGAATTTTAATCATCCTACCACAGGTTTTAATAATTTTGTAACCGTAACAAAGTGACAGACAAGACTAGACAAAACGTTTGAGAAATTAACGTCATTATATCCTTTCATGACTTAATTTCCTTGGTCAAATTAAATTGGACATTATATCTATAGCTTAATTCTTAATTATTCACCTCCAAATATGTTTACATGCATGCAAATACTTGTCTGTTATAATTGGAAGAATTTATGAACATAAATGTGAATAATCAAGCTTTATACGTTATCATAAAAAGGAGCAAGTGGAAAGTCTCCCTCCTATGGGTTGTTCTCTCTTTTGCATGTTTCACGATAAATATATACGTGCCAGTAAATCTTATGTAATAAGAATATGTCGATGAATGTTTTTTAAGGATTTTAAGAAAAGAATCGTTGAAATTTTACATTTGACAAATTAAATTAGTAATTGGAGAATACTATACTGGTAAGATTCCGCAAGCAATTATTAATTTTATTTTGTGTTTGATTATGTATTTAGGTTTGTAAATTTATTTGGGATAGTATAAAATATTCGAGTGAAATTCAGTTAAACGCGCTAAAAATTTCTTCTGAATGACAATCATCGAAACTCTTATCCAAATCACATATGTCAATGGAGTTTACTAAAGATTTTTGTATATATGCGGCAAAACGAAAAAAAATATATATAACGAAATTAGTGAGTAACATAAAAGGGCAATCATATGCACTAAGCTTTCGCTATGCGCGAGAAATTAGTGAGTAACATATTTTTATTAATTAGTTGTTCCGTTACCTTAAAAATATTTGAGAAACTAACGTACTTGTCAAGTCATGACTTAAATCTTTTTGATCAAAATTGGACTTTGAGAAAATACATATTTTCACACCTCTAAATTTGCACTGAAAAATCACTTTAGCAATTAAACTTTAAGAGTAATTCTTTACCCCTAAACAACTTATGTGTGAATTAAAATCAACCTTATTTTATCCTGATCAGTTGAGAGATGGGTGAATTGGTCCACGTCATTTATTATTATTATTATTATTTTAAATTCATGGAAACTAACTTACAAATGGCACTTACTTCGTCCCCTCCAAATCCAGCGAAGTCAAGCAAGAACAAGTTAATTACAACGAAATTAGAAAAACGACAAAAGGAAAGAAAGGAAGAAACTCAAAATTCGAGATCTCCTCAATTTCGTTTCCTTTTACATGGAGGATTGAGATCTCTAGCAATATTTATAACCATATTAATTTTAAAAAATTCAGTGCAGGTGGCCGGAAAATTTTCCGGCGAGGTGGGTATGATGAAAATCGAAATCGTAGACTAGTTGGATTCGTATGTAAAAGGTTTTGGTTTAAAAAACTTTGCATTTTTTTCCAATTCTGGGCGTCCGTTATCATCGATTTCTGTCGATAACAATGGTTGCAGGAAACATGAAATAAGTAACTGCTAAGTATTACAACAAAATTAAATTACAACAAACTGAAATTTCAATAAACTGGAACAGAAAACTGAGATTACAAGCACTTTGATTTGCTGGGTCGAGTGATGACACTTTGTCTTTAAGACAAGATTGCCCCGTATATATCCTTTTACGTTTTGGACAATAGACTCCCAAGATAAAACAACAACTCAACAAATGAGCAAATGAAACTCAAGTGTTACTTTGAATAACTTAGTGTAATGAAATGATGCTGGAAAGTAGTAGGAAGATTTCTGTTTTTTCATTTGTGTGTAATCTCAACAATTGAGCCAAAGGCTTCAATATATAGTGAATGGGGGGACTTGTCAACTGCCCAACTAATTGTTGTTAATGGCCATGTAATGGCAATTAGTGAGGAGTAATTCAGTCAAGTAAATGACTGAATTAATGTGCAACGTATTAGAGCTTTAGTGAGGAGTTATTCAGCCAAGTAAATGACTGAATTGATGTGCAGATTAATGGAGGTTTAACGTTCCAAAAACCAATCCAAAAGGCACAAGTTCTCTTTTGAAACTTCAGGGACCAAACTGTAAATATGAAGTAATTTGGGTCCAAAAATGTAATATCAGAAGAAGCCCGAGGCCCGAGACCCGAGACCGGACAGGCCGCACGCTTGTGGATTTAGCCTCGAACCAAAGCACATCTAGGTCCTCCCTCCTTCAAACACATGGGTTACTCCTTGGGGTCCCAAACCCTTAGAGCCAATTTTGAGACTTATAAACTAAACAAATCTTCCTTCCTCCACCGATGAGGGAGAATTGGTCTATACTACATTTTCATGCTTCAAACATCTCACTTCATGGACCAATATCTCTTTCATTTCTCAACGAAATTTGACGATCCTTGGCCCTACGATCATCTACTCACTTTGTAGATTATGCACGTGTGAATAATCAAAGTCTCCAACATGCGGAACCCTAGTGTTTAAGTCATTAAAGATGGATGCACGCAACTTTTACCAAAGGCAAATTTCCAACAATTTCTTCATCAGTTCGCCTTCATAGAAGGAGAAAAATGCCAAAAAAAAACCCATCCGGAGAAAGAGGCATTGGAAAATTTTACAGAAAGAAAGAAAGAGTAATGGTAGGAAGAAGAAGAGAGAGAATGAAAAAGAAATCTAAAAGGAAAACAAAATATTAAATATAATAAATAGTCATCCAATTAGAAGATGACATATGTACAACTGGATATTATTTTTAGTATTATTTCTTTCCTCCACGCGCTTTTCACAAAGTGATAACATTTTCTTGTCATGTCACTGGTTAAGGAGGTATTAATTTTAATTTAAACTAGAATAGAGGATATATAAACGCTCGTAAGTTTAAGGATAAAAAGATGTATTTTCTTTTTGGGATCATTAACTTAATTCTTACTCCATTTGTTAACCGCCATACATTATATGTTTGCGTGAATGCAAATATTTGTCTGTTACAATTGGAAGAAGTTATGAACAGAAAGGTCATAATAAGGTTTATTTAATCACAAAGTATTTATATCAGATACATAGATAACGTAAAAAAAAATTACATTATAAGATCAGCAGAAAATATTTATAGATAACCCCTCTTAAAAAGTGTGAGATTCATAATTTTGTAAATAAGTTAAATACCTACTACAATAAATAAAAATAATGTATGATTAGAGGCGAATTCATAATTTTAAATTTATGAATTTTCAGTAAAATAAATTAATATGCAATAATAATCGAACAAAAAGACTCCATGGGAAATCTATCCCTCCTCATCAAGGACACAAGCGCTGAAACAAGATTTCTTCATTGCCACTGAGCCAACAACACCTTTTAGTAAATGGGTTCCCAACTAACAATTTCTTATATAATTAACAAGACTCTCAATATAAATACAGGATTTGGGCTATTGGGTGTGAGTTCCCGACACTAGATCCGCCCGTGTGTGATAAAGTACGTACTTTTAAGGTGCAAGTTGAGGAGAAGAAAAAAAACCGTTTCAAGGCAACATGTAAAGGAAAAGAAAAAGATAACAGTCTCCCAATGAATTGACGTAAAACTCATCCTATTAGCCAATATTTTCTTCCTAGTTGTCCTCTCCTTGCCGTGAATGATAAGTGTGAGATACAACAATTGCAGAAAATGGGAAGTAAGTAAATATTACAATTGCTAGAAAGGATAATCTAAAGATTACAACAAAACTGGAAATCAAGAATGAAACAAACTCCTTGTGTGATTTGCTGAGTCGAGTGATGACACTCTGTCTTTAAGATAAGATCGTCCCGTATATCTCCTTTTACGTTGTCGGGCAATAGTCTCCCAAGATACAACAACAACTTAACAATTGAGCAAAGAAAACTCAAGTGTTACTCTTGAAGAACTTTGAGTATAGTAAACTTGCTAGAGAGGAAGAAGAAGATGTCAGAAAATTCTGTAGTGTTTTTCTTGGTGTGTTGAACAATTGAGCCAAATGCCTCAATTTATAGTGTAAGGAGATGACCCCTCAACTAGCCAACTAATGACTTTCAATAGCCATGTAATGACACTTGATTGAGGGGTTACATTCAACCAAATAATGGCTGAATTCATGTGCCAAATAATGGAGAATCAATGCTCCAAAACCAGGCCAAAAGTCAGAACTTTCCATCTTCTCGTCGCAGCATTCTGCCTCCATAGCGCCGCAGCTCTTAAAAGTCCTTAATAATGTTAACGCAAAAAAATGAGCAAATTGCTGCAACATTTTATTGAATTGATACCCAAACACGGCTTAACTTATGTCATAATTCACTTTAAGTTGTAAATTAATTAACATTATTTTTGATAAATATAATTAAACTAGTTGTTTTTCTCTTCCTCAAAAAAATATCCAAAAATAAAATTTGATTATTCTCAACGTTGCATCTTCAAAACTGAAAGTATACTGTGGTATACACGGCATATACAATGTCTTGTGTATACCGTGTATATCACAGAAACAGAAGGCCATTGTCCATGATATACTTACCAAATTGTCCGTGATATACATGGTAAGTATATCACGGTTTGGACAATATTTTGTACCATATTATTTGTAATTAATTAGCATTTTACACTTACCATAATTGTAGAATTCTTGTACAAATAGAATAGGGTTTTGGGAGTAGAATAGGAATATGATTTTCCATATTATGGAACATTGTAAATTGTATATATACTCATTCATTAATGAAAATAATGAAGGAGATTATTTATTTCATGGTATCAGAAGTCTAGGCCTCACATACCTCCTTCTCCAAAAGCTTTCGCTTCTCTCGGCTGATTCGAATTGCGAGCCCTTCCTAGGTTTTCGAGCCATTTTTTACCTCCTTTCTTTCCAAATTTTCTTTCAAATCCCTCAATCACCCTTTGGTCTTTCTTTATGTCGACATCAAAGAGCCTGTTTCATTCTACCCTTACTGTTTCTAACATCAAGAACAATATCCCTATTGTTCTTGAGATGGAAAACGTCCAATATGCGACGTGGGCAGAGTTGTTTAAAATTCACACTATCTCACATCAAGTCCTCCATCACATAATTCCTCCCGCTATCCCTCCTCCTGTTGAGGATTCTCAGTTATGGATCACTCTTGATGCTACCGTCCTTCAGTGGATTTACTCTACTATTTCTACCGACCTTTTACAAATGATCATTGAACCAGACACTACGGCTATGGCTGTTTGGAATAGATTGCATAATATATTCCAAGACAACCAACATTCCTGCGATGTCACCTTTGAGCATGAATTTTCCTAAGTCAGCATGGACGATTTCCCGAATGTTTCGACTTATTGTAAACGGCTCAAGGTATTGGCGGACCAACTCCGTAATGTTGGCACACCCGTTACCAATAATCGTCTTGTTCTCCAAATGGTTGCGGGACTATCTGGGGCCTATAATGGCGTGGAGACTCTCCTCCGTCAAAGTAAATCACTTCCACCTTTTTATCAAGCTTGTTCGATGCTCACGTTAGAAGAAGCCGGTTTGGCCAAAAAGGCGGCTACCGGTTCTAGTCTCGTGGTCATGATGACTTCATCCGATAATTCTCAAGGTTTTGTTGATAATTCGGGCCAAAATCATGCTCACGGTGGAGGCAAGAAAAATTGAAAAAAATAATGGCAAATATCGCGGTGGAAATCGTGGTGGTTCCGGCGGTGGTGGGAGTGGCCAAAACAGTGACAGTGGGCCCCGGTACGGTGGTAGTGGGCTGCATGCCAACTGGTCCCAGCCATAGCCCCCCTAGCAGTGGGGCTAGGCCAGTGGCCAGTGGCCCAACGACCCCTATTTTCCAACTTCTCCAGTCCTTGGACAGTGGGCCGCCTAGTAGCCCTTCAGGCCCAATTGATCTCATCCGTCCAGTGGGTTCCGACACAGTTCTGGGCCTGGACAGCAAAGGGCCTGCTTGGGCCTCGGCCCCGACAGGTTTTCCATGCTACGGGCCCCAATATAATTCCGACACCTACAGACATTGAAGCACACACACACTTGGATTGAATCCTTCAGACGCGAATTGGTACATGGACACCGACGCCATTTCTCACATAACGTCCGACCAATGTACTCTCTTATCTTATTTCAATTTGAGCAAAAGTCGTGGCATAATTGTTGGTAATGGCAACTCAATTCCAATTCGTGGTTACAGTCATAAAACTTTGTCTCCCCCCATCCACTTCTTGTCTTAAAAAATGCCCTTCATGCCCCTAACTTAATTAAAAATTTGGATTATGTCCGTAGATTCACCATTGAAAATTGGGTTTCTGTTGATGTTGATCCTTTTGGGTTTTCTGTGAAAGATTTCATCATGTCGATGTTCATTGCCAGGAAATGTCCAATGTTGAATTTTTTTCTTTTTTGGACCAAAATCGAAGAATCTCACTTGTTGTACTTACCCAACAAAACTAGTCCTTATTTTCTTCAAATTAAAAAATTGCTTGTGGAAAAGAAAGACTTATACTCATCCCAGACCAAGAAAAGGTATTTTCTTTGAGGATGGTGAGAGGCAGCAAGGTAACGAGTAGAAGAGAAGAAACAAAAATGGGGTTAGATTTAGGGTGGCCATTGGGCAGGGAAGGGGCGGGTCCCGACGGGATGGGACTCGGCAGGACGAGGGAAAGGTCGGACCGGGGCTCCAGCGAGATTAGCGGGACAGGCAGATGTCTCGTCCCATCCCATATCCCGCCGGAAAAGGGACCTTTGTTGGGGGGACGGGGCGAGGTCGGGTCGGTAGGGGGATTTAGGTTTTTTTAGACTTGTAATTTAAAAAAATAATATATATAAACACTTCAATAATTGAAAAAGACAGTGTAATAAAAATATCCCAAAACTGTTTTTGTGCCTATTATATTATTTAATAGAAATATGATTTTTTTGTAATATAATTTCAAAATTGTAACTTTGTGGTGTTGTTCAAAAGTTGCAAATCACATAATAAAATTGCAATTTAAAAAATTACATAGTTAACCATACCTTTTCTAATTTCCTCACAATGTCTTGAGGATCTTCGGTTGGAATTGGAAGTTGTTGGTCAAATTGTTCGACATCGCTTCCTGTTTCCTCGGACAAATTTTTGTTGTAGTTGTAGTCTTCTTCTTCGTTGATCTCCGGTTGACCGCACCTTCTATGCTCCGCTCGAATCCAATCTCAGAAATAACTGCAATCTCTAATGTGTCTCCCACCAATGAATGTCTGTGCTCTCCTATTTGAAATCTTTCCGCGGAAAAACATTTTCAGACGTTGTTGATGACGCTTGAATGTTCAACAGATCTCGGGCCATCTTTGCTAGTGCCGAAAATGTCTTCTCATTGTCCCTCCAGTATTTCAGCAAGTTCCCATGTGCTTCATCATTGATAATTAATTCGTACGGTAAAACACCTTACAAAACATAAACATCAAATTTGCTAACTTGTGAAGAAGTTGAACTACTAAACATTTTATTTCGAAGGCCTTGAATACTAGCAGCAGAAACCACATGTGTTTTATAAGGTTGCATCAAAGTAGTAGAAGATGGTACATAAACCGGTTGATTATTTGCACTTTCTTGTTGGTAATAGATATATATTTTTTTGAATTCATTGTGTATGATAGACATAACTTCTTCTTAGTTGGTTCTTCCATTGGGTCTATTGGAAGTACTTCTATACAATCATAAATCATTTCAACAAGTGTTTTACAACCGTCTACTTTAATAGTCCGATTTAATACAGCACCAATAATATAAATAGTGGGAATAGGAAAAAGTATTTTTTTAATTTTTTAAACATTTTTTCAATAGATGACTTATAAGTTTGATTTTTCAATATATTCATTAAGCAACAATAAGAATACATCTTCTTCATTAATATTTTGTGTAATAAAACTTCCAGTGTGCCTATCATCAATATATCTATATACTAAAATACATTTTTGCATAGACCAATTTTGATATATCCAATGACATGTTACCGTTAAATAATCATTACCGTTAGTACTACAACCTATGTCAGAAGTGATAGCCACTTTGCCATTAAAATGATACAATGCACAACGTAAATATTGTTGATATTCACTTGCAAATTTAAAAACATCCCTTCTAACAGTTGATCTAGTCGTTAAAAGCAGGATTATACATTTCTCTAATGTAATGAATAAAACCAGGAGAGGAAGGAAATGCAAAAGGCAAACCCTCCACCGCAACTAATTTTGTCATATTTTCACTATCTTTATGTTTATCATATTTAGAACTAAAAATTTCCCCCCTCGTCGAGTTAATTTGACCCTGTACTTGGTCGGAAACACTATGTGAACCTTGTCCCGACTCAGCTAGCCCACCAAATTTTTAGCTTGGTATTGATTCCACCTAGCTGTCTGCTCGCCTTGTACATGTCTCAATAAACCTCTCATCCCACCTTGATCTTTTTTGATTTTAAATTTATAAATATTTTTATAAATTTTACATATAACTGCTTAATTCTCTTTGTCCCTATCAAAAAGATCCCATACAGCTGATTTTAATTTTCGTTGTGGGGGCCTCAACTAATATTATGGGGAATATGAGACATTCCAGTTTCAGTTTGAGGCTGAGACTCAATCTGAGCTTGAGGTTGAGGTGCACTAGTGAGTGTGTCATCTACATTATCTTCAAAACTAAAGTCTGGTTCAGATGCAGAATATACCTCATCATCTAAATGATATATCATTAAAAAAAGCAATTTCATCTATATGCGTAAAATAAATCAAATCATCGGGGCTAGGAATAGGATTACTAGAAGAAGTACTCTTACCCTTGTTACCCCTACTAGAAGAAGCACCTTACCCTTACCCTTAATCATACGTCCAAGGCGTTCCATTATAATTATGTAAATAAATAATTAAAGTAAATAAAATTAAGTGCGATAATTAAAATTATGTAACAATAATAATTTAAAGAAGGAACGAAGGTACCACACGCCGACGTAACGTCGACGTGTAATCGAGGTTGAAAATTGAAATTTTGCTCGATTGATGATCCTCAAGCTAGTTGTCAATTTCACTCCCAATTTCTGAACTTTGATAGTAATGAGCAAAAAATATATAATATTTAGTAGGCAATGTAAAATTGTAGAGAAATAAATTGAGAGATTAGAGAGATGGTAGGAAGATTTGTGAGAAAAATGAAGAGGAAAATGAGGTATTTATAGTTGAGAAATAGGGTTAAAGTGTAAATATACTAACTTAGGGGTTAAAATAAATATTAAGGGGTAGGGGGTTTATGGGGTAGGGTGGCAAAATTGGCTGTTATAGCCGTTGCACAACGGCCAAAATTGAAATTTGATCGTTGTTGCAACGGTTGTTTTTGCAAAGAGGGAGGGGGATGGCGGAGCGGGATAGGGTCAGGTTTGGGCGGGTCCTATCGGGATCGGTACGGGTGAGACGAGCCCAGGTCCCGTCCCGAGTTCGAACCCCGACACCACTTCTTTTTTTTAGCGATCGGGTCGGGTATCAGGATGGGTCGGGTCTCGATCTGGCCCACTGACCAGCCTTAGTTAGATCTAAGGATAGGTATTTTCAAAATTATTAAAAAACGTAAGGGATAATATTGTAATTTACTTGGTCAAACCCCAAATACTTTTAAGTCAAAAGCAATAAGTTGAGGTAACGTACTATACACACATTCAGAGTTTGTAAAATCAAGCATTTTAATCATGAGAATCATAACTTAAAGTGGTATTACACATCACTCAACCATAATTAAGTAATAAAAAGTTTCCCAAAATTATATGTTAATACGTGTTTTATATTTATAGGTTACAACAACAACATATCCAGTGTAATATATCCTATAAGTGGGTTTTTGGAGGGTATGATGTATGCAGATCTTATCTCTACATTTTTGGGGTAGAGATGTTGTTTCTGATAGAAATTCGGCTCGAAAGAAACATAGTAAATGCAGAAATTCAAATAAAATAAGACAACAAGATATTACGATACTAAACAAAGAAGCAACACATAGCAAGACACTCATACGAGTATGAATTTACACGAAACCTAAATAATATATATGCTACAAAAAAAAAGGGGAGGTGAAGAGGCTAGCCCCTATCTCTCCCACACATAACAAAAATTAATGACCTACTAACCTTCTATCCTATAATCTTTATATTTATAGGTTAAATTTAATATGTGTAAGTGTATTCGTATTTTCTTATAGTGAAGAATTGTGAAGATCATTTAAAGATTTTTGAGTTCTTATTTTTCTTTCAGAAGAGCATCTCTCACGGTCGCAGCAGGTACATACCTACATATATGAGTAAACAATATCCACATATCTTTTTTATCTATTAAAGAAAGAAAAAGGGAAAAAGTTGAGGAGAAGAAAAAGACAACATGTAAAGGAAAAGACAGATAATAATAGTCTCCCAATGAATTGATAAGTTGCCTTTTTGTTTTTTGAAAAATATATATATTCCAGGGAAAGATTCATGATCAATTAATTGTTCTTTCCCTCGTTGCAATTTCAAAAAATTATGATACAGAAAGATATTATTGACTTTACAGACAGTTGGATAAAATTAAATTAACAAGTTTTAAATTCGGCAAAAAGTAAAAGTATATATTACTAAATGAGAAGACCTTGCTATAGGGTTTTGTTGGTACAAGATGAGGCATGATGACAAATAAACTAATTAATTTCCTCGTATTGTACGAACTTTATAGGTGCTAAGTAGAAAAATTTTATGTGATAAGAATACGTCGACAAACGTTTCTAAGGATTTTGAGAAAATAATCAAATTAGTAGAAATTTTACATTAATGCCACATTAATTTATAATTAAAGTGATAATTGGTGAAAATAATGGTTAGTCCCGGTATGAGACACCAATATATGAAAATAATAAAAACGAAAAGAAAGAACACCCAATTTTACTTGGGAAATCATCAAGGGGAAAAAAATTCACGACCAATATTTCTCAATGAAAGATGATATAAATTACAACGGAAAAATTAAGTTTATATAGGCTGCCAAGACTCCTAATCCTAGAGTAATTAGGGTGTCTTCCAAGCTATTTTCCAGGTAAAATCCTGACTACTTTCGAAAATTCGGCGTGGCTGTTGCCCCTTGCTTTGTCCAACTTAAGGGGCTGCCCCTGCAACCAAGGGCGGATTTAAGTGTTAAAATTGGATCACGTGAACCTATGGTCATCAGGATAGGAGCTACAGCCTGGGAATGGTGGTTAGATGAACACCCTTCGCCAGAAAATTCAGCCGTATGTTTAGGTCAAATATCGTTTTAAATTTATAAGTATCTAATACGGAACCTCTTTAACACATCCAACACCGATAGCTTAGCGGTCAAGGGTGGTTAGATCTTCTTAAGGCGTGCTGGTTTGAATTCGTATAAGAGGCCATTTTATGTCTATTTGTTTTTTTTCTGTGCAAAATAGAACAAATAATAAAGTATTCTTGTTAAGGGTATATTCTTGTGAACGTTTCTTGTGTTGTTATTGCAAGAATGCAAAAGAGAAATATTTTATTGCTATCTAAATAAGGGAAAAGAAAATTGTGCTTTAATTTATATGATATTTTTACTTTTCGGAATTCAAATTTTCATCAATATTTTTAAATCCTATTAACATGAAAAGAATTGCGGTATTAATTTTTATATATCTATATTTTAATTTTAAAATATTGAATTGATTTAATTTAATTTACTTTAAAAATTAGTCAACTTCGAGAACCAAAAGTATCACATAAATTGAAATGAAGGGAGTACTAGTTTATTGGAATCACAAAACGTAGGCATCTTTTTCATTATTCGTAATATTTTGGTGAGAATTACATAATGTCTTAGCTATGTTTAGCATATTTTTGTTTGGATTATTATATTGTGTCTTGTAATTATTTTTCTAATTTAATGCCTTTTAATACAATTTGAAGTTTCGAGAATTATCTTAAATACCAAAAACGAAGAAGCATGTCTTATAATTAAAATGCTCTACAATAAATGATGAAATTTTAGGCGATTTTGTAGTGCCTAATGTAAAGAAGAGATATTTCGTACTATTTTTAATGAGTCCATTAAACAAATAGTCCAACATATAAATCTTCTCAAGTAAGATTCAATAATATATTTTTATTATGCTTTCAGCCGAAGAATTTCTTTTTTTCTTCATTTACGTTTAGTTTTAATTTATACAATTGTTATTACTATAACAAGTGCTTTTATGACTTGGGTAAATATTATGTAGTTTGACTAGTACGAAATCATTGATTTTTTCTTTTTTTTTGTATTCACCTCTTTGAAGTTTGAACACTCTTCGGTAAAATCCTGGCTCCGCCATTGATGATCACCCGACTAAATTCGGTATATTATGGTTATAGTTTTTAAAATGTGTCTAATATTATCTGAAGGAACTGGTCAAAAGATTAAGTGGTGAATTGGTTAAGGTGTTGGATTTAATTCCTGAAGGTTGAGAGATCAAACCCGACTTGTTGTACTATAATCAAACTTAACAAGTCTTGTCCAACTTATGGGTGTTTGCTTTGTTTGTACATATTTTCCTTGATATAGAAAGTTTTTTATTTACCGTAAAAAATGGTTAGATTCTTCAAACGATAAGGCACGACAGTTATTTAGTCGATACAAGCGAATATTAATTAGACCGTGCTATGATTATATATGTACGTTTGTAAATATATTTGGCATCAAGTAAAGTGATTCTGGTAAAAAATAATTAATTTAAACTCGCTCAAAAGTTAATTCTGAAAGAATCGTTGAAATTCTTGTCCAAATCAACGTATATCATGACGTTTACTAAAGAATTTTGTATATATGGAGAAAAAAAATATTAAATGACGAAACTAACAGACAAAACCTAACTAAACGTTTGAGAAAATTAACGTCACTTATTCTTTTGGGTCAAAATGGACTTATATCATTATCTTAATTCTTATTTGTTCACCACCATATTTGCGTGTGCATGCAAATATTTGTCTGTTATAATTGGAAGAAGTTCGCTTAACAGAAAGGTCGTAAGGTTTACTTCATAAGAAAGAACCTATATACATTGACGGTGTAAATTCAATAGATATTTATAAGAAATGAGATTCGTAATCTTAAAAATAAGGTTGTTTATCTACTATAAAAAAAACGATCATAAAAAAATGTGGTGCAGTGAATGAGACTATTTTCCCCTTAACTAGAAATCTCAGGTTCGAGCACTGGATATGGATACCGAACACTGAATGGACAATCAACAAAAAAAAATAAAAATGACGTGATTATGTCAAAGTTTTTATATTGTCAAATATATAAAATTAAACTTTATGAAAATTAAGGAGCAAGTGGAAAGTCTCCATCCTATGGTTTGTGACTTTAATTTGTTTTCTCTTTTGAATGCTTCACGAGAGAAAAAAACACTATGAAAAACAAAGTGGGTGTCTCAAAGATTGAACTTTTATTTTTGGTTTATTAGGCATTTGATAGCAATACGTAGCAGGTTGCTTATTGACTATATTTTCAATTTTCATTTGTTATTATATTTGTTGCACCTACTTTTGTCCTTCTAGTTGTTTAACTTTTGCTTACATATTCATCCTAAAAGAATTTCTCCAAGAAAATAGAAAAAAAGAGTATTTCTCATTTATGTTTTGCCTATATACAATTGATTTGTGAATCCGCGTATCGCGAATTCAGGATTTACAGTTATTGAATACATAATGGAAGAATTAATCTTAATAGTCGTCTATACAATCGCTTAAATTGAAAATTAACCAGCGAAGGTATAATATATGATCCATGTACAATATGTGTATAACCATGTAAAATTAGTGAATAATCTATGTATACCGGCTAGGAAAAGCAAACTGTTTAATTCAACCGTCTATTTTTTGTAAAGATCCCATCAGAATGAGTGTTATCTTATTATACATATATATTTTAAATTTTATTGCATATGTCAGGCCAAGATCAATATTTCGGTTGATCTCGTATTACCTGCTCTACATGCAGTTATTTAAGATGTCAGTTAAATTTCATTTTGTTGTGTACGAAAACTTGCCAAACATTTCAAAATAAAGAGAATGTTTTTTCTTTCTTTCTTTCTTGTTTTTTGGCTGTCTTATCAATAATTCATAAATTGGAACAAAGCATTTTATTACTTACTACGAAGAATTGCTTAACAACAATAGGATCTTATTTTCATACTAATTACATAGGAAACTAATGGTGAAACCACTTCCTTGACAAAATCTTCAATTCTTCATGGATCAAGGGCCCAATAGTGTATTTCAAGGACTGGGTACTATAGGCCCAAACCTCAAATGTGGGCCTATTCTTAATTTTTTCCTTTATTATTAAATGAAAATGAGTATGAGTATGGTTGAGGCGGAGGCGGTGATGAAGTTGGTGTTGGCGGAAGTAGATCCGAATATGAATACGAAGGTGGTGGCGGAGGTGGTGATTGTTGAGCAGACGGAGCCTGACCCGGAGTGTTACAAAGATTTTTGAGTTTGAGTGGAAAAACCGGCTTATCGGAAAAATCTTGGGCCAACAATTATCTTCAATATCTGTAACAGCTTTGCAACATTGAGGTCCAATAAAGTGAAATTGAGGCCCAATAAAGTGAAATGGGATCTTGAATAAAGACCCAAATATTTCTTGGACACAATTTGGAGTATCTCTAAGAGTTGCTCCAAAAAAATGGCCTACCATTATTCAGCCCAGATGAGAAGGCCGGCCCAGAACCTTGAGTAGAGACATTTGTTCTAGGAGTATTTTTGCCTCTAGGGCAAGCTATTATGGCATTTTAAATGGTTTATATCAAGTTGCAGTTTAATTTTAAGGAACTTTATGGCATGTTTAATTGTTCGAAATCAACTATTAACTGTTGTCATAAATTTAATTAATTAAGTGAAACAACCCAATACATATTTTATTTGTTCAATGCACCACCTTTAGTCAAATGGGAAAAATATATTTAGTCAAACATTAAATGATGCCTTTACATCTACGTATAATTTTACATAAGCTATATACACATTTTAGAAAAGTATTAACAGCAATGATAAAATTGAGTCAAAGAAGCTAAGTTCTCAGGTTGCAGTTTAATTTAAGGAACTTTATGACATGTTTAAATGTTCTAATTAAATCATTATTAACTGTTGTCAAAAATTTAAGTGAAACAACCCACCAATACACAGAATTATTTTTCCGGGACCCCAATACATATTTAATTTGTTAAATTCGCCTTTAGTTAAAAACAACAACCAGAGTAATCCCGCAAGTAATTTCGACTTTAGTTAGATGTGAAAGATATATTTGACTAGGGGTAGTAGCATATTTTGTCTCTCGACTATTGATAAATTTTAATTTAATCCTTGTGATATCGGACTAAGCACATCTAACTTTTAATTAATTGAAATGTACATTTTTTATCCATTTGCATGTGAATATTCGCAAACTTATCATATTTATTAACTATTATATTATCTAATCACTCATGTGATATGTCAAAACTTATATTTTAACTCAATATTTGAAGGTCATATAGTTTTAAAATCAGATTAAATATAACATATTTTTTATATAAAGTAATAAAAAAATATACATTAAATTAGTTAAAAATTAAATATATTTCATCATATATCATAAGGACCGAAATCAAAAGTTAACAATAACTAAGCCACTAAGGGAAAAAAAGTGCTATTATCCCGTTATGACATATGATGAAATATATTTAACATAACTATCACGTTACATCGGCTAGAGTTATCTTTTGATATATTACTTGTAGTAAGACTGTACTTTGAGTTTACTCTTTTACTTATCAAATATGCAGATAAAGACATATGTCAATTACCTTACTTGGAAGACGGTTTTTGTCACAGTTCTGAAAGTCACAGCCTTCTCTCAATAATAGAGGGAAAAATACCATGTCCTCATAGAATATATGGAATTTTTTTTTATATAATTAATAATTTTATATATCTGTAATTATTGTAATAATATTTTATATTAATTAGGACAAATATTAATTTCTGAAATTATAGTCTAGAATTACTATTGTATATCATGTATATAAATTCATTACATTAATGAAAATAATCAAGAAATTATTCTCTTTCATGGTATCAGCAATCTAGGGCAAAAAATTTCCAACTCCACAAAATCTTCCGCCGCCCTACTCTCCTTCGGCCGTCCACCTCGCTTCAATTTTTTTTCCGAAACCCTAATTCTCCTCTTGTTCCTCAATCATGTCTAACACAAAGAATACTTTTCATCCTGCCCTTGCAGTCTCCAACATCAAGAATAACATCCCTATTATTCTTGAAATGGAGAACGTCCAGTACAAAACGTGGGCAGAACTCTTTAAAATTCACGCAAGGTCTCTTAGAGTCCCCCATCACATCGTCAAACCGGAAAAAAGCAAGGTGAAGGTGCCTTCCACCGATGATGAAATAGAGTTGAGTTGTGGGCAACTCTTGATGCTACAGTGCTCCAATGGATTTATTCCACCATCTCTACGGACCTCTTACAGACAATTATCGAACCCGACCACGTCAATGGAAGCTTGGAATAGGTTGTGTGATATATTCCAAGATAACAAAACTTCTCGTACCGTGACCCTTGAGCAAGAATTCTCCCACATAAATATGGAGGATTTTCCGAATGCCTCACCCTATTGTCAAAGGCTGAAGGAGTTGTCAGATCAACTCAAGAACGCTGACACGCCCGTCACGAATGATCATCTCATTCTTCAGATGGTTGCAGACCTCTCCGAGGCGTATAATAGGGTTAGAACTCTTTTTCGCCAAAGCAATCCTCTCATACCGTTCTACCAAGCACGTTCCATGCTCACCTTAGAAGAAGCAGGATTGGCTAAAAAAAGTGGCTACCGGAGCCAATTTTGCCATGATGATGGCCATATCCCGCAAAATCAACGACTCTCAATCTTTCTCCAAAAATTATGGTCAAAAGCGTAACAACGGGGTGGCAAAAAGGGTCAAAATCGTGGAAAAATCGTGGTGGCAGTGGTGCATGAGGAGGCGGCAATGGCGGTCAGTAGGGGACCGGGCCACATAACCCCTAGTAACAGGCTTGGGCCGCTGGGCAGTGGCCATGGGGCCTGCCTTCGGCCAGTGGGCAATGACCCATGTCGCCGTGCCCGTTCCCAGCACCAAACTGGGCCAGGCCCAATGGATAGCAGAGTCAGCAGCAAGGCCAGCCTGGGCCACGAAATACCTCGGCCTGGCAGCAGTCTAGCCTGTTTGGGACTCGGCCTCAACAGGCTTTCGCTGTTGCGGGCCCACCCATGATATCGACCTACACGGATATCGAGGCGGCAATACATACACTTGGGTTAAATCCTCCGGATGTAAATTGATACATAGACACTGTTGCTACTTCTCATATGACATCCGCGCTAGATAATCTCTCGTCTTATTTCAATTTGTGCAAAAATTGTGGCATAATTATTGATAATGATAATTCAATTCCAATTCGTGGTTATGGTCACACAAAGTTATCTCCATCGAATCCACATTTAGCCTTGAAAAATGTCTTTCATGCTCCTCACTTAATTAAAAAATTGGTGTATGTTCGAAAATTTACAACTGATAACTGGGTTTTTGTTGACTTTGACCCTTTTGGATTTTCTGTGAAGGATTTCTCGATGGGGATACCTATAATGAGATGTGATAGTCGGGGCGAGCTTTATCCCATCACCACCACCACTACTAAATAAGTCACACCGTCAACGTTTGCCGCTTTAGCACCTTCCTTATGGCATGCGCGTTTGGGTCATCCGGGAGCGTCCGTTCTTTCTTCCCTTCAAAATAATAAATTTATTGAGTGTAATACTACTCGTAGTACTAATATTTTTCCTTCATGTCCTCTTGAGAAACATGTTAAATTGCCGTTTGTTGCCTCCAATTCTAGTACTTTGTTGTCATTTGATATTATTCATAGTGATTTGTGGACATATCCCGTTTTGAGCTCTTTGGGCCACCGTTATTATGTGTTATTTTTGGATGATTATTCTAATTTTTGTGGACGTTTCTGTTATCTAAAAAGTCTCAAGTTTATTCCACATTCCTTTCATTTAGAGCATTCATTTGTACTCAATTTCAATGGGAAATTAAGAACATTCAATGTGATAATGGAAGAGAATTTGATAATGAGCCATTTAGAGAATTTTGTATGGTATATCGTTTCGGTTTTCTTTTCCACATACGTCCTAACAAAATGGGAAAGCCGAGAGAAAAATCTGCACCATTAATAATATTGTTCGGACATTACTAGCCCATGCTTCATTACCACCTTCATTTTGGCATCATGCATTACAAATGACTACGTACCTTCTTAACATACCCCCTAGCATAGGATTAGCATACCACTCACAACTCAAAATTCTTTATCACAAATACCCTTTTGCATTGTCATCTTAGGGTGTTTGAGTGTTTATGCTATCCTCTTTTCCCCTCCACTATAATAAACAAACTTCAAGCCCGCTCTACCGCGTGTGTATTTTTGGGTTACCTGTCTAATCATCGTTCTTCTTTAAGAATATGGTCATGCGAGAGGCCCTATGGATTACTTCCTGCCCCCTCTGTATCACTTCCCAAGTACGAGTAGTTGGTTAGCTCATGAGCTCGTGCGATTACAAATGTTATGATTTATCCTCTAATAAAATCATAATTAGTCGCCATATAATATTTGATGAAACCCAATTTTCGTTTGCTAAGTTACATAATTCAGTATCTAATTCTTATAATTTTTAGATGATGGGCTCACCGTATGTGGTCCACCATTTGGTCCTGCCCACACCTTGGGATTTGGACCAGCAGACACTGGCAGGCCCACTACCTGCTGGCCCGATCACTTCCTGTCATCAAAATCTGCTAGCAGGCACACTTCTTGCTAGCCCATATTCAGCCATCCTTGAGCTTACGCCATCGCCCAAATCCCTTCATCCAGATTTTACGCCAAAGAGCCCATCAGCCATCGGACCAACCCACCCAGCCATCATTGACCCACTATTCTCCCAACCTGAATCCAGCCCGACACCGTGTATTTCGTATTGGTCCAGCCCACATCATCAACTCCTATCCAGCCCATTACCACTTCGGGACATGGGCCTATTACTCATAGCCAACGGGGCATTTTTAAACCAAAGCGATAGTTTAATCTCAATTCTAATGACACTAAATCACCCCTACCACGTAACCCCGTGTCTGCCCTTCGTGACCCAAATTGAAAAATGGCCCTAGATGACGAATATAATGCTCTTATTGAAAATAAGACGTAGGAGTTGGTGCCCCGTCCACCTGGTGTTAATGTGATTCGTTCTATGTGGATTTTTGCTCACATGGAAAGATCTGATGATTCTTTTAAGAGGCATAAGACCCGTCTTGTAGGTGATGGAAAAACTCAATAAGTTGGTGTGGATTATGGAGATACATTTCGTCTGGTGGTCAAATCGACAACTACTGCACCGTTCTCAGTCTAACACTCTCAAAATCATGGCCCATTCATCAGTTGGATGTGAAAAATGCGTTCTTACATGGCGAACTCAAGGAAACTGTATACATGTATCAGCCTTTTGGTTTTAGGGACCCCACTCATCTTAATCATGTGTGCTTGCTGAAGAAGTCATTGTATGGGCTAAAACAGGCTCCTCGAGCCTGGTACAAAAGATTTGCAGTTTATGTGTCTACTCTTGGGTTTTCGCACAGTAGGTCTGATTATTCTATGTTCATCTATCATCACGGTACTTCTACGACATACATTTTGTTATATGTGGATGATATTATATTGACTGCTTTGTCTGACAAACTGCGCAAGTCTATTATATCTCTTCTCAACTCAGAATTTACTATGAAAGACTTGGGGCCATTGAGCTATTTTCGAGGTATAGCTGTCACTTCTCATGCAGGTGGTCTCTCTTTCTATTCTAGAGGAAGTATGCATTAGAGATTATTGAACGGGCTGTCTTATCATCATGTAAGTCATCTCCTACTCCGGTTGACACTAAACCGAAGCTGAGTGCTACTTTTAGCACACCTTACAATGATCCCTTCCACTGTCGTAGTCTTGCGGGGGCTCTTCAGTATCTTACATTTACGAGGCCCGATATTACTTATACAATGCAGTATGTGTGTTTATTTATGCATGATCCGAGGGAAGAACACATGCAGGCTCTCAAACGCATTGTGCGTTATATTTAGGGCACTTTTGATTATGGTTTACACTTATATCCATCCTCGGCATCTACTCGCATGTCTTATACAGATGTTGATTGGGGTGGATGTCCAAATATCAAGCGTTCGACATCTGGTTATTGTATGTTTCTTGGTGATAACTTTGTCTTTTGGTCGGCTAAACGCCAGATCACTTTGTCACATTCCAGCGCGGAGGGCGGATATTGAGGGGTAGCCAATGTGGTGTCTGAGTCGTGTTGGTTGCGTAACTTCCTCTTAGAGCTTCATTTTCCTATTCAGAAAGCTACCTTGGTCTACTGCGATAATGTTAGTGTGATATATCTCTCGGGGAATCCCATCCAACATCAGCGCACTAAACATATCGAGATGGATATTTACTTTGTTCGCCAAAAGGTAGCTCGTGGACAAGTACATGTCTTGCATGTCCCCTCACGTTATCAAATTGCTGACATATTTACTAAGGGCCTTCCCTTAGTTCTTTTTGAAGATTTTATGAACAGTCTCAGCGAACGACGATTGTCCGCTACGATTGCGGGGGTGTAATAGAATATATGGAAATATATTCTTTTGGTATAATTAGTGATTTTGTATATATGTAATTATTGTAGCAATATTTTATATTAGTTAGGAAAATATTTAATTTTCGTAATTATAGCCTAGAATTACTATTGTATATCATGTATATAAACCATTTACATTAATAAAAATAATCAAGGGATTATTCTCTTTCATGTCGATTCACCAGATCACGAAGATTACAAATTATGGATCCAGTGTGATACTATTGCATTGAGTTGGATTAATGCAACACTTTCTGCGACCGTTCTTGACACACTTTTGAACTATGCTTGTGAGACATCTAAACAAGCTTGGGATACCTTAGCCTCGCTATATTTGGATCAAGTTTCTTCCTCAGCCATTCATCTTAAGTCAAAATTTCAAAATTTCAATATTTCAATAAAGGTTCTCTTTCTATGGAGGATTATCTTCAACAACTTCATTCCATTGCTTGCTCTCTCAGGGCAATTAGTAAGCCTCTGACTGATGATGATCTAGTCACTCAGGCTTTGCGAGGACTTCTTTCATCTTATCATACCTTTGTGTCTGTCTTAAATGCCACTGGTTCACTTCCTTCTTTTATTGCGTTACAGCCACTTCTTCTTACAGAAGAAGCCCAGATTACTACAATTTCTTTAGAAGAATCAAATCCTCAATCTGCTTTTCTTGTGACAACTCAAGCGCAAACCAATTTTAATGCATCATCTCCTCAAGTATATCAGGCTGCGAAAGGACTCTCACATGGTCGAGGTCGTGGCAGGAACAACAAAGGCCAATATGGTATACAATAACTCTCCATGGTCGAATTTTCAACATAATATTTGAAATCCTTCTCCCGCTAATGGTATTTTGGGAAGACCCTCATTTGTTCCGGCTAAACAATGCCAAATATGTTTTCACTATAATCACACTGTCTTGGAGTGCAAAAACAGGTTCAACCACTCCTTTGTGGCTAACAATATTGCTCAATCATTTGCTGTAATGAACTTGGAGGAGATTCACCCAATATTGCTCTGTTGTAACAATATTGGGTCTCTTTATCCTCTTCGCATCGTTCCATCTGGATCCTCCAACATTGGTCTCTTTGCTAATGTCGTGCCTGCTTTCATTTGACATCAACGTTTGGGACATCCTGGTCAACAATCTCTAAGTTCTTTAGTTTCTAGAAAATTGATTAGTAGTACTTCTTCCTTTAGCAATAATTCTTGTAATGTTTGCCATTTAGGCAAATAAACCAGATTGTTGTTTTCGTTATCTAGTAGAAATGCAAATTCTCCATTTGTTTTAGTTCATTAGGATGTTTGGCATGATCATATTGACTCAAATTCTGGCTATCGTTATTATATTTTGTTTCTGGATGATTACACTAAATTCTCTTAGATTAATTTGATGCGTGAAAATTTTGAATCCTTTGAAAAATTCAAAGAGTTTCATGAGATGGTCAAAAATATTTTATCACACCTCTATTTCTTATTTCCAATCTGATGGGGGTGGAGAGTATGTTAACCAAAATTTTGAATCCTTCTTCCAAAAAAATGGCATCATCCATCATTTTTCTTGTCCTTACATCTCTGCTCAAAATGGTAAGGCCGAGAGAAAACATAGACATATGCTAATGTCCTTCATTGTCTGATTTTTCAAGCATCTATGCCTTTTCAATTTTGGGCTGATGCTTGTTTATATGCTGTCATTCTTATTAACGTGTTTGGGTGTCTATGTTATCCCTTTGTGGAATTTAATCAGTGTTCTAAGTTCCAACCTCGATCAAAACTATGTCTGTTTCTTGGTTCATCAGATAAACATAAGGGATTCAAATGTTTGGATCTTTGCTTAAATAGAATTCTCATCTTTCGGCATGTTCATTTTGTTGAGAACTCCTTCCCATTTCAGAATATGTTTCCTACTCTTACGCCAACTTCTTCACCCAAACCTATCTCATTCCCAACTGTTTTTGATAACTCTAAGGCTTTTACCTCTCCCGTCCATATATCTACCAGTTCTCTTCCTTCAACTGGTAATGTTTCTCCTTCCAACTCTGCGTCATTTTCTCTTCCTTCAACTGGTAACGTTTCTCCTTCAAACTCTGCGTCACTTTCGGAACAGGTAACTCCCACCCAACGACCTGTAATCTCCACTTCAAATCCCTCATCTGAATGAGATTGTAAACGTGTAAATATATGAAACAATATATTCCCTACCCATAATTAAAATATTTCCATATATTGTGTAAATATAATTATGGTAAGACTAGTATTCCTCTTTTGTATAGGCTTAGGATTCCTATTGTATAAGGGATGAATATTGTACTCTATATATACCTTGATATTAATGAAAGACTCCCCAAGGGAGATTAATATCATCTAACATGGTATCAAGAGCCAAATAAACAAAACCTTAAAAACCTTTCTCTTCCACAGCCGCCGGCTGCCTCTCCTACGTCGCGGCCCTCCCGGATTTTCTTCTTATTTTTCGGGTTTTGTTCTTCTTTTCTTCTCTTCTCTAAATGGCTATCCCTGGTTCTTCCGCACTTTCTGACGCCTCTACCTCCACAAATCCCACCACAAAGTCGTCACCCCCGTTTCACCCCGCCCTTACTGTTTCCAACATCAAGAACCATATTCCCATTATTCTTGATCAAGAAAACAATCAGTATTCTCCCTGGGTTGAACTTTTTCGCAATCATGCATGTCTCTACAACGTGCTTGACCATATTGATGACACTATTCCGCGTCCTACGGAGGTTGATGATTCTATCTGGTATCGTCTCGACGCCGGCGTCAAACAATTGATATATGGTAGTATCTCTCAGGATTTGCTCCTTACTATCATGAAATCTGACTCCACAGCCCTTGACTTGTGGAATCGTTTGGAGGAATTTTTTTAGGACAACAAGCACACTCGTGCTGTGTATTTGGAAGAACAGTTCAACAAAACACGTCTTGAAAACTTCTCCAACGTCTCTGAGTACTGCAAGCAGCTTAAACTTCTAGCGGATCAACTCTCCAACATCGGCACGCCTGTCACTGACGATAAAATGGTGCTACAAATGATTTCTGGCCTTACTAAAGGCAAATATGATACTTTGGCCACCATAATTCAATAGGCATATCCGCTACCGAGTTTTAACAAAGCTCGCTCACAATTGTTGCTCGAAGAAACCCGTCGTGCTAAGCAGGATGAGCACGCCCAACAAGTGTTAGCTGTCGACACGCAACCCCAAGATCAGACGCCACCAGACAACTCCCAACAGTGGCAGGGCCGCAGCGGCAAGGGTGAAAAAGGCCGCAGCGGTAGAGGAGGACGTGGTCGTGGCAAGGGTCGCGGTCAACAGAACCAACAGCAGCAACAACAACAGAGATCGCAAAACAACTGGGCCATGGCTCCTCAGCAGTTCGTCTACAGCGCCGCGATGCCCAGTACAGAGCCGCGACGCTCTGGCCAGAGCCGAACGCTAAGTCCATTCCAAAGATCAAGATCCATACAATCCGTATTCTTACCCTGGTTTGTTAGGCCCCGCTCAGCCCCACAAAGAGCCCACTTCATGCAAGGTCAGTCCCGCAGCCTCCTCCCAGCATGACACCCATCGAAGTTGGGTCAGCGTTCAACACCCTCTCTATGCAACAACTCGACAATACTTGGTACATAGACTCAAAGCGCCACATCTCACGCCACCCACCGCAGTACTATTCCTAAACTGTTTAGTTTAAAGCATCCTCAATATGTTACAGTTGGTAGTGGACAACGCATTCCAGTTAAGGGTTATGGTACCTCATACACACAACCTCCTCATCCACCCTTCTCCCTCAAAAACACCCTATATGCCCCACACATGATTAAGAACCTCATATCTGTCTGCCAATTTACTCGTAATAATTCTGTCTCTGTGGATTTTGACCCTTTTGGCTTTACTGTGAAGGATCTTCATACGGGGACACCTCTTACGAGATGCAATAACACGGGGGATCTCTATCCATTCACTTCCACCTCCGCTGCCAGATCTTACTCTCCCGTCACTCTAGCGGCTGTTTCTTCTTCAACTTGGCATAATAGGCTTGGTCATCCAGGAGTCTCAGTTTTTAATTTTCTTAGAGGCAACAATTTCATTGCTTGTAATGGGAAACTTGCCCAAAATTGTGTTTCTTGCTCTTTAGGCAAACATATTCATCTTCCGTTTAAATCATCTACTAGTGTTACATTTGCTCCTTTTGGTATCATACATGCCGATTTATGGACATCTCCTATCTCTAGTTCTCTCGGTCATAAATACTATCTTGGGTTGCTTGATGAATTTTCACACTACGTTTGGTTATACCCTCTTAAATTTAAATCGGAAGTGTTTGTCAAATTTCTTGAGTTTCGCAAGTTCATTCAAACACAATTTGGAAAAGGCATAAAATCATTTCAGTGCGATAATGGTCGTGAATTCAACAACTCTATGTTTCACCGCTTTTGTACCACTAATGGCATGGTCTTTCGGTTCTCCTGCCCTCACACCTTACCACAAAATGGTAAAGCTGAAAGAATCATCTGCACCATTAACAATATGATTCGCACCCTATTGATTCATGCCTCCCTCCCTCCACCCTTCTGGGTCTATGCTGCTAAAATGTCAGAATACACTCTAAATATTCTCCCTACTAGCACTCTTCACAATATGACCCCTACCGAAATCCTCTACCATAGAATCCCCTCTTATGATCATCTACGGATTTTTGTTTGTCTGTGCTATCCCAACCTTAGCTCCACCGCCCCTCACAAGCTCGCTCCTAGGTCCACTCCATGTGTCTTTCTAGGATTTCCGCTGAACCATAGGGGCTATCTATGCTATGACTTGTCGACTCGTCACATCCACATATCTCGTCACGTCACATTCGACCAAAGCACATTCCCATTTTCGAATCTTCCAAAATTCCAAAAACAGGACTACTCATTTCTTGACGAGTCTGCCATCTCTCCCCTCATAATTGAACAACTCACATCCTCTGTTCCGTCGTCAGAGCCGCGACGCCTAAAATTCAGAGAAGCCTGTCAACCTTCTAGCGCCGCGACTCTCGATCCAGGACTTGCGGCGCCTCCGACGGCTTCGGCCCCACCTTCTCCTTATCCGACTTTACCCCCCGTCTCAGATACCACTCCGCCATCCATTGTCCCTACCCATCCAATGTAAACTCATTCAAAGCATGGAATCTTCAAACCCAAAGTCCATTTCAACTTGTCTGCCCAAACCATCTCTCAACTTCCAAAGAACCCAAAATTGGCCAAACAAGACCCTAATTGGAATGCGGCTATGTATGAGAAATTCAATGCTTTAACTAAACAACACACGTGGGATCTAGTACCTAGACCTGAGGGGGTGAATGTCATTCATTGTATGTGGCTATTTCATCACAAGTTCAGAGACAATAGGGATCTTGAGAGGTATAAGGCCCGTCTTGTGGCTAATGACACAAATCAGCAGGAGGGCATTGATTATGGTGAGACCTTCAGCCCGGTTGTCAAATCGGCTATCATCCGCACAGTTTTGAGCATTGCCATGGGCAAACACTGGCCGATCCATCAACTTGGTGTGAAGAATGCATTTTTACATAGGGATCTGAGAGAGACAGTCTACATGCATCAGCCACCAGGGTTCACCCATCCAGCAGTTCCTCACTATGTGTGTCGTCTCCGTAAGTCACTATATGGCCTGAAGCAGGCCCCCCGTGCGTGGTATGATCGCTTTGCAAGGTATATCTTGCAGATTGGGTTTGTATGAAGCAAGAGTGATACACCACTTTTCATTTTTCATCGAGGTAGTAGCACTGCTTACTTATTACTTTACGTGGATGATATTGTTCTTACTGCCTCCTCCGACGGATTGAAAAATGAGATTATTGTCTTGCTCAAGCCCGAATTTGCAATGACTGATTTGGGGAAGCTGAGTTACTTTTTGGGGATATCAGTGACCAGGTCTGCCAATCATATGTTCTTGTGTCAGCGTAAGTATGCAGAAGAGATTGTGTACAGGGCTAAGATGACGAACTGCAAAGAGGTGCCTACTCCAGTTGATTCCAAATCTAAGCTCAGTGCTATGGATGGTGCTCCAGTATCTGATCCTACTCTGTATAGGACCCTTGCAGGTGCACTTCAGTATCTCACATTCACCAGGCCAGACATAGCTTATGCTGTTCAACAGGTGTGCTTATTCATGCATGCCCCAGGGAGTCCCATTTCACTGCCCTTAAGCGTATCATTCGATACATTAAGGGCACTCTTGATTATGATTTGCACCTATATCCCTCTGCACCAGACAGGTTGCTTTCATATACGGATGTAGATTGGGCAGGGTGTCCGGACACGCGACGCTCCACCTCCGGCTTTTGTGTTTTCTTAGAGGATAATCTGATAAGCGACAGGCTACCCTATCTCGCTCCAGTGCCGAAGCTGAGTACAGAGGCGTTACAAAATGTAGTAGCTGCGATTTGTTGGCTCAGAAATTTACTGTTAGAACTTCAGTGTCCTTTGCGTCAGGCATCTATTGTGTATTGTGATAACATCTCTGCCATCTATCTTTCTCATAATCCGGTTCAACATCAGTGAACCAAGCATATTGAGATAGACCTACACTTTGTTCGTGAGAAAGTTGCGTTAGGCCATGTCAGAGTGTTACATGTTCCATCATCCTATCGATGTCTGAACATATTTACCAAAGGACTTCCCAGACAGTTATTTCTTGACTTCAGATCCAGTCTCAGCGTCCGGCCTCCTCCTGCTCCGACTGAGGGGGTGTGTAAACGTGTAAATATAGGAAACAATATATTCCCTACCCATAATTAGAATATTTCCATATATTGTGTAAATATAATTATGGTAAGACTAGGATTCCTCTTTTGTATAGGCTTAGGATTCCTATTGTACAAGGGATGAATATTGTACTCTATATATACCTTGATATTAATGAAAGACTCCCCAAGGGAGATTAATATCATCTAACAGAGATATTTCATCGCCTGCCCCTTCCACGCAGACCCTTTCTCCATCCAATAATCTTCAAATATCTCCCCTCTCAATCACCCACCGAAAAAATTCAAACTTATCCTGTGATTACTCGTTCTAAAATGGGGTCGCTCAAGCCATGCACCCTTCCTTCTTTAACATCTTCGACTAGTCCCATTTTATCTGAACCTACCTCCTTTGCTCAAGCTTCTAAAGATCCTCGCTGGATGTAAGAAATGAATGCCGAATTTGATGCTCTTGTCCAAAATAAAACTTGGACTTTGCTACCTCCTCCTGCAAATGCAACTATTGTTGTCAACAAATGGGTGTTTCTAATTACGTTTTGCGCAAATGGCTATGTTGAAAGATTTAAAGCTCGGTTAGTGTTTCAAAGTTTTTCGCAGCAGCCCGGAGTATATTATTTTGAGACATTTGTTCCTGTTGTCAATCCTAGCACGGTTCGTTTGGTCTTATCTTTGGCCCTTCAATGAAACTGGTTCATGCATCAACTTGATGTATCAAATGCATTCTTACATGGTGAGTTATCTGAGACAGTTTATATGCATCAACCAAAAGGCTTTGTACATCCAGACTATCCTCATTATGTATGCAAGTTGCAACGTGCTATATATGGTCTTAAACAATCACCGCATGCTTGGTTCCATCGCCTTGCCCGTTTTCTTCTTGATCTTGGTTTTAAGCAATGTATCTCGGACCATATCATGTTCATTTTTCACTCAGGGAGTGATTGCATAATTCTTTTCATTTATGCGGACGATATAACAGTTTTCGGCTCTTCGAAGTCATTGATATCTCAGATCATATCTTCCATGAGTACGGAATTTTCAATGAAGGACTTAGACCTTCTTAACTACTTGGCATAGAATTGAAGTATAATTCCTTGGGGCTTCTGTTGGTGCAGCAGGGTTATATTACTTGTATCCTTCCTCGGTTTAAACTAGACGTGTAAATCTGTACTTACTCCACTCCACAGTAAGCTTGACTGGAATTCCACTTCTTCTCAGTTGATTGAAGATGCTTCTTCATATCGTCAAATGGTTGGGAGTCTACCATACTTGTCTTTCACTCTGCCAGACATTCAATTTGCTGTCAACCTTGCTTCTCAATTCCTTCATCAGCCGAGAGAATTACATCTTCGGATAGTAAAGCGCATCTTCATGTGCCTAAGTGGAACAATTGATTGGGGCCTACAACGGTACAAAAATTCTCTTTTGGCGCTTACCATTATTATGATTTTGATTGGGCTGGTTGCTCTGCCACACGACGTTCAACAACTGGTTTTTGCATTTTTCTTGGCTCAAATCTCATCACTTGGTCAGCTAAGAAACAACCTACAGTTGCACGCTCTAGTACTGAAGCTGAGTATAGAGCTCATGTTGTTGCTACGGCTGAGGCTACATGGCTCCAATATATTCTTCATGATCTTGGTATTTTTCTTACTTCTCCCGTCTCCGCAAAATGTAACAACATTGGAGCCATCCACCTAGCGCATAATCCAGTTTTTCACTCTCGTACCAAACATGTTGCTTTGGATTATCATTTTGTTCACGAAAAGATAAGTCATGGTGACTTGGTGGTCTCTCATGTTCATATCTTTGAATAACTTGCAGATTTTTTCACCAAAGTTATGCCATCTACCCGTTTCAAAGAAGTCGCACACATTAATAGACCGACCGTAATCAATTTGCCGCGACTTACTTGAATCAAATTAGTCAAGGCAAGTTAACTGGAACAACGTGTTATAATCCAATTCATCTAACTTAAATTTGAACAAATTGGATATTTGCAACTTTTATAAGTCAAATGGCTAAAAACAATTTTTATTAATAAAAGTGGTTGCTAAACTTAGAAGACTAGTAAATACTCCTTACCTTAAAGAAAGAAAACAAGAAAAAGAACAACAATAAGTAACAATGAACCCCCCTATTCCGTATGTCTCTCCCCTTATGTTGGAGAAAGATTTCATTGTTTTGACACTTAATAAAATATAAAAAAAAAACTATAAAAGTACTTAAGGCCAATAAAACATTTCATATCAAAACACGCCTCTTCACGAACATGTCAAGAATATCAGCTTCTCACATTTATTTTATTTTCTTTAGGCATCTACCATTTGAAACTTATTGACTCGACTAATGAAACGACGAGTTTTTGAAGGCTCAAAGTACTGGCGGAGGTACTGCAATTTCTGGTTGAGTGGAGCAAAAACTCTTGAGGTCGGGAGGAAAGAAAGGATCAAAAGGCAAAATCTTTGGCCAACAACTATCATCAATTTCCATAGCAGCCTTACAACATTGAGGACCAAGCAAACTAAATTGAATACTCAAGAAAGATGTTAAAATTTCTTCAACACAACGAGGAACAGTTATCACTGATTGAAAGCATTTTCTGATTTCTTCAGGATTAAATGGGAATAACCCCGGTATAAGCCCTGATGATCCAGTAAATTCTTCATGAGCAAAGATAGGCGCAATCGCCACTGTTATTATGCATAAAATAGTTACTAGCATAGCTGAATTAAAAACTTTAGGGCCTGCCATTGTTATATTAGAGAAGTATGGGTACTGGTTTTTGCTAATAGTTTTCTTAGAGGGATTTTGGAGTGGATTTGCAAATGTGAGTGATATTTGGATGAGGGAGTTTGGTATTTATATATGTGGCACTATAAATTGTCTTTTGAAACTGTCTAATCAGTTTCATTTTTTCTTGTTTAATGTAATTAAGCATTTCATAACGCATTCAATTAAACTTGCTATATGTTCAGAACATTAATTTAATAATATATAGAGTTTATTGCAGAAGCAGTTTCTACATTTGCACTTTGTATCTTAATGTGTTGATTGTTGTACGTTTTGTTTTCCGGTAAAAATGATTTCTACCAAAAACACAGTTAGAGATTTGTATTTCAAGGGTTTAAAGACAAGTAGGTCGTATCCGATCCGAAGACCCTCTTGATCGAGTCCGGAATTGATATTTAGATAACGGATTGGTTAATATTACAAATATAAACGAGAACAAGCAAGTAATGAGAACTTAATAAATTCGATATGAAAAATAATTATGGATTGAAGCTGAGAGTTCTATATTAGCTTGAGAGAGATCTGAGTTACAAGAGGTGTGAGCTTAGAGATAATACAATGTGTCCTTTTCTTCTCCTATAAGTCTTGCTTATATAGATAAAGCTTAGACTATCGTAGCCCTAGATGACGTAAGCATCCTGACGTTACCACGCCCACGAGCGTTGCGTCGCTCTGCTTGAGTGTGGTTGATGTGATGGGAGTTGTTGGGAGTGAGAGACAAATGTGAAGACCCGTTGAGGCCTCCGGAGCCACGAAGCTTATTGCTTACGCTTGATGCCCCCGAATGCCTTTTACCCAAACACCTTTAGGCATGATGCTTCCGAGTGCTATTTTACCCATTACATATAGTCCCCCACTTCCTGGGATTTTCGAGCTTCGAGGGACCTAGAAGTGGAAGAACCCGTCAACTGTCAATTTCACTACATGATGATCTTAGGGAATTGTGCGTTGATTCAGTTATCCATCTCCTTTTCCCATACCATCACTCAACATTTAATGCTCTACTTCCCGTGGGCCTCATTCTTTACATGTGCCAAGCATCCGCTGACACTTTGCCTAGGAACAAACATCGTAATGATTATTTTCAATTACTATCCCTTCTTTACCTTCGCCTCTTTCACAAAAAGAATATTTTTATTCATTTCATCCCTCGGACACTTTGCTCCTCAGAAACAACCATTTTCTCCTTCTCTTTCTTGACTTATCCTCCATCACCATGTCTTCTGATTCCTCGGTCATCGGTGGTGCTACCACACGGGCTCGGAGACTAGCAAGGGGCGATTCAGACATCCCCATCCAGAAAGTCCCGATCCTAGACTCTTTTTCGGCCACTGTTAGTACGTCCAGGAAGAGATCAAAGGCTTCCTCTTCCACTTCTCAGACTAACGCTTCCATCCCTAGCAGTTGTTCCTCTTTGAAGGACCTCAAAAAAGTGCCCGATCTCCATGAAAACAGAACGGTCTCGGCCGGCGAGCTCGTATAAATCCATTGTGACTGCCCTATATCTGAGCATGGTTAAGTTGGACTGTGGTTGGACCAATACACCAGTGCATCTCCCCTCGGAAGGGGAGAACATTGCCGCTCATTGGCAGGGGTATTCTTTTGTCTATACGTATCTCTTCTCCTTGCAACTAGGTGAGCATATCGAATCGGTGATTCTAGAGTTTTGTCAGAAGTATAGAGTTTGTTTGGCTCAAATTGGCCTGACCATTTGGATCATGGTTGCATGCCTCTAGTACCTTTCCACTCAGGTGGATGAGGATTTCACTCTTGCCCATCTTATTCATATTTACTCCCCTGATATTTTCAGAGCGGGGGTCATTCAGTTATCCCGTCGTGGCTAGAATGCGCTGATTGACTGTATTGACGATGACTCCGACTGGGGATAGATGGAGAGATATGTCGTTGTTGCAACGCGTGATCTTGTCAAACCTCCGGAGGCTCCCATCTAGGAGCAATGGAATTTTAATCGTAAGTATTTTGGTCACATCTGCCGTTTATACTTGCTTTTTCTTAATCTGTGTATTTAACTATCTACTTTCTTTCCATGATAGCCGCGGTATGAACTTTGGACCCTGTGTCGAGTTTGGCTAGGCGGGTCTAAAAAATCTTGGATTATGCTCCCATCTTCTCTCCGGACGTGGCAGAAGATTGCCTTAAAACATAATTGGAAGGGGGGAAATCACGGCATTTCGAAGGGGGCGTCCATTCGAACACACGTGGATGTTCTGGAGGATCCGGAGGTGACCTTCCAAGAAATTGAAAATGTTATTTCCAAACTGGGTCGGGGCTCAGAGGCTGAGAATTCCACCATGGACAAAACACAACTGTCTTATTTGCCTCTTCCCCCGATCAAAAAGGTTAGGCCGGATGTTGGGGAACGCGTCGTTCAATAACCTTCCCGTATTGCTTACACTGATCCTCTAGTGGTCATTGATTTGACGTCTGATGACAGCAAAAGAGAGGATCCTTCTTCAGGGCTTGCCCCTAGAGGGGCTGATAGATCTGATGCCGCTGTTGCCGGCCTTTTTAGAGAGATAGATTTGGTTGACCAAATGAGCTCTGACACTCCTCTCTCCCTTGCTCCTACCCGGATTAATGGTGTGGCTATGGGCTCGACCCCTACCTCATGCGTTCCACCATCATCGCGGGTTTCTCATGCATCAGCTCGCCAGGGACAAGTCCACACCCCTCAAGGTACCATGCCTAGGGTCATTTTGAGGGTCGAAATGCAAATACATGTATCGAGGGCTCGCGGGGCTCCCGTGAATCCTAACTAGTGGACACTTACCCGACTCTAATTTATAATCTCGCATCTCGTCAGCAAGCCACTCTGACCGTGCCCCGAGAATGTAATCTTTTTTCGAGGCTAATAGGTGTGGCTAGTTATTTCCGGCCTTTGGCGAGCAGAAGGGATCATGAGAAGATGGATAGGGTCTCCGGTGATTTTTTGTTGAATGTTGGGGCTCATGCGGCCGCGCAAGTTTGATTTCTTTATACTTTTTGTTTGGGTCCATATGTCTTTTGTGTTGTAACACTTTGTTTTCTGGATTTATTGTTTCCTTAGGCGAGCCTTCTCACAGTGGAGGGCTTTCAGTGGAAGCTTGCCGAAGAAAGAGAAAGGATGCTAGAGTATCAGGCGCTGCAGGAGAGGGCTGCAGTTTGAGAGAGCCAATCTATATCTGTCGAGGATTTTAAAGCCAAGATGGCTCAGTCGGAGCAGGACATGAAGGTTTACAACGAGAAGCTGTGGGATTTCACAAGGAACTCCTGGCCCTTCAAGGGAAGTGGGCTGAGCACCAGGAAGATTTCACTAGCATAGTCAATAGGGAGACGGTTATAAGAGTGCGTCTCTAGGTTATGGAGATTGAGCTCGAGGCATGTCAGAGGGACACGACTTCTGTTGAATGAGATTTGCAGGTTTTGGAAGAGGGTCACGATGGCCTGAGGACCCGCTATGATAGGCAAGTCAAGTGTAATGAGCGCCTATCCACGAGCAATGACTCACTTCAGGAGGCTTTGCAGAAGGCCAATATGACTCATACGGATGCCAGAATTCAGCAGCTAAAGCTGGATTTTATTCTTAAGAAGACTTATGCCGTGTACCAAGATTACATGCAAGTTCTCCAGGAGGTTCAAGATGGCTAGATAAACGTAGATTATACCTTGGATGCTGCTTTGAGGATGGAGGATAAGGTTTACGAAGCTCTATCTGTACCTTGACTCGCCTTTCGATGATGAGAGTTGGTCGCATGAGGGCGAAGAGGGGACCCCATATGAGTATGATATAAAATTCCGCAGAGGTTCCCATGGCTAAGGTTGTGAGAAGAAAAGGCAAAGGGGTGGTGACCTCTCGAGATAGCCTTTCTGCAGCCCCGAAAGCATAAGGAGATGACACTGAGACGACCCTTCGACAGCTATGCCCCCAGAGACACATGCCTCTACCAGCAATCCTGATGTGATTACCAAAGTTGACCTCCATGCACAGTTTTTTTGGTGTTTTGCATATGTTTTTTGGTGACTGCTTTTGCCAGACAATTTTTAATTGGTGCTTATTGGTATTGCCCATGATTTCTGGGCTTCTTTTGTATCTTTGTGACCGTGTTTTTTCTGCTCGTTTTTAGATTTTGAGTTTCTTGCATCAAATCGCCCCGAGTCTCATATAGGAGACTAATTGTTTATCTAGTTGTCACTTTGATTATGTTGGTATGATTTGTGGTTCGGTGCGTTAATTACCTGGTCCTTTGAAGTGGAGTAGTTCAACCATAGTGACCCTTCTACCCAAGGATCCCCTAATCGAGACTATGCTCTATGGTGAATTCGAACGCTTGTGTTTAGGTTCCACAATGTGCATTTTTATTTCTTCGCATCGTATGTGGGATTTTGAGCAATCGATTCCCCCAATTCAGGAATGTAACTTCCGGCCACATATTTTATGATTAGGAATTTAAATCATCCATTTCATAATAATAGGATGGGCCCCCTTTGTACGGTGCCGACGAGGAGGACGTCGCGACGTCGCCTTATATTGGCATAAGGTTATATTTCCTTCACGCTCTGAGACTAATAGGTTGTGTCGTGTGTTCAAGGTGGATATTATGGGGTCCAAGAGGACGCGTTTGTACCAACAATGTTAGAGCGTAAGAATCTTTCAAAACAAACCTGTTTTGATACATTCCATCTGATATTCAAACTTGAGTACATGCTCACTCTTGACAAAATTAAAAAGAAAAGAAAAGATACAAAGTAAAGGTGATGGCCCTCGGTCCCTGGTAGCTAGGAGTATATTGTTTTCCTTTTCGTTTGATTCTCCGAGGTGAGTTCGTTTAAGTAATATGTTGTTCAATTGTTGCCTCGTTAAAAATCTTGTCGAAAAAACCCATTCAGGAAACAAAGCCAGTCAAGAAAAAGAGTGCAACACGTATTTTTTTATCTTCCTTCCAATTACTTTTGGGTTAGTCCCAGTCTTGATGCCAGTTCCAGTCCTTCGATCACAAAGGGTTATGAAAACATAATTAAAAAAAGAAAAAGATTCATACCTCAAGACTTTTCAGGGCCGTATCATGGGGGTGAAATTGGCCTCGAACTCTGGCACACTTGAAGTTTGTGTCACCGATCGGGGTTGATAAGTCAGGTCGTATTCACTTATTTCAACAGACTATTTTGACAGTCGACTCATAAGGCTTTCCCTATGCAATAGTTCCTACATCGAGGCATCGGTTACGACATTTTCCGGATGACACTGGAAATACGGTCGTAGTTTTCGGGTAGCGATGACAAAGGCCAGGGCTAGCTTTTCTGGGATCGGATATTGTGACTCAGCCCCGGTTAGCATTTTACCAGCATAATATATGGGGATCTGCTTTTCACCTTCTTCTTATACGAGGGCGACACTGATTAACACAGCCGAGATAGTCACATAGGTGAGCAGTCTCTCTTTCTCTTTAGGTTTGACCATTATGTGAGGGCTAGCTAGGTAGTCCTTTTTTGTGAGTTTGAAAAAATCATGACATCGATATGTTGATCGCGATATGAATCTTCCCAGGGCTGCCACTTTTTCGGTCAATCTTTATACAATTTTAACATTATCCAGCGCATCCGACATTGCTTGGGTATATTTCACCTTATCGGGGTTCATCTCGATGCCGTGATTGGAAATGAGGAAACGCAAAAACTTCCCTGATTTGACTCTGAAAGTGCACTTCACAGGATTCAATTTCATTTGGCGTCGTAAGACGTCGAAGGTTTCGGTCAGGGAATCCAAGTGAGTCTCCGCTTCTTAGGATTTAACCAGCATGTCATCGATGTAAACCTCCATATTATGGCCAATTTGTTTTAAAAAACATTTTGTTCACCAACCTCTGATAAGTGGCTCCTGCATTTTTAAGACCAAACGGCATTACATTGTGACAAAAGTTTCCATGATTAGTCATAAAAGAGGTTTTTTCCTGGTCATCCAGGTGAAGGCTGATTTGATTATATCTGGAGTATGCATCCAAGAAACATAACAACTCATGTTTGGCCATAGCATCTATCATTTGATCAATATATGGCAGGGCAAATGAATTTTTGGGGCATGCCTCATTTAAGTCCTTGAAGTCAACACACATTTTGAATTTGTTGAGCTTTTTAGGGACCACTACCACGTTGGCCAACCATGCGAGATTATCAACCCTCCGTATGGACCCTATGTTGAGCAAGCGGGTCACCTCTTTCCAGACAAACTGGTCCCTCATTGTCGAAATCGGCTGCTTCATTTGCCTTACTGGAGTATGGTTAGGATCATCACTTAATCGGTGAATACTTATTTCTGGAGGAATCCCTGTTATATCAAGGTGAGACCAAGCGAAGTAATCTGAGTTAATTGTTCAGTAATTTAAAAATGCATTCCTGAGCCAGGGTGAAAGCCCCGAGCCCAGGTGTACCTTCTTTTCAGGATGTTCTTTGAAAAGTGACATACTCTCCAACTCCTCAATAGTCGAATTCGCAGAATCCCTGTCTAGTGGCAAAATGAAGCCTTTCAGGAGGGTCTGACTCGGGCATTCTTCCTCTGTAAGTTGCTCCTTCCTTCCCCCGGGCTTCTTGTTTGAGCCCAATGACGGTAATTGTTATTGGTCTACTGTCGATTTCTAAGGAACAACCACTGCCAACGTATCCTCTATCCGAGAACAATTGCTACTCCCTTTAAGTTCTCCGATCCCTCAAAGTGTGGGATACTTGACCTTTTGATTGAGGGGATAGCCAGTATTGCATGCAACCATGGCCTCCCGAGTATTGTTTTGTACGTCATGTCTCCGGACACGACATCAAAGGTCGTTACTTATTTCACACTATCAGCACAAACAACCAATTCGGCTTTCCCGTTTGTCAGCTCATTGGATATGTTAAATCATGCCAGCACCTTTGTCACGGGGATAATTGATTTTTCCATCTTTATTTATTTTAGGACCCGCAGTTGGATGATGTTCGCTGAGCTTCCTGGATCAATCAAAACACTCTTCGTGAAAGATTTATTAATTTTCAAGGATATTATCAGGGCCTCGTTGTGAGAAGAGGGTAAGCTTCCACAGTTACTGTCAGAGAAGACTATGTCTTGGATCTCCGTGGGTCCCTGCCCATGGATTGTGGTTGTGACCGAGATCTTGGACTTTTTCACTGATGTATATGTGATATTGTTGACCACCTTTATGTCGAAGATCATATAAGTAGTGTGAGTGGGGGGAGGTGTCTGGCTTGGTCTTTGTCCATTATTTCTGCTCAAGTTTAGCTTTGCTCGGTCACTGATGTATTCCCTCAAATGTCCAGTGCACAGCAGTTGCGCTACCTCTATCCTAAGGTTGCTACAATCCTCCGTAGTGTGACCGTGCGTGCTATGGTAATGGCACCACAACCCCGTATTCCTTTTCTTTGGGTTAGAGTGTACATCATCGGAGAACTTAGCTTCTTTCATAGTTTTCATTACAAACATTATCTCCACCGCGCTGATGCTGAAGTTATGGTCAGATAGCTTTGGGGGGCCAGTCCTTTTTGACACAGATCCTTCCGTTCGTCGAGGGCCTCGGTGAATGAGGCCCTGATTGTTCCTAATGCTACCCAGGTTCGTGCCCATGCCCGAGAACCTCCTAGCATCATATGGTTTGAAAGGCCCATTGTTTGCCGTATTTGCATTATATCCTTGGCTTGGCCTCTTCGGGAGGAGACTTCCCGTGCGTGTTGATATTATCACCCAATTATTTTTCTCAATCTGCATCTTAGTTGTGTACCTAAGATTTATTTCGCTCCACGTCTTCGTCATGAATTCTTTCAAGCTTCCCTTTAGCTTTCTAGAGGCATTTGAGCTTTTTGGGTTTAACCCGTCTGGGAATGCGGCTGCCGCCCTGTTTTCTACAATAGATTGCAGCAACATTATTTCTCTCTGGAATCTGTCCACAAAACCTCACAACAACTCATCCCCTCACTGCTTTATCGTAAACACATCTTGTTTGTGAGTTTCTACCCTCCGGATGCTTGCTTGAGCCTTACCAAAAATATCTGCAAGAGAAGCAAAGCAATCAATATAATTTTCAGGAAAATGAATATAACAGGAGAGTGCTCCCTTTATGAGTGTCTGGATGAATTTATTGAGCATGACTGATTCAATTTCTTACTGGTTGAGGTCGTGACTGGTGATGGCTGCCTCAAAGGTCGTGATGTGCTCTTTCGGGTCTGTGATGCCGTCGTATTTTGATATATCATGCATCTTGAATTTTTTTGGGATAGGGATGGGGGCTGCGCTCTCCAGTTATAGCGGGATCCCATATCTTTTGGCTCTCGTGCCTTTGATTATAGGCAGTGCCACCGGTATTTGGCTCATTCGCTCATTCATTTCCTTTTCCACTCATCGCAATCTTTACGTGAATGCATCCAAATGGTCATTTTCACCTTCATCTCTCTTTTTACCGATTGCAGGGGAAACCGGGGCCTTTGCGACATTTTGATTCTACGCCAGAGTCCCAGTCCTTGAGTGAATGGCTATGGTAGTCACTGCTGCTTCCATTCCTAACATCATCTCGCTCTGCCCTTTTAGTACAACCGCGATCGTTTCCTTAGTGAGAGATCCTTCTTTGTTAGTTGTTCTTAGCTTGCCAGATCAGGATTTGGATGTCCTTCCCCCTGGTGCTTCTTTTCGGGTCTCTTTCGTTTTTGCTCTTTCCGAGTCTTTCTCAATGTTTTCTTCCTTGGAAGGTTTTATCGAAGACCCGCTTTCACTGCTTCGCCATTCTGGTTTGGATTCCTCTCATACTCGCAAGGCTTCAGAATGGTTCATCGGAGCTTGATGTTCATTTGGTATTGGCACTACTACAAGTCCCTGTGCTCCACAAGCGGCGTTGCTTTCACCTGTCATGCTTCTTTTTTGGTGTTGTGTTGGCTTTAAGGTTCTCAAGAAAATCAGCTACGGATCGAGACAACTCCACAACTGTCTATCCAACAGACGACGCCAAACTCTTTTTCGGTAAAAATGATTTCTACCAAAAACGCAGTTAGAGATTTGTATTTCAAGGGTTTAAAGACAAGTTGGTCGTATCCGATCCGGAGACCCTCTTAATCGAGTACAAGATTGAGATTTAGATAACGGATAGGTTAATATTACAAATATAAATGAGAACAAGGAAGTAATGAGAACTTAATAAATTTTATATGAAAAATAATTATGGATTGAAGCTGAGAGTTCTATATTAGCTCGAGAGATATCTGAGTTACAATAGGTGTGAGCTTAGAGAGAATACATTGTGTCATTTTCTTCTCCTCTAAGTCTTGCTTATATAGATAAAGCTTATACTATCGTAGCCCTAGATGACGTATGCATCCTGATGTTACCACGCCCACGCGTGCTGTATCGCTCTGCTCGAGGGTGATTGATGTGATGGGAGTTGTTGGGAGTGGGAGACAGTTGTGAAGACCCGATGAGGCCTCCGGAGCCACGAAGCTTATTACTTATGCTTGATGCCCCCGGATGCCTTTTTACCCAAACACCTTTAGGCCTGATGCTCCCGGATGCTATTTTACCCAATACACATTTCTTTTAATTTAATATTCACCTAAGCGGATAATCACTCTATTCCCAGTTAATTTTGTATCTATCACTTTTTAGTTTCAAGAGTCTATTCAATTAAAAAACAGAAAGGGCAGCCCGGTGAACTAAGCTTCCGCTATGCGCGGGGTCCGGGGAAGGGCCGGACCATAAGGGTCTATTGTACGCAGTCTTACATTGCATTTCTGCAAGAGACTGTTTCTACAGATTGAACCCGTGACCTCCAGGTCACATGACATCAACTTTACCAGTTACTATAAGGCTCTCCTTCTCAATTAAAAAACAGAAAATTCCCAAAAATAATTTTGAACAATTGAAAATAGAACAATTATGTCATCCGTTATTTTTTTACACAAAAATACGCTTATCATTAGTCAAGGGGGAAATATGCTCCTAAACAATTGAAATAGAGCAATTATGCCGTTCGTTTGTTTTCTGGTACAAAAATACTAACAGTTGGTCAAGCGGAGCAGATATGACTTTTTCACTACTGGACTCTACATAAGATGTATGCCATAAACATAATATTTCTTTTATTGATTTGAAATCCATGCTGAAAGAAATAATAAGAGTAACAATATAATGCAATTAGTGAAAAATCAAACTATTAATCTCACTAATAATTTAATGCAATGTGAACTAACTAAAATCACTCATAAGCAACGATGAGTAGCCATGAGGGTTGAACCTTTCAATTCAAAGAAATAATTTTTGAGCTTAACTCATTTCTAACATGAAGAAAATTTATTCAAATTTTTAGTCTGTTAGATAAACCCATTTACACAGATAAATCAATCGAAAAAATCGATTTTCTAGCTGAATCCCTTAATTCAAAGATTTAATTTTTAAGCTAAACTCAATATAATTATATGAGTCTTTAACTGTTGGAACTTGTTCCCCTCTGCTTCTTGATATGTTCAAATAGAAGTGAATTCTAGAGATAATACTACCTCACTAGATAATTAATTCAGAATTACATAGGTTTTATACAGGCCAGAAACTAAATTTTTTGAAAAGAAGTTTGACGTGTGTTTGACAAAGTGGGAGTTACACACTTTGTTGATTCATGCACGTTTTTGAATATTATTTATAAGGAAACTATTTAAGACAATTAACTATATAATATAAATAATATTTTACCCGCACTGGATATTTACACAGAAAAAAATTTAATAGAAGTAACTATGCATAAAAAGTGGAATTTAGTAGCCTACAAAACAAGACAAGTTACGTGTTATAGGTGGTTAGATTAAAATACACAAATAGTGTAATTTTTTAATATAAAATTAGTCTGTATAAGTTATTGTGGGAACATAATTTAATAGGTGTTCCGCGATATTGCTAACTGATTAGAAATATATAGTACTCCATCCGTTCAGTTTTATTTATTTACTATATTAAAAATAGTTGTTTAATTTTATTTGTGCATTTTAAAAAAATCAAGAGATAATTTACTACTTTTTCCTATTTTATCTTTAGTATTAATTATTAGATTGTCAAGTTCAAGAAAATTTTAGTAGTTGCACAACTTTTAAAGTATGTTTTATTGATTTTAATCATTAGATTACTTAGCAATAATTAAAGGTGTAATAATAAAATTATCATTCTATTTTTGACTCCTTAATAAATATGTCAAGTAAATATATGACAAGTAAAAATGGACGGAAAAATATAAATTTTGCTAACCAAAATAGACAAAAAGTTAAAGTCTGGTTTATCTTTCCAATTTTTGGGCTCCGTTCTTGATTTGTTGTCACACACAGAGAGAGTGTAATTTCAATTAACTAGCGTTACATAATCAAGACACCTCTCTGTGGCCAAGAATTCTATTTATTTTTTTAATAATTTTCTCTATTTTCTTATTATGTGAAAATAGATATAGCAATTACTACTTCTCCACTCATTTATATTCTTTAATGTAATAATTAAATATCTCAAAATTTATTACTCTGCTCATTTTTATTCTTTATTGTAATAAAGATATTTAAAAGTCAAAATTAATAAAAAAGTTGAATGGAGTTTTATCATGTAATTACAGAATATGGAAGAATTTTTTAACATTAAACCTTGAAAACTACTATATAAACATATGCTTCTATTTGTAAGCAATTGTTGTTATGAGTTGTAACATTTTCAAGTTTTTATCTTCTCTGTTTTCTTTTACATTTGCTTATTGTTAAAATAACATTTTAAATGTTGATCTTTTTTGTACTTATAGAGCAGGACAAATTCGAAGTCATGAGGTAGATGCACTCAAGGAGAATCTTGAGGCTTAAAAATAAGTAATATTTGTACTTATAGAGCAGGACAAATTCGAAGTCATGAGGTAGATGCACTCAAGGAGAATCTTGAGGCTTAAAAATAAGTAATATGCTTTTGTTTTCTTCTTCTCGATACTTTTTTCTTTCTTTTTTCTCAGTTAATCTACGAAGTTCATACATGTTCTACTTTTACACATTTATATTGTCAATTCTCAGTTCTACAAAAATTTTAAGTTAAATATAATAATTAATATTCATGTGTTTATTTTACTTATCAATTGTAAGAAGTTTATGATTTATATTTTTTAATTATTTATTTTTATACGTGTATGACGAAATATGTTTCACGACAACAAGAAGCGCGGTAAAAAATGCTGCAATTTTGTAGGTGTAATTTTATGCCTTTTGTAGGTGCAATAAATATTTGAAATGATATAATCTCACACCAAGAAATGGTTAGGTTATACGTTTGGTGTAGGTGAATGATCACAACTCTCTTTGATCCCATACATTGCAATATAAACTATTCTGTAACCATATATTAGAAGTGTTTCAAAAGACTGAAGATCAGCGGTGCGCGGAAATATAAACTTTCCGTGTTATATTGATGATATTTTAAAATATTATCAACTGAGATAGAGAAACTAACTGCATTAGTTTTGAATCACATGTGACGTAGTTAAATTGTGATGCCTAGATGAATAAAATTATGTCTGTTCATGTAATAGTAACAATACTGAAATTACAACTTTTGTTTTGCTTTTTGAGGAATAAAATGATAGTTATTTGCTAGCAAGACATGCCGCATTGTCTTTTTTTGTTCATCTTTTCTAATTGAGTTAATTATTGCTTTTTAAAAAATCTCTTAACGAAAGGAATATGTTTCGTTAGTACTTTCTTTGCAGTGCTTAATCGTGATTAATTTTCTAAAAAAAGGAATACTAATCTTGCTCCCTATAAAGGTTCAACCAAAGCTAGATGAAAATTAAGAAAATTGTAATAATGATATTAAAGAGTCCCATATTGAAAATCATAATAAGAATTTGAAATTATAGAGTTGTATTACTCTAATTTGTCTACCCAAGTTTAAAATTGAAAAATATAAATAAAGGTGTGAGAATTAAAAATTAGAGTCAAAGAAAAAATTTCAAATAATTTGTCAAGAATATACTAAAAGTTAGTGATTGTGTTTTTTGAAAAAATAAAAAATATTTTTGAAAAGTATTCTTCTTGATGATTTTAGTCATTTTGAAGAGTTGAAGACCAAAAGACATTATTATTTTCTATCTTTTTGTGTCCCAAAGATATATTGTTAATTTCAATCTTTTTTTGTCCCTTTCTCATTAAAATTCATCTAAATATGAGTAATGATAGACACACATTCTTATGATATTTAAATTCATTTATGAGGAACTTTTAAACATAAATTGAATAGGAACATATTTATCTATATGTAAGAGTCTAAATACAACTACTAAAAAAATTATAATTAAAATAGCTAATATTTTTTTCATAATCTTTACAACAGTATGGGGAATGAAAAGTCGGGATGGTGTACATAAGCCCTAAAAATCTCTATGTACAATTACGTAAAATGTTATTGGACAAAATAATTAAATTAGTAAAAAATTTCATTATCTCTAAATATTATTATTTATAATAGTTAATAATATTGTTTTCGAACAACATAGATAATTACTACTAATTTTTTTCTCTATCCAATTTTTTTTAAATACAACTAATATCTTTTAATAGTATTTACTTTAATGACCGCGCGAAATACGGATACATTCACTAATTAATGAATAATGATAAGTGACAAAACTAACTTCACAACACATTTCCTCAACAACTCTAAAGAACAACATATCAACATATAAATCCCACGACAACAAATACTACTGACATCTAAATTTCAAGAAAGTTGAAGCCGACGGTATAAATCATTAATGTTCGTAACAACCAAAGTCGGTATTAATCCTATAATTGAACAAGAAAAACAATGATTCCAAGAAGAAATTATTAAGGGAATAAATTATAGTTGGGTACAAATAGACCGCGACGAGTAGGTAGGGTACGACGATGCTTGTGGGTTGACACATGTTTTTTCTTGAGCTTGGCGTTTTTCAAGGGGCCATATGGATCATCTACAAAGGGATAATTAGGTGTAAAAAGGTCTCCATTATTTCCAAAGCACATATCCTTAACAAATGCAGGAATAAACAAGTTTAGTGGATTAACACCATCAAAGGCACATTTACTTGAAACTTCATTAATAGCCTTGCAACAACCATCACCTATGGCACCAAGGCTCATAGAACCACCTTCAGACCCCACTTGTTGGATCACACTAGGTATGTTATTATTGTTGATGACCATAGAACCACCTCCCGAGTTTCCTCCAAGAATCTGAGAGATCTTATAACCACACACCATCATTTCTTCCATGGCAGCCCAACACTGTGGCATCGAGTAAAATTCAGAAAGGTCAGCAGATGAAGCATGCCAGGAAAGCCCTGGTTGAATCAACATTGAAAAAGACGATACCAAAACCAAAAAAAGGTATCGAAATGAAAATAATACTGAAGCCATTTTTTGTGGGAAATCGTATAGTGAATTGGATTCTTGAAAACTTAATTAGAAGAGTGGGTGGAAATGTAAACTTAAATTATGAGGTTGTGAAGTGACTTTTGAAACATTCTCTCCTTAAATAGGAGTTTATAAACTTAGGTGTAATAACTAATAGATTCTATCTATGAAGTTTATGAACTAAAGGATGATCATAAATTGATTCTCAATTGTTTTACATGTCACATTTTTTATGTTGTGCATAGTGTAAATTTAATTTTACAGTCACATGATTGTAACAGCTACATATAGTGACAATTTTTTTCAGATTTCAGTCAAATTTTGAAACATGCATGCTAATTATGCTATTCAAATATTGACTCTGAGCAATGGACAAGTAGTCAAAGAAATTCATTCATACTTTATGTTTACATCAAATTACATGAATTTAATGTAATTAAATATAAATCAATAATTTAAAAAAATATACTACTACTTAAATATGAAGAAGTAGTAAGATAAAGTATATAAATGATTAAGCATTCATAATTTAATATAAATATCGAATATGAATAAAACAAATTCAAATCATACATTTCATTCCCCTTGCAAACACCACATATTTTACCAGAAGGTCTGGGCTGAGTTATTATCCCAAGATGGCAAGATCTTAACGGGTATATAACTCACAAACAATTTACTTTTCAATTTCTGTAAATAAAAATCAGTTAATAAATGGAGTTTCAAATTCTAAATATAAAAATTTTAGGACATTATTATACAATTTTACTTGTGAAATTTGATACTTTATGACAATATTTTTTTTAAAGCATGAAAAGAAAGTGATTAATGGATGCTATTTCTACGATCTTACTATTTTGGGCATTTGCTTATTGGGCATAACCACGTGTTTCTTCTTTTTAGTTATATTTATAAAGAATTATGGGAAATCTAAAATTATATTAACAGCCTCTGTTTTGAAATATTGTGTGATTTATAATTATTAAATTCAACTGAATTCTATTTAAAATAGAAAATGTATATTTTAATTGGGAAATAGTTTTCCATTATAATATGAATATATATTTTTTGGATAAAACATAATGCGTGCTTGACTACTCAGTAGCCTCAATGTAGGTCCGCCATTTTATTTTCTAAGTCGTTAGAGCTAAAAAGAGACGTAGCACAAAGGAAAAAATTGCACCACTTTTTTTCTTTGTTTAGTAATTGATAACTTAGTTCAAACGTTAATTTTTATTTCTAGAACAACAGAATCAAGAGGAGCGACAAATTAAATCCATATGAGGTGTTTTATTGAATTAAATTTTTTGGGTGGACTGGTATTTGAAAGAAACACCATTTCTATTAAAAATATATATATATGGCAACAAGACAATTCTCTTGAAAATGAACCATAGGTGGCTCCAATTGGATATTAAAATCTTAGCTTCTACTATCCCTATCTCTAAGGACACATTATTCTTGAGGAGTTTTAATTCTTGCTAATGGCAGGACTGATAGCACGTTCACCATAATTTACAGAAAGCCTTAGGCTAATAGCTTTATGAAACATAACACCACGTGGCAATAGCCCAACTGGATTACCTCAAAGGTAAGGTCTCTTAAGCACAATCGAGTTTTTTCTTCAAATCTCCAAAATTAGTATTAGAAATCTTTCTAGTGGCAGGACTAACTGCTTCACCGCAATTTTCAGAAATCCTTGGGCTAATAGCTTTATGAAATGTAACACGTTGTGGCAATAGTCCAGGATTACCTCTAAGATAAGGTCTCTTAAGAACAATCGAGTTTTTCTTCAAATCTTCAAAATTAGTATTAGAAATCTTTCAAGTGGCATGATTAACTGCTTCACCGTAATTTTCAAAAAGCCTTGGCCTAATAGCTTTATGAAATGTAACACGTTGTGGTAATAGTCCAGGATTACCTCTAAGATAAGGTCTCTTAAACACAATCGAGTTTTTCTTCAAATCTCCAAAATTAGTATTAGAAATCTTTCTAGTGGAAGGACTAGCTGCTTCACCGTAATTTTCAGAAAGCCTTGGGCTAATAGCTTTATGAAATGTAACACGTTGTGGCAATAGTCCAGGATTACCTCTAAGATAAGGTCTCTTAAGCACAATCGAGTTTTTTTTCAAATCTCCAAAATTAGTATTAGAAATCTTTCTAGTGGCAGGACTAACTGCTTCACCGTCATTTTCAGAAAGCCTTGGGCTAATAGCTTTATTGAATGTAACAGTTGTGGCAATAGTCCAGGATTACCTCTAAGATAAGGTCTCTTAAGCACAATCGAGTTTTTCTTCAAATCTCCAAAATTAGTATTAGAAATCCTTCTAGTGGTAGGACTAATTGCTTCACCGTAATTTTCAGAAAGCCTTGGGCTAATAGTTTTATGAAATGTAACACGTTGTGGCAATAGTCCAGGATTACCTCTAAGATAAGGTCTCTTAAGCACAATCGAGTTTTTCTTCAAATCTCCAAAATTAGTATTAGAAATCTTTCTAGTGGCAAGACTAACTGCTTCACCGTAATTTTCAGAAATCCTTGGGTTAATAGCTTTATGAAATGTAACACCTTGTGGCAATAGTCCAGGATTACCTCTAAGATAAGGTCTCTTAAGCACAATCGAATTTTTCTTCAAATCTCCAAAATTAGTATTAGAAATCTTTCTAGTGGCAGGACTAACTGCTTCACCGTAATTTTCAGAAAAAGCCTTGGGCTAATAGCTTTATGAAATGTAACATGTTGTGGCAATAGTCCAGGATTACCTCTAAGATAAGGTCTCTTAAGCACAATCGAGTTTTTCTTCAAATCTCCAAAATTAGTATTAGAAATCTTTCTAGTGGCAGGACTAACTGCTTCACCGTTAATTTCATAAAGCCTTGGGCTAATAGCTTTGTGAAATGTAACACGTTGTGGCAATAGTCCAGTATTACCTCTAAGATAAGATCTCTTAAGCACAATCGAGTTTTTCTTCAAATATCCAAAATTAGTATTAAAAATCTTTCTAGTGGCAGGACTAACTGCTTCACCGTAATTTTCAGAAAAAGCCTTGGGCTAATAGCTTTATGAAATGTAACACGTTGTGGAAGTAGTCCGTGATTACCTCTAAGATAAGGTCTCTTAAGCACAATCGAGTTTGTCTTCAAATATCCAAAATTAGTATTAGAAATCTTTCTAGTGGCAGGACTAACTTCTTCACCGTAATTTTCAGAAAGCCTTGGGCTAATTGTTTTATGAAATGTAACACCTTATGGAGATAACGCGTGATTATCTCTGAAATGTGGTCTCTCAAGCACAATAGAGCTTTTCTTCAAATCTCCAGAATTAGTATTAGAATTTGGACTAGCACCAAGTTTATCTAGATTAACAGAATTCCTTGTACTAATAGCTTTATGAAACGTAACACCTCGTGGCAATAGCCCAACTGGATTGCCTCTAAGATAAGGCCTTTTAAGCGCGATCAAGTTTTGCTTCAAATTTATAAAGTAAGGATTAGAAGTACTCTCGCCAATTATAGGGTCAATGTCATCTCCAGCGTGGTTTACAGTACGCCCTTTGCTTTTATGAAATACAATTCCTTGTGGCAATATCCCTGGATTACCTCTAAGATAAGGCCTTTTCGGAATTTTGGTAAGTTCTGATTAGAGATGGTAGTGGATTTTGGACCCGGTGGATCCAGATCCATTTTATAGGATATTGATCTTTAAAATTTGGACCCGACGAATCCGAATCGGATCCGGATCCATTTCTGACGGATCGGATCTGGATCTGGATCTGAATCTTGTTTTTGAGATATGCATCCGGTCCAAATCCGATCCGTTGATCCATTTATTATTAAATATATCCATAACCTAGAATGTAATTTTATAAGTATTTTCTTAAATTTTTTTATAATTTCTTGGAGGATGATCCTATACCCGAGAATGATGATTTTGATGTACTTAATTGGTGGAAAAGGTGTATCCTACTTTACAGAAAATTGCTAAGGACATTCTTGTCTCGTCTCTTCCGTGGCTTCGGAAAGCGCCTTTAGCATGGGTGAAAGGGTGATTAGCAGCAGGTAGAGCTAATCTAGAATTCTGTTAGTAGTTGAAATTAACAGATCTAGGAATTGTATTATCCTTTTTCACAACTCCACTATGCACACCAGTTGACTTATGACTTCTAGCATTAGCATTCATAGTTGCTTCAACTAATCTAGCAAGCCTATACACCTTAGCCAATGTATGATCATGCATCAAAATAGTACCAATCAATTATTCCTTTAACCCCCTTAGAAAATAAGAGATAGCTTGCTCATTAGATAGATTACATTGTGATAGTAACATGTCAAATGCAAACTCAAACTCCCTCACCGTTCTAGTCTGTCTCAACTGTTTAAGCTCCATCATTGAATTGGCAAAATCATCTCCAAATGTTTCAGTTAGTGCTAGCAAATATTCATCGTCACTAGGTAACACAAGAGTGTCTCTACACTTCAAGTACGACTGATGCTAAGATAATGCCTCATCCTCCAAATTCATAGCTACTAACTTCATTCTATAATTAACATGAGTATCATCCACAGAGAAATATTGTGCAATTCTATATAACCACGTTTTCAAATTTTCCACATTAAATCAAGGAAAAATTAAGTTGTGATTATCAGTATTACCAGTTGGAAAAGGGAATATTATTCAAGGTAAAAAAATTTACATGTGGATTCAGATCCGATCCGATCCGTGGACCCGATGGATTCGATGGATCCGGATTTGAATTTGATTTTTATGGACCAGGTGGATCTGGATCCAGGTTTAAAAAACGGATCTGGATCTGGATCTAGTAGGATCCGGTCCAGATCCGATCCGTTGCTATCCCTAGTTCTGATTGTACTAAGATAGCTCCACATGTTATTATGAAGAAGATTAGAGGGGAAATGGAGAGTTTTTGCACCATTTTGCTATATAGAAGTAGTCACGAATGGACAAGGAGAGAATAGTTATATTTGCTTGGAATTTTGGATTTGTGACTTATATGAAGTTCATGTATGTGAATCATTTACTCTATCTACTAAACGAAATAAGAATAACAGCCTTGTTAATGAAAACAGTTTCAGCATTGGTATTAATTGTGGTTCGATAGTTAATTAAGTTGCTATTTTGACAATATATAGTAAATAAAGTCTTTTTTTTTTAATGAAAACAGTTTCAGCATGGTAAGAAGTTGTATTTGGTTTGGTATTGAAACCCTAATAGTGGAAAATAGAAAATTTATATTAAACCCGAAGGATGCGATTCTACTTCTAGTGGTACTTTAATAACACTCCCCAAATTAAATACATTAATATCAACAGCAATAAAAAATCGCAAGAGATGATTCTTGAAATCATAAATTAGTAAAGCTGTGGAATTTAAATGTCTTGATATTCTTTAACATATTGCTGACAGAATACAGGCATAACAGCGGAAGCAAATAGCCAGGATCGAACTTGCATGTGATATAGATAATAAATAATTGCAGATTTTAAATAAATATAAACTCGATACTTATCTCTTGAAGCGTGACTGCAACTACGAATCTATCATTCAAGAATGAACAGAAACTAGCCACGAGATCATCCTCCAATTTCACGGTCGGCAGTCTTCTGCTATGTACCCTAATTAGCCTTTCGACAGAGAATACTCGTGTGGGCTAGTATTATGGCTCAAGAAAAGTACACCTCTTACGGCTAAGAATCATTCTATTTATAATCACGTTTTAGGGTGCAAACCCTAGTTCAAAACGTGTGGGCTTGCTTTCCCCCTGAGAATATTATTTTCCAAGTCCAAGAATAATTAGGCATACCAGGGACCACATATTTAATAACGGGGCTTTCAATTGTGGCATTAATTCAGAATATGAATGAATTAATCCTACCACAATAAATTACAGATTATTTCACTAAAAATCTGTAATTGCACTCCTCCATTTAATTTTAAAATCTTTCATTAAATCTTATTTAACTTTCCATGTTAAGATTACAGATACCTATCAATTAAATTAAATACTTGACAATTTAATTTATTGACTAATAAAATCTTTTATACTTTCGCTTAACTTATTTCATGTGATGGATACAAAATTCACCTACACAGTTTTCACATGAAAACTTATAAGCATTCGTAAAGGGTATCATCAATCTCAAAGTCGAGACATGAATTCTATCAACTAATTATTATTTCTCAAATGTTATTTGTTACTATCCAACCTATCATATACATTAACTAACAATAGAGTCATACCTTTTGATAAATCAAAATAATAAACAAATCATATTGATCATAATAATTATATCAAGATTAAGAGTATAAGTACATTTAATAAGCTAGAGACGTTGTTTTACATATTCAGTACAAAAACACTTATCTCTACTTGATCCGTTCAATACATACAAAATGTACTAGCACAAGAAGTCTGAACTATATCATTTCCCTAATGAAGATACATTATATTTAATCTTGTGCTACAATCATATCGATAGTTTTGTCCAATTTCCATCTTAGATTGTGAACATGAACTTTATACTTATAAGAACCAATGATTTAATCTTCCGTGTATAAGCTAAACTCTATACACTAAATCATCTTCTATATAAGTAAAGGACACACATACTACATGATCTATTTAATTCTTTATTAAAAATTTAATAAACAATTGTTCTATAACAAATATCATATCTAAACACATGGTTAATAGTATATATCCCAACAATCTCCCACTTAGATTTTTAATCATGACAATTGTTAGAACATACCATATCTAAATGCATAATTAATGGTATATACCCCAACAATCTCCCACTTAGACTCTTAACCATGCATCTACAACCTTCACATTGTTCCTTTTGCACGACTATCAAAAGTCATAGCCAATAAGTTCTTTGCAAAAAAACTTGTTTAAGTTATTTTTTATGCAACTTCGTTTAGTAGTGCTTCATCGTAACTGACCGGTTATGTACTATGATCTTCCGGTATCCTATCATGAAATTCTCACAACGTGTATTTCTTTTCAGGGATCTAATAATGAAACTCTCCCAAAAGTACACCGAATCGATCTTGATTTTTATTCTCCCACTACTACTAAGTACTACTACTACTATAGTCACACTATCATGTTCCCGAGTCTTGATATTTTCTTCATTACCTTTCTATATTGAAATATTAACTACTTCATATAGTGTTCTTTTCTCAATATCACTCCCACTACTTAGAGGTACTGTATTTCCTTACGTCTATTAATGTTTTTCTCACTACTTAAATGTTGGGATATAATTGTTGTAGGGAACGAAAAGTAAGTAACTATTACAATAGTAGAAAGGATAAACAAACTATTACAATAAAAACTGGAAATCAAGAACTTATCAAACTGCTTGTGTGATTTGCTGAGTCGAGTGATGACACTCTGTATTTAAGAAAAGATTGCCCCGCGTATCTCTTTTTACGGTGTTGAGCAATAGTCTCCCAAGATACAACAACAACTTAACAAATGAGCAAAGGAAACCCAAGTGTTACTCTTGAAGAACTTTGAGTATAGTGACTTTGCTAGAGAGGAAGAAGACGAAATCAGAAAATCTGGAGTATTTTCTAAGTGTTGAGTAGTGTTCTTCAATTGAGCCAAAGGCCTCAATTTATAGTGTAAGAAGAAGACCCCTCAACTAGCCAACTAATGGCCTTCAATAGCCATGTAATGGTACTTGATTGAGGGGTTACATTCAGCCAAATAATGGCTGAATTCATGTGGCAAGTAATGGAGAATCAATGCTCGAAAACCAGCCCAAAGGTCAAATTTTTCCAACTTCCCGTCACAACATTCTGCCTCCGAAGCGCCGCGACGCTGTGAATTAGCGTCGCGGCTCCAATGACTGCCCAACCAATTAGCGCTGCGGCGCTCGGAACCGCGGCCCTTCACGGCTCCCCGGCGATTCTGACTCATTTCATCTTACACTTCGTACACGTATTCCTTCTTTTACCAACGTGGAATACTTTGTCATTTGGCCAATAACCGTCCATAATTCTATGTCTCAAACGTATTACATACGTACCAATATCTCTTTCACTAATAAAATTTACGATACTTGGCACTACGTGTGCACGTGTGTGGAAACGACGTTTCTGATGTGCGGGCCCCAATTATTTGAGTCATAAATTAATGGGATATACTTAATTCCACATTTAGTAAATTTTCAACAATTCCCTCTTGAAAGAGATTTTGGCGCACACACTTATTGCCTTTTCCTACAATCTTTTAGCAGACCAATGTTGCATCTGAATAGGTAGCATACGCTTTGAACCTTCCATAGTTGAATACCATCGGACTTAATTACTGTGCGGTGAATGTGATGTCTTGAACCGTCAGTGTTTAGTGTAATCCAAGTCAATGGTACCAACACAACAACTTCCTCTACTCAGTTCTTTGTAATGTTTTGTCCGTTGTGACCATGGACACTTCTTGGATTCTTAAGTGCGTTCATTTGAGGCGGCATGTCCCCGCACTTAAATAGGTGGTCTCCTACAAGATATCCTGCTATACCCCCACTTTACAAGTGTTAGGAACCATTAAAAATGTCTCCAAACCTAACCTCAACCGGTGAGGATCATTAAAGGTTTTGAAAACTTAACCTTCACCCACACTACAGATAGCACTTGTAGTCTATCGCGGGAACAGCTTTGGATTTGGTGTTTCTTTACATAAATCACTATCCGAAGTGCTCATGCTTCCACTGAAGCGATCAACTGAACCTTTACAACTTAGTTTTCTCATTGAACATAATTCCTGGGATCTCCAGTCAGTCAGGTTGGGTTACCACCGTATTGGTCCTTATACTTTGGGTTTTAAGCCCATTCCCCTAGACATACATAATATTTGATCCTTAGGTAAGCCCTTTGTCGGTGGGTCAGCTATGTTATCCTTTGATTTTATATAATCAATGGATATTATACCCATGGTGATCAGCTGCCTAACGGTCTTATGTCTCCGTCGAATATGACGAGACTTGCCGTTGTACATAGAATTATATGCCCTTCCTAGAGCCGACTGGCTATCGCAGTGGATCATTACAGAATGTACGGTTTTATTCCAACAAGGAACATCATCTAAGAAGTCATGAAGCCACTCAGCTTCTTCTCCTGCTTTGTCTAAAGCGATAAACTCTGATTCCATCGTGGATCGGGCGATGCAAGTTTGCTTAGAGGATTTCCAAGACACAGCCCCACCACCAATTGTAAATATATACCCACTGGTGGACTTGGTGTTCTCTATATCAGATACCCAGTTTGTATCACTGTACCCCTCTAGTACAGGTGGATGTCTCGAATAATGCAACCCGTAAGTTAGCGTGTATTTCAGATATTGAAGTACCCGATTCATCGCCTTCCAGTGATCATTACTCGGATTATGGGTAAATCTAGCCAACTTGTTGACTGCATAAGCAATATCAGGTAGGGTGCAGTTTGTTATGTATATCAAATTACCAATCACATGTGCATATTGCTCCTGGCATATGGGTGAACCACGATTTTTATCAAGCTTTTTATTTCTATCCATTGGTGACTTTATAGGCGAACAGTCATATATCTCAAACTTTCTCAAAACATCTTTGATGTAGTGAGACTGAGATAAGACTAGCCCGTCAGACGTCTTAGAGATTTTTATCCCTAAGATGACATCTGCGATACCCATATCCTTCATGTCGAAGCATTGTTTCAACATGTTCTTAGTCTCTAGAATTATGCTAGGACTGCTCCCTGTGATCAACATGTCGTCTACATACAGACATATCATAACAAACGAGTCAGAGTTACCTTTCATGTAGACACATTTGTCACACTCATTAATGGCGAAACCCTTCGATAATAGAGTACTATCAAATTTTTTGTGCCATTCCTTTGGGGCTTGTTTCAGCCCGTACAAATATTTGACAAGCCGACATATTTTCTTCTCTTGCCCTGGAACTACATACCCCTCGGGTTGTTCCATATAAATTTCTTCTTCCAAATCACCATTTAGGAAGGCTGTCTTGACATCCATTTGATGTATCTCAAGGTCACGCAACGCTGCGATCGCAATGAATACCCGTATGGACGTCATCCGAGATACCGGGGAGTACATGTCAAAGTAGTCAAGGCCTTCTTTCTGCCGATAGCCCTTGACTACCAACCTGGCCTTGTACTTATCTATAGATCCATCTGCTTTATACTTCTATTTGAGTATCCATTTACAACCCAACGATTTATTTCCCGGAGGAAGATCAACCAACTCCCAAGTATGGTTATGCAGAATGAAGCCTATTTCACTCTCAATAGCTTCTTTCCAGAGCGGTGCCTCTGGAGTTGACAATGCTTTAGCAATTGTCCTTGGTTCATCATCAACCATATAAGCTACAAAGTTAGAACCGAAGGATTTATCATTCCTGGCCCTTTTACTTCGCCTTAGTTCTATCTCTGGAGTCTCCAAGTCCTGAGAATCTGGAACACTAGATTCCGGATATTCAGCCACTTCGAGATCTACTAGATCTGAACCATCTAGATCCAGGCCGTCAACGACTCCTGGTTCCTGAGAGCTTTGTTCATAACTTCATTTGCGAGAGGTTATGTCTTTTTCCTTTCTAGGAAAGGTACCTTCAAAGAATTGAGCATTCCTTGATTCCATGATTGTACCCTTGTGGATATCTGGAATATCTGACTTATGCACTAAGAAGCGATAAGCACTATTGTTATTTGCATATCCGATGAATATGCAATCTACAGTCTTAGGCCCAATCTTGACCTGCTTTGGCTTGGGTACTTCAACCTTTGCCAGACAACCCCACACCTTTAAATATTTATAGGTGGGTTTTTCCCCTCCCATGATTCATATGGAATTTTGTCCTTACCATTATGTGGGACTCTGTTAAGAATCATATTAGCGGTAAGGACGGCTTCTCCCCACATGTTTTGGGGAAGACCGGAATTGATGAGCAATGCATTCATCATTTCCTTCAATGTGCGGTTCTTACGTGCTGCCACACCGTTCGATTGAGGTGAGTATGGAGCCGTCATTTGATGAACAATGCCTTCTTGGGCACAATATTCCTCAAATGGCGCTACATATTCTCCCCCTCTATCGCTACGAATGGATTTAATTCGTATGCTTAGTTGGTTCTCAACTTCTGCTTTGTAACGTCGGAACGCTTCAAAGGTTTCATCCTTACTTTTCAACAAGTAAAGGTAACAATACATTGTGCTACCATCAATGAATGTCACAGAGTACTTGTTCCCCCCTCTATTTTGTGCAAACTTCAAATCACATATATCTGTGTGAATAAGTTTTAGAGGAGCGATATTCCTTTCGACGGATCGAAAATGAAGCTTTGTGAGTTTTGCCTCTACGTACACCTCACAGTTATCTTGAGGGTTTACGTCGATAGATGGAAACAACTCCAACTTTACCAACTTTTTGATGGATTTGTAGTTGACATGTCTTAATATATGATGCCATAAATTAGAGGACTCAAGCAAATAAGAAGAAGAGGCTTCAATATTATTGCTTGTACGTAATACAAACATGGTGTTAACTTTGAAGAGGCCTTCACAGACGAATCCTCTTCCCATAAACGTTCCATTCTTAGTGACTACAAATTTATTGGACTCAAACACTAGCCTAAAACCAGCATTAACCAATAAATGACCTGAAATTAAATTTCTTCTAATCTCACAAACATGCATAACTTCCTTCAGAGTGAGCTCCTTTCCAGAAGTCATCTTTGGGACTACCTTTCCTACCCCAGTACGTCAGAGGAAGCGTTGTTGCCCATGAACAACTTATTGTTTGTAATCGGTGTATAAGTGGAGAAGACAACTCTATTGGAACAACTATGTCTTGTAGCACCTGTGTCCATCCACCACTGCATGAGATTCTCAATAAGGTTTGTTTCTAGCACCACCTCTGAGAACTCCTCAATCGTGTCATCCAAAAAATGGTCTTTGACGACGTTAACATGTGCCTTGCCCTTAGCCTTGTCCTTCTCTTGTTGCTCAGTCTTGAGCTTGCGGCAGTCCTTGATCATGTGACCAGGTTTCCCACAGTGGTAATAGTTTCCTTTAAACTTCTCCGTTGCTTGGGTCTTGCCGTCTTTCTGAAACTTGCGCTTCTTGCTTGAGTTCCATTTGGCTTCAGCCATATTTTCCTTTGCCTAGGCAAGGCCTTCTTATTATCTTTCTGAATTTGGAGTTTGATAATAAGTTCTTCAAATGTCATCTCCTTTGTCTTGAGTTTTAAGTAACTCATAAACCTATTCCACGAAGGAGGTAACTTTTCAATCAGTGATGCAACCAAAAACTGCTCATTTGACTTCATATCTTCCAAATCCAGGTGATGTAAAATCATTTGGAATTCCTGGACTTGGGACATCACTGTTTTACTATCCACCATTTGAAATTTCAGAAATTTCCCAACGATGAATTTCTTAGTACCTGCATCTTGTGTGTTGTACTTCTTTTGCAGTTTCTCCCACAACTCTTTGGCAGTGCCAACGGTGCAATACACCATGTAGAGAGGGTCTGACATGTAGTTCAATATGTAATTCTTACACATGAAATCACTATGACTCCATGCATCAAGAACCATCTTCATGCCATTAATGACATGGATACCTAGGCCCCTTCACCCATTTCAGAAGGCGAAGGGTTCATTTCATCTCCAGCTTGTGGAGGATCTTCTGTTAGGAAACATGTCATTCCCATAAAAGTCAGATAGAAGAGCATCTTTTGCCGCCATCTTTTGAAGTTTGACCCCATGAACTTTTGATTTTTCAAATAACTTATTTGTTATTTCTTTTCTCAGTTCCTGTAAAACTAGTTTACTTATAGGAATATGGTTTATCAAATAGTCCTTTCCTAGAAGTCTGACATTTGTGTTAACAATTGTCTTATTTTCTTTAGGACAGTAAAATAAACCTCATTTTTCTCTTTGAATATCTAATAAACAAGCGTACATCCATTCTTGATTCCCGCTTATCTGTTTTCCCTTTGAAGACATGTGTTAGACAACTTCATATCCGAACATGTTGGAGATTTGGCTTACATCCAATCCACTGTTCTATGGGTATCAATGATACTAACTTAGAAGGAATTAAATTAATAATGTAATTCACAGTTTCTAAGGCATATCCCAAAATGAAAAAAGTAAATACGAATAAGTCAATTGTTAATCTTACCACCAATCTATTGTAGAATACTTGGTGTAGACAATTGAAATGCAATCTCTTTATCTGATAAGTAACTAATGAACTATGCAAAGAGGTACTCGCCACCGCGATCAAATCGCAGTGACTTAATATATTTTTCATGATGCTTTTCATTTTCACCTTAAATATTTTGAGTTTTTCAAAGCATTCGGACTTATAGAGTATCAAATAAATATATTCATATCATGAATAATCTTCTATGAATGTCACAAAATACTCAAAATCACCTCTTACCTTGAAATTCATTATACCACACAAATCAGAATGGATTAGCTTAACTTATCATTAGCTCTATTTCCTTTTAAGGGAAAATGTCTCTTAGTCAATTTTTCTTCTAAATGGGACTGACAAGTTGGTAGTGTCTTCACTTACAATGAACCTTAAAAATTCATCCTTTGACCAACTTCGAAATTCTATCCAGATTAAAATGACCTAGACAAAAGTACCACAAATAAGTTCATTCAATTCATTAAAAAAAATCTCTTATGGGAGAGGTTAACATTATTCAGTTCAGAAGAGATATTAATTGTAAAGTGTCCATGCATCAATGCACCACAAGAGATAAAATATTTATCAAACTCAATAACACAAGACCTACAAGAAAATAAACTAACTATCCATCTCTCGTTTGGTTAGAAACTGAAAATAAATTCTTTCTGATAGAAAGTATATACAATGCATTCTTTAAATTAATGTCTTATCTTTATCAGAAGAAATTCTTGATTAGAAAGTGAGCTGGATAAAGACTACTGAGAAGTTGAGATATAACCATTAAATAGATCACTAGTTATGTAATAAGAATAATAAAATTCAAAACGCACATCACACGTACATCCATGCATACTAAATAGCTAAATTCAATAGGAAAACTTAACTATTCATGCAAACTATATGAGTCATGCCAGATAATTCACCCCATAAATTAAAACAGGATCAACTCAGATGGAGAGTAAACATTTAATTTAAGTTAGGTAAATATCACTTTTAATGAACCCGAGTTTCATTACCAACGGTAGCTCAATTGGAGAATCAAGACAAGTTATCAATTAATTAGGGACTAAAGCAGAGTAATTAACCATAATGAATCTATTCGATGGGAAAAAATACATATGTCAACATATAAACTCATTATATCATTGTTATATACAATGGATACCATAGAGAATGCACTCTACCACCACTGTTGGGTGAAACAATTTTTTTTTTCTTTTCAGAAAACATAAAAACTCCCAAAACCACATCTAAATGACCCTGTATAACCAAAAAAGGTCCTAGGCCATGAGCAAAGAGAAAAGCTCGAGAGTATTGCTCAGTGGGTTGTTTTAGATGAAAATATCAAATTTCGGGTCAATCGAAGTTCGTAAAAAATCAAAATTCTGAAATCATGACCAATTCGGATAAAAAACAAATTCCAGCCACAAAAGGATTTAAAAATATATACATTTGTTCAGTAATTGTAATCACATATCATCATTACCGTACTAATATATGTTGACACCCAATTTTGACTCGCCAAACTTAAAAATAACGTTTCAGGGAGCCCTGATTATTAAATAGCACAAGTACAACTTTTATACATTTGTTTTCAATTTAAACACAATCTATTGATAATTATCCTTATTTCTGCAAATATTAGAAGTTTTATTAACTTTTTATTAGTTTAATTATTACCCTTTCACGATCATCTACACGTACATAGCACAATACTACAATTTTATTTCAGTAAATAATTATCTTTTAAGTCTCTATAGCACAGTACATCTTTCAAGTATCAATTACATTTTTTATTTACATATTAATGCTTATATTTTTCTTATTTATATTTTATTAGAGTCTGTTAGTACAGGAAAGTCGAAAGAATCTATCGCAAGCAAAACTAATTTAACGGATATTTCAAAATACACCATGTTCAAATTATCTGGGTATCACTTAGTGTACAATTAAAATCTCACATTAAAAGAAGATGCACACATTAGACGGAGATGACAGACATACTTCCATAAGGTTTTGCATGAAGAACATGATAGGGATGTCATGCTGAGGGAGTTAGAGCATTCCGAGAGTCGTAGTGACTTTTGGTATTGTAGGCGCATTAAGGTTGCGGAGTTTAGGGAGTTATTCATAAAATGAGGTAAGGAAGAGCGACCGGGCCAGATGAGATTCCGATGGATTTTTGGAAAAATGCAGGGGAGACAGGTACGGAGTGGCTAACTAGATTACTTTACGTCATATTTAGGACGACTAGGATGACAAAGGAATGAAGGTGGAGTACAATGGTCCAGTTGTACAAGAACAAGGGCGATATTCAAAATTGCAATAACTAAAGTGTATCAAGCTGCTAAGCCACACTATGAAAGTCTGAAAGAGGGTAGTCCAGAATGAGGATGAGGATGAATGTGTTGATATCCAAGAACCAGTTTGGATTCATGTAGGGGCGATCGACCATCGAAGATATACATCTTGTTAGGAGATTGGTGGAGAAGTATAGGGACAAAAAGAGAGACCTGCACATGGTATTCATTTATTTAGAGAAGGCATATGATAAAGTCCCTAGGGAGGTCCTTTGGAGATGTTTGAAGTCTAGAGGTGTGTATGTGGCCTACATTAGAGCGATTAAGTACATGTACGAGAGCGCCAAGACTCGGGTTAGGACAATAGAAGGTGATTCTGAGTACTTTCCAGTCGTGATGGGCTTACATCAGGGATCAACCCTTAGCCCATTTCTCTTTGCCTTAGTGATGAATGAATTGACAGGACATATTCAGAAGGAGGTGCCGTGGAGCATGTTATTTACAGATGATATAGTTTTGATTAACGAGACGCAGTGGCGTTAATGATAGATTGAAAGTTTGGAGAATGACCTTAGAGTCTAAAGGTTTTAGGTTAAGCATGACTAAGATGGAGTATATGAAGTGCAAGTTCACTGATGTGTCACAGGAGGAGACAAACGTGGAAGTGATGATTGAGGCATAAGCTATATCTAGAAGAGGAAGCTTCAAGTATCTTGGATTCATAATTTAAAGAGATTAATGATAATTTCGCACACTATAATGGAGTAGGGTAGATGAAATTGAGGCTCGCCTCTTGGGTACTTTGTGATAAGAAGTTATCGCCTAGGCTTAAAGGTAAATTCTATAGAGTAGTGGTCAAACCAATGTTATTATATAGGGCAGAATGTTGGGCTGTCAAGAATGTATGGTCATACTAGGAGAGACATGATTATAAATAAAGTTATACTTGATAAGGTCGGAGTGGCCTCCGTGGCGGACAAAATGAGAAAAATGAGACTACAGTGGTTCGGGCATGTGAAGATGCGCTAGTTAGGAGGTGTGAGAGATTGGTGATAGTAGGAGTTAGGAGAGGTAGAGGTAGGTGAAGAAGAACAGGTGGGAGGTGATTAGACAAGATATGACACAACTCCAGCTGACTGAGGACATGACCTAGATAGGAAGATTTGGAGGTCGAGAATTAAGATAGAAGGTTAGTACGTAGTCGAGTTTTATCGCACTGTGTGTGAGAGGGGTAGAGGGCTAGCTCTCCATCCCATGTTCTCTCTTTCTTTGTAGTATTATATATGTTTCGCGTAGATCCATACTTTTATGTGTGTATTCCTAGGTGTTACTTTATTTGTTTTTTTATTGTGATATCTTGTTGTCTTATTTTCATTGAATTTCTGCATTGACTACGTTCTTATGAGTCGAGAGTCTATCGAAAACAACATCTCTACCCCACACATGTAGAGGTAAGATCTGCGTATATCTTACCCTCTCCAGACCCCACTGTGTGGGATTACACTGGGTATGTTGTTGTTGTTGTATGAACTGTTCTTTTCAATTGAAATTTGATGTTCAAGACGCATGGATCTATGTGGTGTGTTCGAATTTTATATTCAATGATTACATAAACATGTTGATTTTCAAAAAAACAGTAATGAGATTATGTAAATATATTTTAAAATTTTATTCGTTGTTCTTGATTCATGTATATTGTTACGATTCATTTTTAACCTTGTTGTAAGAACGTACCAATAACTTGGCTATTTGTGTGACAATAGAGTCGCCACCTAATTTTTACGGAATTAGAAAATCATTTTGAAAAAAGGTTATTTACGAAAAACTTTTATTTTGAAAATCAGAGAAGGATAAGGGTTCTGATTATTCCTCGGGGAAGATGTTAAGCACCCCAAAAAATCCGCAAATGCGGTTACCGGCGTGTTTAAATATTTTGTCATTAAAAATGGTATAATTTATTTATAAATGGGAATTTGAAATTTAAACTGAATTATATTAGTAAATTATAATATTAGCATATGTTAAAGTAATGTTAGTATGAAATTTCAAATTTCCATTTGTGAATGAATTATACTGCTTTTAGCCACAAAATATTTAAATATGCCGGTAATCGCATTTGCGGATTTGTTTTGGGTGCTAAACACCTTTCTCGAGGAATCATCAGAACACTTACCATTTCTCTAATTTTCAAAATAAATGTTTTTCGTAAATAACCTTTTTCAAAATTATTTTCTCATTCCGTAAAAATTAGGTGGCGACTCTGTTATTACACAAATATCCAAGTTATTGATACGTTCTTACCGCAAGGTTAAAAACAGATCGTAACAGATGACGACTCTGCTAGGAATTTTCATATTCTAACCAAAAGGTTTTTTTCGACATTTTGTGGCTATTTGTTACTTATTTTATTCATTGAATTATTCTTTATATGTTTATTCATGTGTATAATATTATAATATTCATTGTTATTTTATTCATTATATGTATGCTTTCATTGCATTCATGACATAATTTTCATCAAATGGAATCATCACTTTTCACACACTCAAGCGGTTATGTGAACTATAAAACATTTTTCGGAATACCCTGACAAGTAATTGATTCACGAGTCGTTTAATGGTCGTTAATATTCCATCCTAAGTTGTTCGCTCAGGTCCCGGTCCTTTCAAACTCCACTCTAGTTAACCTAAGATAGAGCAAAGTCAAAACTCATTTTTTTCTTGGGTGCATTGACTTAAGATGGATGAATACCCTCCATTAGTAGACCACCTTGTGTCAAAATGGTTCACGACCTAAAGACACCACACTCAATTATGTGATAAATGGAAGGACGTGTACGCCTAAATGTACAAACCACTGTATCCCCGGATTAGTTATTTTACATCCTCATTCGGAATTGTTCTTATAAACTTTTTTTTTTGGGCAATGGAACGTCTTACAGTGGCAGATACATCTTTCAAACTCGTTAGATTTATCTTTGGCATAAAAGGTCACATGTAAATTATGACGCGCTATTATTTGAATTAATTAATTATTTTACATCTTGTACATGACTTTATTGCTGTGTCTTTATTATTTTCACATACTAATATTTTTTTCCTTTCTTGTCTTTCCTTATTTAAATAATTTTTAAAAAAATGATTAACTCATAGGACCATCGACACATTTTTCACAAAACACAAGTCAATCCTTCTAGTTTTACAGGAGAGACAATGTCATTTTTGGAATTTATTGGAGAATAACATCGATCTCCGATCACGAATCAGAAATTTCTCTTGCAACACGGCCTATCTCTAGTTCTTTTCATTTTTAGAATAACTCTGACATTTTCTCCTCTAAACTTTGCAGGATAAATAGTTCATGAACATCACAATTTGGACCTTACAAACTGTCAACATCCTATCCGAACGGATCAGTTAGGGGAGTATTTGATCATACTGCGCACTCATCTATTCTATTACTTCGTGACTTTCCTGCTTTCACCAAATTTCTCTTGTTCTTGCAGGAATACCATCCTCGCTAATAGTCGGGTATGGTCACAATAATATGTAGCCGACGGAGATACTCTAGAAAAGAACAAAATAATAAGTTTCCCCAAATATAACTGGGAGATATTTTTAACTGAAAGAAGTCAGCAGATACCAGATTCAGCGAGGCATCGCTCCGAGTTTGTCTACCTTACCGTATTTTGTACATATTTATAAATTTAATTGATATGCTTGGTTTTATTTACATAATGTCTTTAGATCATACATATTCTACCATATTTTCACTAACTATGCATGTCTGATTTTCACCACATGGTGTGATACATAGGCAACCCTTCTCGAGTTCGACACGACCGTTAAAAATAAATATAGTCCTTGTGGAATGCTACATGTAGAGAGCGGAAAACACCCACTAAATAACCACTTCTTGTCCATCTTAGAAAGGGACACGCTTTCTCGTCCACCTTAGAAAGGGACGCACCTCTTTGTCCACCTTAGAAAGAGACACACTTCCGCGGCCACCTTAAAAGGGACGCAGCTCTTTGTCCACCTTATAAATGGATGCACTTTCTTGTCCACCTTAGAAAGGGAATGACCTTCTTGTCCACCTTAGAAAGGGACACACTTTCTCATCCACCTTAGAAAGGGACACACTTTCTCGTCCACCTTAGAAAGGGACACACTTTCTCGTCTACCTTAGAAAGGGATACACTTTCTCATCCACCTTAGAATAGGACGCACCTCATTTTCCACCTTATAAAGGGACACACTTTCTCGTCCACCTTAGAAAGGGACGCATCTCCTAATCCACCTTAGAAAGGGGCACGTCGAATCGTCCACCTCAAAAAGGACATACTTTCGAATCCACCTTAACAAGAGAAGTACTCGCCTTGTCCATCTTTAAAAGAAGCATATTTGTCTTACCCACATTTTACTTTGTCCTGTCGTGGACAATCATCATTCGTCCTATCATGGACAACCATTATTCATCCTACATGGATAACCATAATTTGTCCTTTCATGGACAATCATCATTCATCTTATCGGAAATTTTTTTACTTTGTGTGTCGTCTTAATGTGGATAAGTCATTAAGTTGCCATCGAAGTAAATTTTACTTCTTGTATCGTCCTGATGGGGACAAGTCATCGAGTCGTCATCAGAGAAAATTTTACTTTCTGTATCAACCTAACGTGGAAAAGTCATCGAGTCACCATCAGAGCAAGTTTTACTTCATGTATCGTCCTTACATGGAAAAGTCATCGAGTCGCCATCGAAGTAATTTTTTTTTGTATTGACATATCATGGACAATCATCATTCGTCCTATCTGGGACAATCATCAATTTTGCATTCATCATATTATGGACAATCATCAGTTATTGTACAGTTTTACTTTTACTATCATGTCGTGAATGAGTTCTTTGTCAATTATATATTTTATAATCTATCTGAATGAACTACGCGCACCTTCTTTGAGGAGATACGTAGGCAGCCCTTTTGGGTTCAATACCCCTTATTCAAAAAAAAAATATATATATATTTTAAAAATCATAGTTTGACTTGGTTGGTACCAACACATTTAGGAGTGTGCATAGGAAAGAACAAGAACAATCGGTGTGATGGAGAGGACTGACTTCGTGATAAACCATAGATTCTTTTGGTACCTCTCATTCACACCTTTAGTGACACTTGAAAAATTCTCTTGCATGCTTCAAAGATAAGAACATAATCAACCTCATCGTTTCATGTGCATTGTGTCGTGAGCTTTACATTAAGTTCAATTACATTGCATTATGATCTAGAACTTGGCCCAAATGTTTGTTGCGGTGAAATCCTGAGTAGTACGTGATAAAAGAAATGATAGTAGGCCTTCTTTGACCCGTTTGAGCCTTTCTAGCCTACCAAATATCATTATCACTAGCATACCCCCTTTGAGCCTAAAGCCTATTCTTTTGACAACTACATCTTAAGCCTACACCCTCTAAGTGCTTACAAGCACTATCTCTCTTTTGGTCCAACCTCCTTGAACGCAGTAGAAACGTGCAACCACAGATAAATATTCAAGTTGAAGCTGCTAAAGACAAACATCACAAAAGTCTCAGAAAAATAAGACAAAAGGACAACTTCACACAAAGAAGGGGCCGAAAATCTCCGATATTATCAAGACGAAGAGAATTTGATTTTTTTTATGAATGATGATGAATAAGGAAATAAATTTGAAAAAAAAGAAGAAAGGCTCCAAATGAAAGATTCAAAAGAAGTCAATACAAAAGAAAGAGACAACAAAATGAAGCAGATCAGCGTCAAAGCACAAAAATACCAAATGTTGATATAGTGCAACACTCATGGAAGAATTAATCACTCCTTACCCAAATGGTATCCTACCTTTTACCCAAGTATACATTACAAATCTAATAACAAGCCCTACATGATCATATACCGAGTGTTATCACATTAGTGGATACTTACATGATGATATCATAATTGCATGCATTGAACATCTTTCTGAGTGTGAGTGTACTTATCTAGACGTCTCAAAGTTTGAAAAATATTGAAATATGTGTGAAAATGGGATTTTCTTTCTGGTGAGGGCATTTGAAACATGAGAATATGTATAGTTCAAAACCTTTGCTTGAAGCAAGGCGAATAAATCTTGTCGATACTTAGGTATATCTGAGGTACCATCTGAAGCTATAGGAATTACTCCGGAGTCAGTGTTGGTTAAACATAAAGGCAATAACGAAAATTCTTATGCACAATACTAATTGTTGGTACCAACTAAAGTCAAGACGTGATTTTGTCTTTTTATTTTACAAAAATACAAAAACATTGAAAAAATAAAAATCTCGTAGGATATGTTCCATCATTTTGATGACTCTCTTACACCAAAAATCATTTTATAAACTCGAATTTATTTTGTCCCACATAGTCTCAAGCATGCGTTCAAAATTTGATTTGTATCCCTCGGTAGCATTCTTGAACTACGTATGACCTGATTCCTATCTTTGTGAGATAAGTAGGCGCCTTATGGGCTCGGTCACGTCACTCAAAATCTTTACTTCCCTTAGGAAGACACTGGGTAATTTTTTTGAGAAGATCTCAAAAATTCAAAGTTCAAACATGAGAGCTCACCGATGTAGTGATATTGTGGCAGAATTTTGAGTAGGGACCTTAAAATTTATCAAGAAATGACGTTGTCCAGCCAAGATGGCCACGACTTGATTTTAAATGTCCAAGGGGACAATACGATCTGGCCAAGATATCTATTCATATTTTCAAAACCATCCATATCATCCAAGAGGATGACATCTGCATGCCAAGAGGGCCATTCATTCATATCCATACCATCCGAGAGGACGACATTTTCATGCCGAGAGGGCCATTCATACATATACATACTATCCAAAAGGATGACATTTGCATGCCGAGAGGGCCATTCATTCATATACATACCATCCAAGAGGATGTCATTTACATGTCTAGGGAGCCATTTATTCATATCTATATCATCCAAGAGGATGACATTTGCATGTCGAGAGGGACATTCATTCATATCCATATGGTTCCAAGAGAATGACATTTTCATGCCGAGAGAGCCATTCATTCATATCCATACCATCCAAGAGGATGACATTTGCATGCCGAGAGGGCCATTCATTCATATTCATACCATCCAAGAGGATGACATCTGCATGTCGAGAGGTCCATTCATTCGTATTTAGTCTCAAACCATCCAAAAGGATGACATTTGCATGTCAAGAGGGCCATTCAAATTTATTTTCAAACCATCTGCACAAATCGAACCAAAATTGGCCATACGTCAACGTTTTTGCCCGAAGACTCTTGCATCATCTCCTGTCAAAGAGGGCCAACTGTTGACACCCAATTTTGACTCGTCGAACTTAAAAATAACGTCTAAGAGAGCCCTGATTATTAAATAGCACAAGTACAACTTTTTACACATTTGTTTTTAATTTTAACACAATCTATTGATAGTTATCCTTATTTATGCAAATATTATGATTTTTATCAACTTTTTGTCATTTTAATTATTTTCAATAATCATTACCTTTTCGCGATCATCTACACGTACATAGCATAACACTACAATTTTATTTCAGTAAATAATTATTTTTTTAAGTCTCTATAGCACAATACATTTTTCAGTATCAATTACATTTTTATTTACATATTAGTGCTTATATTTTATTATTTATATTTTAATATAGTCCGTTAGTACAGGAAAGTCGAAAGAATTTATGGCAAGCAAAATTAATTTAACCGATATTTTGAAATACACCATGTTCAAATTATCCTATTATCTCTTAGTGTACAATTAATATCTCACCTCTCTTTTTCTTACACAGATTCCGTTATTATTTACTTATTGTGACTTTCATCTCTATCCTCCATAAATTTTTACAATCTCCTTCGATTGTTTTTGAGATCTTGTATAATTTTTTATTTTTTTTGTTATCTTTCTCTCAAATTGTTCTCCCTCCCTCTGAACTCATTTTTCTTCTTCTTTTAATGTGGCTTAACATTGCAATTTGATATATATAGTCCTATCCTCTGGGATGATCAGACTTTTCTTTCATATATATTTTACTTGTTCATTTTTTAGTGATGTAAAATTTAATTGATTTTGTCAAATATTAACCTTACCATCTTTGTTCTTCAAAAGATAATACTCTTCCCGTTTCAAAATGTTTGTCTTACTGTCCTTTTTAGTCCGTTTTAAAAATAATGTCTCCTTCCTATTTTGACAACTCTTTCATTCTAATTTTTCACATGACATGTTTAAGACCACAAGATTAAAACTCATTTTTGTATATTTAATACATCTTTAATTTAAGATCACAAGATTCAAATGTGTTCTCTAGATAATGAAAACACATCCATCTTTTAGAAATGTTAGAAGATTAAATCAGATTTTATGGATGCACAGAAGAATAAAAAGATTACTAGTCGAAGATAGAAACAGTCATAAAATAATAATAGATGCCCAGGATAAGTGGATATCAGAAATAAGAAACTCTGAAATAAATATACCAGAAAAAGGATTTACTGATATACAATTAGACCTAATAGGACAGGTAATAGATGAAAATGATCAATCATATGAGAGATTAGTAGAATTAAATACACAAATAGTAGAACAAAATGAACAAATATATATAATAAAATCAGATTTAAGAATGGAAATAGAACATTATGGATGAAAATAGCATAATAAAGATACACGAAAAAAGATTACAGCTAGACAGAATAGCTGAAAAACCACTGACTTATAATAGAGATATAAATCAACATATAATGAGTTGTAGAATAGGAATAGAAATAATAGAAGAACAGGACAAACGACTACAAGAAAATTATCAAACTATTAATAAACAGGAAGAAAAGATAACATTCTTGAGAAACCTATCAGCACTAAGAGAAGAAAGACTACGGCAAAAAGAAGAAGAAATCGATAAAATAAAAGAACAGAAGTTTGGAGAAAAGATAAAAAATGAAGATGAAATTAGAGATTTAAAAGAAATCATAAAAGAACAATATAAATATATCGATTTACTAAAATATGGATAAAGGAAAAGAAATAGCAACAGATTCAAAGGAAGTATACTGCCAAATGAATACTTATGAAGGAGGAACAACTCAAACACTAAGTTTTAAATCCGATACATATCAAAAGATTCAAAATGAAAAAGAAGAAGTATATGTAAAAAAGATATTTAAAACAAAATGGTTTGAAAGGAATAAGGAAATAAGATATATAGCACATAAACATGAAAATATAATTGATACTACTAGTACAAATGGCAGAACAAAGATTAATTTAATAAGTGATGAAGTAATAAAAAGAGAACTAGCTAAATTATCGACTAAAGAAGCAAAGAAATATAGAAACATTTACTTTGGAGGAGTAGAATTTACAATAAAAGCATATTTTCAAAAGAATATTGATACACCAATACAAATCTACGTATTAGATGACAAAATATTAGGGAATGTACAAGATGCATTAATATCTGTAATAAAAGGAAATTTAATATACCAAAAATTAAAATTTACAGTACAACTAGATTTTAGCGTATCGTTAAAAGATGAACATAAAGATTTAGCTTTAACACTATACTATAAATTAGATGGAATAAACATGCCACCAGGAAGTAAAGTAATGAGTATAGAAACAAAAATGATATACGCTTTAACTGGAAATCACCATATAAAGAAACAACATGAAATGAATATTGTAGTACCAAAAATGTATAAAGAAATACTTGAGAAAATTGAGCATAAGGAAAACTCTAAGATAACAATACCAGAAGAAATATTCATGGATTTTAAAACCAGAACATTAACACCTTCAAGAAGATTAATACCGAGAATAGAAGGATCTAGATTAAGTATAACTAGAGAATCGCTAATGACACAACAAAATAGCTTACCAAAAATACAACCTAGAACTATAGATTTAATAAATATAGATTGTAACAGATTAAAAATCAAGGTTATAATATTTAAAAACATGATAACTATAGATGGAATAGCAGAAATAAATACAGGAGCAATTAAAAGTTTTATACACATAAGTAAGATAAATGAAAATGAGTGTAACATAATAGAACCACAAACTTATAATTACCCTGAAAACGAAAGAGAAATAATAATTACTAAAAGCATAAATTTAAGATTCAAAATTCAAGATTTAGAATATAAGATAAATGTAGGAGTAATAGAATATGATAGCTTAAATGAATTACTATTAGGAAGTGATTTTTTAACTATGATAAATTATAAGATAAACAATAACGGAATTGAAATTAATGATCAAGGAAAAACCAGATTCATAAATAAAATATGAACGTACAACTAAAAATAATAAAGAAAAAACAAAAACTAAAGACTATAAAGACGGCCTTATCAAGAGAAATATATTCCCAACTAAAATACTTAGAATACCGCGCAAAAGAAATGAAATTAGAAAATGACATAAAAGACTTAGAAAAACAATGCGACAAGTTTGATAAAGTATGGATAGATATGGGTAACGGATGAAAAAACGAATAAACAATCCTGACTAATCCTAACGATAAGATATATGAGTTATGGGAAGAAATAATATTAAAAGAAAAAATGAAAAGCGTCCTACTACAAATGAATGAAATAAAAGAGAATCAAACTAAAACGCAACAAATGATAAGAGAAGAATTGACTAACTTATGGAATGTATCTGAAATATCAACGTTTAAATTAATATTAGAAAAACTAAATATGTTATTAGAAGTGAAAAGCAAAGGAAAACAAGTAGAAACGAGTAATGAAGCGAGTACAAGTAAAGAAAATACTATAGCTAAAACGGATACTCATAAACCAGAAATAGTATCAATAAATGCTTGGAGAAGAAGTAAAATACCAGTAATGGTAGATATAAGTAAGATAAAACCCAGATTATCAAAAGATGTAACAGAAATGCTAGACAGATTAGTGATATTAAATAAAGAAGGAAAATTCTAATGGAACCTAGTGCGATTACATTTTTAAGAACTCACGGTAAAGAAATTATAGAAAAAGAAAGACATAAATACGAGCCTATGAGATCGAAGTCAATAAAAGAAGAAACACTAAAAGAAAAAAAATACCCGAAGAAGACATAGAGAAAACAACATACGAATACCTACATTTAAGATTAGATAAACAGGAACAACAGATTAGTGAATTAAAAGCAGAAAACTTAAAGTTAAAATCAAATGATAATGCAGAATGGTATGACAAGTATAAAAAATATAAAAGAAAACATAAGGATACAAAAACCCTACTAAGAGAAACCAGAGTAGAATTAAAAGAAACAAAGGAAGAATTAAAGGAAGTTAAACAAGAGTTACTGGAACTCAGAGAAGAAATACAAATCCTAACAGAACAGTTAAAAAGATTAAAAGGAAAAACAAAAGTACGAAAGATTAGAGTGAGTGATGAAACTACCTCAGATAGTAATACAGAGGAAGATAATACAGAACAAACTAATCAAGAACTACAAGTAGTAGAATTCATAGAAGAAGATTCTGAGAACACAGAAATCGTAAAAGAAAATAACCAGATAATAGAAGCTTTGCAAAATATGAAAAGAGTAAACGTGATAATAGAAGATGAACCGGATAGCGATATAGAAGATGAATACAATGGACAGGTAGAAACCGAGATTGAATCAGAAAATATAATTAATGAAGATGCAGATGATTATCCCGAAGAAGAATTAGTAGACCCTAATCTAGAAGTAATAACAAGAAGGAGAACTAGATTACTAGATCACATACCCATTGGACAACAAGCTGAATTTAAAGAATTTGTAGGATCAATGACCCAAGGAGTAAACTATAATGGATACTTTTTAGATTTAGATAATGTTTACGATGAACAAGAAGTAGGAAGAAGAATAACATATTGGAATTTAGGAATGTATATAGCATTAATGAATAGTACACAAACAGAAAATCTAGATTATATGTATGATCTAATATCTAAAAAACTAATTGGAAAAGTAGCATACTGGATAGAATCAATAGCATATCAACTAAGAGGAGAAGTGTTAAGTCATGCAACTGATTGGAAATCAATGTTAATGATATTTGATTTACTATTAAAAAGAGAATTCTTAGGTGAAAAATGGTTAGTAGCTAGAGAAAACGTACTAGCAGAAAGAAAAACTGAAATAATAATGAATTTGAATAACATGAAATGTTGTAAGATAAATAAATTACCAAAATATACGATTAGTTTTAGTAAATTCTTTTATGAAGCAAGATTCTTACCAGAAGAAGGAATAATTTATCAACAGCTATACTACGATCATTTACCGGTACCATATAATATTGAAATATCAAAAGAATATATTCAACTAGAACCAAAAGAAAATACTCTAGGAGAAAGAATAAGAGTACTTAGAGCATATCTAATGAGAAAATGCGAAGAAGACAGGTTGCAACAAAAGATTAAAAAAGATAAGAAAATAGGATTAAGAGAAATATATGGATTTACTGAAAGAAGATTAATATTTGGATGCGATGATAATAGAAAAGAAAAGAAGTATAGAAAACATAGAAGGCACAGAAGATATGAAGAGAAAGAGGAAAGAAGTCACAAGTATAAAAGACATAAGAAATATAAGAAAAAACCTTATTATAAATCCTATAAGAAAAAGAAATTTAGGAGATATAGGAATAATCCAGATACAAGGAATAAATTTAGATACAAAATAAAATTTAGGAAAAGAAGAAATGTAAACCCTATAGAAGCAGATAAGACTAAAGAAGAAAAAATTAAAGAATGTAAATGTTGGAATTGCAATGAAAAAGGACACTATGCTAATAAGTGCCCAAAATTAAAGAAAAAAGGAGTAAAATATATAAATACGGAACAATTTATAATGAGCTTACAACAGATTAAAGAAGATAATAATAAGTGGTATGATTACGAAGACTTTTATGTTAGTGAAACAGATGAAGAATCAGAAATAGAAAAAGTAAGTTATATTAACCAACAATCAGATAGTAAAGATAGTTCTGAATAAAATGAATACATTGGAAAGAGAAAAAAGAAAACTAATAGAAGAGAGAAATTATTGGATACAATATGAGGAGTATACTCGACATAAACTGATTATGACTTCAGCAGTTAATGAAACAGGAAGTATGTATTACAATGATAGATACAATAAGATTACCAAGAGACTTGGAAAAATAAGAGAAGAAATAAACAAAATACATTGGAAACAAAGAGAGATAGCAAGACTAATAGAAGAAGCTATAAGAAATCAAACTGATCGATTAGAAGTTGAAGAATACGAACAAGATGTAGAACTCAATAGAAGATTGGATGAACCTGACTAGATGGTAGCAATTAATATAGAAGCCCATATAGAATATAAACCGAACAAAATGATAAAGCAAAAAATATTTATTGATAGTGGAGCAGATATATGCTTAGCTAGAAAAGATGTATTAGAATCACATAGATGGAAAAGATCTAGAATACATAGAGCTAAAGTATCAGGATTTAATGAACAATCAAAAGAATTGGATATAATAGCAGAAAATATGAGAATTATATTAGGAAAAACTATTTTTAGATTACCAATAGTATATCAACTAGATAATATGAAACAACAGGTTTTATTAGGAAATAACTTCCTAGATTATTTCAAAACACAGGTTATAAATAAGAATACTTTCAGTCTACAATCACCATGTAATAAATGGATAATATTAAAAAGAATACTACCAGTAAATACTTTAAGACTATGTACAATAAAAACAGACAGAAGTAATAACTTAGAACTGTTAAAAGAAAAATATCTTAATAGATTAAAAACTAACTTTGGAGAAAATCCTATGCAGCTATGGGGAAAAGAGAGAATATACGGAGAAATAAAACTAACAGATCCAAGTGATTTAGTCAGAACAAAACCAATAAGATATAGCCCAACGGATCAAAAAGAGTTTGAAATCCAGATTAAGGAATTACTAGAAATGAAGGTAATAAGGGAAAGTAAAAGCTCACATAGTAGCCCAACATTTTTAGTAAGAAAGCATAACGAACTAAAATGAGGAAAGGCTAGAATGGTAATTGATTACAGAGAATTGAATAAAAAGACTATTTTGATGGATACTTTTTACCCTATAAAAGAAACCTTATCAACAGATTAGGAAACAAAAAATGGTTTAGTAAATTCGATTGTAAAAGCGGATTTTGGCAGATTAAGTTGACCAATGAATCTAGAGCTTTAACAGCATTCAGTGCCCCTCAAGGACACTATGAATGGAATGTACTACCTATGGGATTAAAAAATGCACCACAGATATTTCAGAGAAGAATGGACCATGTATTTAGAAAATTGGCAGATTTCTGTATAATATATGTGGATGACATATTGATTTACAACAATGATTTAAAAGATCATATAAAACATATAGAACAATTCATTGAAATGGTAAACCAACACGAAATATTACTTTCTGAAAAGAAATCAGAAATATTCAAGAATAGTATCGAATTTTTAGGATACATTGTGGATAATGAAGGAATACAGTTACAAGAACATGTTGTAACAAAGATTAAAAACTTTAAAGAGAAATTAGAGAATAAAAGAGAAGTACAGCAGTTCTTAGGAGTCATAAACTATGCCTCAGTTCATATAAAAGATTTATCATATCTAAAAAAACCATTACAAGATTTGATTAAAAAAGATGTAACATTTGAATGGAAAGAAGAGCATACCAAGGCGATAAACCAAATTAAAGAAAAGGTAAAATCATTACCGAATCACAGGGTACCAACAGATCAAGACCAATTAGAACTCTTTACAGATGCTAGTGACATAGGATGCGGAGCAGTCCTAATAGCATATGATAAAGAAGATATTGATAAAGAAAAAAGATTAATTTGTGGATATGGAGGTGGAACATGGAAGCCTAACGAGAAGAACTACCATATCAACGAAAAAGAATTGTTGGCAGTAAAATTTGGAATAAAAAGATTTCAGTACCATTTACTACTAGTAAAATTCATTGTTAGAACTGATAATACTCAGGTAAAGGCGTTTATTACAAACCGAATCGATCCTTTACCAGAATTAAATAAAAGAAGAAAATGGCAATCGTTCTTCTGTTGTTATGATTTTAATGTTAAAAATATATCTGGAACTAAGAATGTTTTAGCTGATTTTCTTAGCAGATATAACAATGTCGATTAACAGCAGCAGTGATTTCGAAGAATATATAGCCAAAGCCATGCAAGAGATTATCCGAACAAATGAAATGATGATTACCAAATTACAAGAGAATACCCAAACCATCAACAAGCTAGTGGAAGCTATACAAGATTTTTCTAAACTCAAAATCTTACAAAAAGAAACTCCACAAAAAACACCGATTACAATACCACCAGTACAACAAAAAACCTTTGTACCATTCTCGTCTAAACTTGCAACCATGCCATCAGCAATACCTTCAACCTCATCACCGGTATCCATGGCAGACAACTTGAAGTATAGACTTGAAGTGATTAATGCTTATGAGAAAATTAACAAATTTTATGATTATAAGACTAACCCTGATATTGTACGCAGTGCAAAATTGAGTAAATATCCCAGGTTTATATGCAGCGAACGAGCAAACCCGAATATTGTTGAAAGATTATTCACTTATGGATTCATCGACAAGATTATCACAGATGATAAGATGACTAACCTCACCAAACTACCAAAGATTATAACAAGATCAACGGAGCTAATGATGAAATCATTTGGCAAATGGATCTACGGAATACAGATTTTAGATGCATCAACAGATCTAAAAGGTAAACCAATTGTCATATGCCAAATCTTTAAAACAAGAAGGAACAGCACCATCAGCGGGGATGACAAAAATCTAAACATGAAAATTCCCTGTACACTGGAGAAGTTCCAAGACTGGATAAGCACTAAACGAGTATTTGGACTAATGACATTAAAAACCAAAATAGAGGATATGTTAAGAAATCGGAAAGCATCTGTCATCGGATGTTCCAGAGGAGGAGATGTAGAAGAAATTATGACCTTTTACTATGATAATGATATTGAAGTAAAGGAGACTACCAAATTAACTCTCTTACTCGACAAGATTACCAATCTGAAGCATACTCATGCTGAGGAGACTATCCAACAGTATAAAACCATGACTGAACAAAGGAAGCGACCTATGATTAAAATAGATATACCGTCACCATCCGCGATAAATATAAAAAAAGAGCAAAGTCCTGATCCTTTTGAATAAGGAGGGAAGAATTGATTATTCTCACAGGTATCATGTAGATTCATCTACCTGAAACCAAAAGATTATGATGCAGGGAATGTAATTTACTTTGCATAACCCTATTGAATACTGGTCAGGGAATGTAGTTTACTACGTAACCCAAATGGATTATGGCTTTACAGCCCAAACAGATTAAACTACTGGTAACCCAGAAAAAAGGTCATTCGACCCAAAAGAATATGGTTTAACATAGTTTAAACTATGTAAAGCCCAAACAAAAGAGGCCTTAGTGCCCAACATGATTATGGCTTTACGGCCCAAAAAATGATTAACGTTAAAGATCACGGAATATCCCCAACAGATATTTCCAGAAGAAAATTATCAACCGGACAGCTGGAAAGCACTAAACAGGACAGCAGACCAACAAGAAAATGACATTTCTCACGAAAGTCATGCCAAAATATGACAGTTGAACAAATTGCCAAACAACGCCAAAGGCAGAATGGACAGCTAACAGATTAGCCGAATATTGACAAAACAAGTTTACGGAAAGCAGCAGACAAGGCACTGTGGATACTGTAGCCTTTATGACTTTTGTAAAAGTATTTTGTCTGATTACTGTTTACTTTACGACTTTTTGAAAAGTAATACTGTTTACTTTAAAAAGGTTAAGAATAGTGACTAGCCGAGGTTATCTATATAAGGAGCCTCTTGTCAAGACGATAATTCATTCGAAAAATTCGGAAATACACACAACCTTACACTTCATAAAAAAAAATTAATCTTTTTGAAATGGAGTGAATATTTTTTTTTTGTCAAACTGAAAAAGTTTTCATGTAACCAATTCAATACTAGTTCATAATCACCAGCTCTTGAACTTCATTTTTTATTATTTGATTCTCTTTTAACAAAAAGATCATTTTATTTCCATAAAGAACTAAAAATCGTGCAATGCATTTGACTCGCATCATAAAACATTTTTTGTCCTATCCTATACTCCTCTTTAATTAACATATGTTTCACTTAATATATAAATAACTTGGAAAAAATCTTTCGACATTTCAAGCTTAAGTGAAAGAAATAATCCCCTTGATTATTTTCATTAATTGAAAGGTATATATACAAGTTACAAAATAGGAGAATCTTATTCCTATTTTACTCCTAAAACATTATTCTACCATAATTCTAACCATAAATTATGGTAAGTATATAATACAATTATGGTAAGTGTATAATCCTAATTAGGTAACAAATACACTACAATATACTACAAATATACTTTCCTAATATACACTTGTTAGCCACTGCCCGTGATGGGCTTGATAGCCAATGCCCGTGATGGGCCTCAGCTACTGTCGATGCTGGGCCTCAACTACTGCCGATGCTGGGCCTCAGCTACTGCCGACGCTGGGCTGCTTCATTCGGTACCCGTGGTATACACTATGTATATCAAGTGTATATCGCGGGTATATTACCTTGTTTAACACACACCCGCAATCATAGCGGATGGTCTTCGAACGCTGAGACTGTCCCTAAAATCTTCAAAAAGGACCGCGGGTAGACCCTTTGTAAAGATGTCTGCAACTTGATATCGGGACGGGACATGACATACGCGAACGTGACCCCGAGCAACCTTTTCACGGACAAAGTGAATGTTCATATCGATATGCTTAGTGCGTTGGTGCTGAACCGGGTTACCTGAAATGTAGATGACATTAATACTATCGCAATAGACCAAGGTTGCCTTCTGAATGGACAATGAAGCCCCAAAAGCAGATTACGTAACCAACATAATTCTGAGACCACATTAGCTACCCCTCAATATTCGACCTCGGCACTTGAGCGGGATAGAGTTGCCTGACGCTTCACAAACCAGGAGACCAAGTTGTTGCCAAGGAACATACAGTAGCCAAACGTCGACCGTCTGGTGTCTGGACAACCACCCCAATCAGCATCTGTGTATGAAACAAGTGTGGATGACGAGGAATGATATAAATGCAAACCATAGTCCAGTGTACCTTGAATATACCTATTGATGTGTTTGATTGCATTCATGTGCTCAATTTGGGGATCATTCATGAATAAACACACTTGCTGGACAGAATACGTAATAGCTGATCTTGTAAAAGTAAGATACTGAAGAGCCCCTGCAAGACTGTGATAGCGGGTCGGGTCCTCGTATGGTGCGTCGGCCTCTACACTAAGCTTAGGCTTTGTATCAACTGGAGTGGAAATGGACTTACAGAATGACATCCCAACCCTCTCGATGATCTCAGCCGCATACTTTCTTTGAGACAAAAACAAACCATCTGAATGACGCTTGACGGCAATCCCCAAAAAGTAACTCAAGGGCCCTAAGTCTTTCATAGCAAACTCAGAGCTGAGCATGGCCATGATAGACTAGCGTAAGGTATCGAAAGAGGTCAAAATGATATCATCCACATACAATAGAATGTAGGCCAAAGATGAACCACGACAGTAGATAAACAAGGAAGTATCTGACCTGCTGTGAGTGAACCCAATAGTCGAAACAAAGTTAGCAAACCTCGTATACCAGGCCTGTGGAGACTGCTTAAGCCCATATAAGGACTTCTTCAATAAACAGACATGATGAGGACGTTCGGGATCCCTGAATCCCAACGGCTGATGCATATAGATTGTTTCCTTGAGATCACCATGTAGGAAATCATTCTTGACATCCAACTGATGAATAGACCATGCCTTTGAAAGAGCCAAGCTAAGCACAGTGCGAATGGTAGCCGGCTTGACCACCGGAATAAACGTCTCATCACAATCAATCCTAACCTGCTGAGTCTTACCATCACCCACAAGTTGTGCCTTATGTCGAGCAAATGACCCATCTGAATTCTCCTTATGAGCAAAAATCCACATAGAGCTGATAACATTAATACTAGATGGACGGGGCACCAACTCCCACGTCTTATTATCAATAAGAGCATTATATTCATCAGTCATAGCAATTTTCTAGTTCGGGTCGTTTAAGGCAGACACGGGATTACGGGGCAAGGGGGATTTAGAGACATTAGAATGTAAATTAAAATGTCTTTTAGGTGTAAAAATACCTCGCTGACTACGAGTGACCGGTCTATGACTCGAGGAAAAATTGAGTGAATTTTGGGAATTTGCTGGGCTCGAGACGGACTGGCCAGCAGGCAGTGGGCCTGCTGGCCCAACTCGGCAATCTGGAGTAGCCACTAGACTAGTTCCAGAATTGGGCTGGACTGGCCCAATCCCTGGGACTGATCCAGTAACGGAAAGCGTGGCGGGACGATTGGGGCCGGGCGATGGGCCCCATTGGAGAATTTTGGGTGCGGGATATGTCCGAAAAATGATGAGTAATAGACGGAGATATACCATCATCCAAAACATTATACGAACTAGGCTCGGGAGTATGGACTTTAGTAAATGGAAATTGAGTTTCATCAAAAATTACATGGCGATTAATTATGATTTTCTTGGAGGATAAATCAAAGCATTTGTAACCACGATGATTAGACGGATAACCCAAAAACACACACGGAGTAGACCGGGCCTGAAGTTTTTTAATTGTGGTGGATGGGAATAACGAATAACACAAGCACCCAAAAACTCGAAGATAAGAATAAGAAGGATTCTTATTATATAAACTTTGGAGGGGGAAGAATATGTCAGACCTTTGGAAGGAATTATGTTGAGGAGATATGTTGCCATTTGCAGAGCATGATGCCCAAAATATGGGGGTACGGAAGCATGAAGTAAGAGAGTGTGGACAATGTTATTTATGGAATGACTTTTGCGTTCGACTTTCCCATTTTGAGAAGATGTATGAGGGCACGAAAAATGAAAATTGATTCTATTATTATCACAGAAATCCCGAAACACCCTATTATCATACTCTTTTCCATTATCACACTGAATATTTTTTATTTCTCTTTCGAATTGTGTTCTAATAAATGCTCTAAATTTTATGAAGACAGAAAACACTTGTGATTTATTGGCAATTGGAAACGTCCACAAAAATTTAGAATAATTGTTGACACCCAATTTTGTCCCATCTTTTCCGATTTATTCGCAATTTTAAATATTTTCGGACACCTAAAAAAACAATTTTTTCATATAGGCATATATATATATATACATATATATTATTATTATTCTTAATATTTATTATTCATATTCTTACTATCATTTCCTTTTAATATCACAAGCATAGTTTTACCCTAATATTCTATGTTACTTCATTTTCGTAAAATTGCATCGCATTTCCATTTTTTATTAAGCATTGAGCATTTCGCAAATATTATGTTTTATTATTATCACCTCGTTATATCTCATTTTTTTAAATAATTTACACTTTTCTTCTTCAATGCTTTTTTTAAGTATTAAACCCCTTTTATATTTTTAAACCCATAACCCATTTTATTTCCCCAACCCAAAATAATTTCTACTCAACCCAAAACAATTCAACTCCCCCTCTTTATTTTTCGGCCCACCTGAAACCTCCAGCCCAAACGACCAACCCGTCGACCCAAGCCCAACCCCACATCCCTTTTATTCTACACCCTTTTAACCCAAACCCTACCCAAATCTAAAACCTAATACCCCTAACCCTTTCTCTCTTGTCGGTCGACCAGCCCCACACCCCGTACCCCACTTTGCCGACCTACCGCACACCCCCTGCCACTACGTCGCCACACCCTACGCCTGACACCACCAGTCGTCGACACCGCCGAACCCTACCCCATCACTTCACACCTACCATATCCCCTAAAATCCGTCTAAAAAAATCAGACTTTTGCCCCTTTAATTTCGAAATTCAAACTCGAACGTTGGGGGGAAATCCATCTATAAAAATCCCCCCTTGTTCTTCATTTTGAGGAGGTCGGAGTCTAGTTTTCAGGGGTCCAAAAAGTCAAAAACAAGAAATCGAAATGAGGATTTTTTCGGAGGTCCGATTCGAGATAAAATATTTTGGTTGTGTTCTTGATTTCAAACATTTGCCTTCCTTGTTATTCAAGAATTAAGTCCGAAAATAAAATCCAAAATCGGAAGAAAATGTTTGTTCTCCACTGTTTTTTATTCTCCGATTCGGGTATGTTCGGGTGGGTCGACCCGGATAGGGGTAAGAATTAGATTTGTGTTTGTATATCATGTTGGTTATCTGAAGAATCTGTTGAAAATCTGATTCGGGTTCGACATCTAATTCGGGTCGGGTCACTGATCCGGGTCGAGTCGACCTGGTTTGGATTTTCCAGATTTCTTGCATTTCATATCTTGTTGTTATTGGTTATCTGAAATTGGTAAAAATATTTGATTTCGGGTTGAATCTCTGATTCGGGTCACTGACCCGGGTCGGGTCTACCCGATTTGGATATTTTCTAGAATTCTTGTATTTCGTATCTTGTATGTTGGTTATCTGAAATTGGTGAAAATATTTGATTTCGGGTTTGACACCTGATTCGGGTTGGGTCACTGACCAGGTTCGGGTCGACCCGATTTGGGTATTATTTCCAGATTCTTGCATTTTTTATCTTGTGTATTGGTTATCTGAAAATCTGACAAGAATTTGATTTCGGATTTGATATCTGATTCGGGTCGGGTCGACCTGGTTTGGGTATTTTCCAGATTATGGCATTTTTTATCTGTTGTTGGTTATCTGAAAAATCTGAATTTTCGATTCCAATTCTGGTCACTATTCCGGGTCTGTTTTCAGAATTAATTCACTGTTTCATTCGGGTCACTGTTCATAATCCGGGTTGGACATTTCATTACTTACTATTTTATGCGGCTATGTTGTTCATTTTACTGTTTTTAACTAAAATAGGCCGATGAAATTGGATTCGAGGCCGCACTTTTTTTCGTTTCTCTGTTTTCAGTTTACTGTTTTAAACATCCGTGCAACGGATATGTTACTGCTTTACTGTTTTACTGTTTTGAACCAAATACCGCATTTAGGCCAATGAAATTGAATTCGAGGCCGCACCTTTCGGGCATTGATTCCCCGTTTCAATCCACTGTTTTGGCATTTAAATATCTGTGCAACTGATATTTACTGTTTTACTGTTTTACCATTTTAAACTAAACATCGCGTCTTTTCGGAAATTGCCTCTCTGTTTTTTATGCTTACTGCTTACTACTTACTGTTGCTGATTTGAACACGATACTACATTGGCCGATGAAAAATATCCGTCGATTTTGAGGCCTCCACAGTCGTAAAGACGGAAATATAACTTCTGGGCAAGGATGAGGCTAAAACCTTTTTTCATCCGAGGGATCAACATGTTTAGTAGGCAATGCGATTAAAATAACCAACAAGTTATATGTTCGCAGCCACGACGTGATTATAATGATCTTTTCTTTTCATCCGAGAGACCAACATGTTTAGTAGGCGAGGCAATCAAAATAATCACCGAGTCATACATTTGTAGCCACGACGTGATTGGAATGGTCTTTTCAAAATTTAAGTCTGAGCCCTCCATGACCAAAACACTCATTGTTTTGGATACGGATCCGAAGTTATTTGTATTTAACTGTTTCTAACCTTTTGTTCTTGACAGCTTGCAGGAAATAAAGTAAATAAAGGCACATGTTCCTCGGAGTTTATTTATTTTATTTACTTTCTTTAATTCAGCTTTTATCCCGCTCTGTATTGTAATATTATTTATCGCACTTATGTAACTATTGAAATGCTTAGAATAGACAAACTTAGAATTAATTCATAGGGTAGTTTAAAACTTAGAAATCCCTTCACTAGTATATTTACTTGTAGGTTCGGGTAATTCAAACTTATAAACCCTACGCTAGTTTATTTATTTATAGGCTCGCCATGTATTTTTTTTATTTGCAAAACAAACTTTGATCATCTTCTGGTCACTTTATTAATTGTACAACTCAAAATGATTTCCAAAAAATTTACTTCTTTGGCATATAAGTAGCTCGTTTTTCTCTTTGCTATTAATTGTTAAAAATGCATACTTTCAACTTTACATGTATTTCTCTTTAATTACCATACAAATGCATACTTGTACAAAATGCATTCTTTTACTAAATAATTGCAACATCATTTTAAGTATATTTTAAAACATGCATTTTCTTAATATAATAACTAACCTGAGTTTGATCAGATAACCTCAAGTTAGCGGATCTTAAAGGATACCCAACCCCTTCCCTTTAGGATAATAAAGAACCCTTACCTAGAATCTCATTAGTTTCGCAGACCTTAAAATTGGAGTTACATTGCAGCATTTAGTTAATATTCAGGTGTCCTAATTCACCGTAAAAAAATTAGGTGGCGACTCCTCAATCATTTACCCAGGAATCACCGAACACGTTGTGCTCCACTTCTGACCTCTCGCGGGTCGGTTAAAAAACGGGCGCGACAGCATGGCGACTCCGCTGGGGATATTTCAGGTTCTTAACCATAGCAAACTCAGGTTAATTATTATTGTGCTTTACTTTTTGTTCCTTATTTGATTTAATGCTTTGATATGTTTCATTTGTGAAAATTTGTATAACTGCTTTAATTGGTATATACTCTTACTGCTTTCCTTAAATTGGCATTTCGCTCATATTTCTTCCACTCTGGAAAATTGACACTATCACACATTACACGCGAGGTGTGTTTTGCGCACCCGCAAATTTCTTCCAAATTACCAAATTTTAGGAGAGTTGGCATATGCGCGGAGTGTCCGGACCATCCGGTGGCCGCGTAGCCTTCTCACTCGAGTAGTCCGCTCGGGAACCTTGAGTCTAGTAAGCCAAATCTTAGAAAATTTAGGATAGAGCTATACCACCCTTTATTTTAAGTCATGCATGCATACACCATAGGTGGGTCGATCCTAGGCATCAATTCCACAATTAAGAAATCCACCAAGTTGTCGACGGGTCTCACAACCCAACGACCAATCAGCATATTGCGTGTAGCGTGATAATGATAGACGAATCTAAGTCTAAACAGGACATGCTGAAATTGGAAAATGCACGTTCATTTTTTCCAATAAAGGCATTTCAATTTAGTAGCTTGGATCAATCTATCATAATCTCGCATATGTGGCATTTAGGCCCACCTCTGGCATAAGAGAGGCCCCATGCATATTAGGACGCGCATTTAATTTCCATACAATCTGCTTGTTATTTTCTGCTGCTTCCCATTTTCTGTGCATATTATTTGAAGCAATAATTACTCGTCTTATACTAACTTGGTTTTCTTCATTTTTTAGAAGGTTTATTTTGCCGAAATTATTTTCCCAAAGGTTGATTTGCGTTGACTAAAACTGGCGGAACACCCCTATTTCACGAGATCAAAGGCTCGATCATTCAGAAAAATGACTGATTCATATGCATCCGAACAGACTGGCCTGAGACTTATCGCTCTTTCGAGAGATGAACCAGAAGCTTCAGAAAATAGAAATGTTATCGTCCAAGAAAAATATATCGCCCAACTGTTACAACAGATGGCAGCCATGCAGACTGAGATAGAACGGCTCCAAAATCTCACCAACTTGTCCGTTAGCGCCAATACCTCACTCCTTGAACAAAGGACGGATGCAACTGCACCGCAAACTTTTTCATCTCTTGAATCGCCATTTCCCCAAAACCTCCCCGAAAATTCGCCACTAAGCAAAACCAATCCACAACACACTAACCCACAAGCTAGTCCACAACAAAGCCCGCTACAAATGGATCCGGCATCCTTCACAACTCCACATACCCAAATTACCCCACTCGTCCAAAATATCCCTTCCACGCAAAATCACCTGGCAGCCCAGCACATACTAACAACACACATCGATGGTCACAGCAAGCAGTATGTGCCGCCAGTATATGTAATGGAAGCCCAACCTTTTACTACCGCAACACCAAACATGGCTATTCAGGAAACTGGCCAGTATGAAGAGATGGAGAGGCAGGTAAGGATCAGAGCCGATGAAAGTGTGGTGAGAGAAATTCATAGCCTAAAAGAAGCATTCAAGAATATCCAAACCAGCAAGGGGCATGAAGGACTCGAGTACGAAGATCTGTGTATGCATCCCGACATTGAATTGTCTGTCGGATATAAGGTGCCAAAATTTGACTTGTTTGATGGGAAGGGAAATCCTCACACTCATTTAAGATCATACTGTGACAAACTGATTGGGGTAGGTAAAGACCAGGCTGTCATAATGAAGTTGTTCGTAAGGAGTTTGACAGGAGAAGCACTCGACTGGTACACGAGCCAAAACCCGCGAAAATGGCGTAATTAGAGCACGATGGTACAAGATTTCATGGACAGATTTAAGTTCAACACTGACACAGTCTTGGATAGATTTTATCTTATGAAGTTGGAAAAGAAATCCACAGAGACCTTCAGAGAGTACGCCAGAAGTGGAGGGCGAAAGCAGGAAAAGTTCAACCACCAATAGCGGAAAGTGAGATGACTGCTCTCTTTGTACAATCTTTGAAATATGCAACATACTATGAAAGAATGATAAGCGTCATAGGACGAAGTTTCTCTGAAGTTGTAAGGATGAGAGATTTCATAGAAGAGGGAATCGGAACTGGAAGAATTACAAACTTTGTAGTGTTGCAAGCAACGAGTGAGACAATTCAGTCGGACTCATTTGAGGGAGCAGTAAAGAGGAAGAGAGACGGAGTATCCCCTATTATGACAGTTCAGAAACATAGGCCAAATCAAATGTCAACCTACCAAATGCCATCACCCCAGCCTCCCTACTACAATCAAAACAACCAAAGTTCTCAGCTTTCCTATTATAGCCTATACACCCAAAGCCCTCAACCTTATTATCAATACTCACCTGCTCCCTACCATGTCTACCATACCCATCCAATATATAGCCTGCCTCGAGCGCCTGCCTATCCGAATCCCCCACAATATCAGCCCGCATACTTACCTCATCCACAAGTCCATGCACCAAATTCACCTGCACTCGCGCAAAATACGAAAGAAAGCCACCAAAACCTATACACCTTTAGCCGAACTTGAGCCCAGTTATATGAAAGATCAAAACCGCAGGAATACTCCAAATTTATCCCAGGAAATGTCCCCAATCCTGTTCCCAAATGACATGATGAGGCTAAGCATTGTGCATACCACTCGGGAATCCCTGGACACGACACTGAAAATTGCTACGCCCTCAGAAACAAAATCGAGGCATTAATCAAAGAAGGAGTTATCCAACTGAAAGGACATTCCTCTAATGAAAACAATAATCGTTCGCCAAATCATGACGATGCCAATGTGAACATGATTACTGTTGATGAAGAACACAACTTGGAAGGAACCATTGTGCTAGTCCAGAGAGAGAAAAAGGTTGAATCATCGGCCTTTATCACCCCTATGATTACAGTCCAAGTGAGGGCACCGTTTTGGAGTGGAAGTACTTCCTCCAAAGTCGCGGGTCATGGCACCGTCTTTTCTTGGAAAAGTCTTATCATCCAACCTCCAAAGAAAGAGAGATGCTCCTTTACCAGAGCATGTTCCGCCTTTAGGTCAGTCATTTGTCAAAGCATGCGCCCCTCAGGAATCAAAGGAGGACAATGCAGCCAACCTCGTTAGGGGATTCAAAAGTTTTTTTCATTGTTGAAGAAGAAGCAGGATGCAGTGTGATTCTCGATGATTACGCTAAAGACTCAACCATTTGGGATGCAGAGCAAGTAGATGTTTTGAGAAGATTGGACCTGTGCCCCGGCCTTGTTTCTCCCGAAAACTAGTTAATTTCGTTAATGTTTAATGAAACAATGCGATTCAGATTGAGGCCTGAATCACATCTATGCATTTAATATGTTTTGCCTCCACCTTTTGAAAGCTCAAAATGACAAATCTGCATTGCTTTTGCTATTTTAAAATCTGTTTTGTTTAATAATTTTCTTTTCTCTTTCATTATGCAAACTAATAAATTTGTCGATAATACGTGACATATAATGAAACAAGCAAACAAAGTCCCAAACAATGAACAAGACTTCGAAGAATATGAGGAATACTCACAACCGGAAGAACTGGGGCATAAGCCAAAGCCAGGTTTGGATGAAACATCAAGATGGTTGATAATTACAAAGCATTGGTACGAGCATTCTTTTTACTGGGGCAACGTTCGAAGCCAAATGGATACATAATCATGTACGAAGAGACTGATTGATGAAAAGCAGATGGACGCAGTTTGTCCGGGGCCATTTTTAGAATGGTTAAAAACTATCAATGCTGATGCAGTGAAGAGATACTAGAGAGGTTGTTTTACATATTCAGTACAAAAACACTTATATCTACTTGGTCCGTTCAATACATACAAAATGTACTAGCACAAGAAGTCGAAACTATACCGTTCCCATAATGAAGATGCATTATATTTAATCTTGTGCTACAATCATACCGATAGCTTTGTCCAATTTTCATCTTAGATTGTGAACATGAACTTTATACTTATAAGAATTGATGATTTAATCTTCCGTGTATAAGCTAAACTCTATACACTAAATCATCTACTATATATGTAAAGGACACACATACTAATACATGATTTATTTAATTCTTTATTAAAAGTTGAATAAACTATTGTTCTATAATAAATATTATATCCAAACACATGATTAATAGTAGATATACCAACAATCTCCCACTTAGACTTTTAACTATGTCAATTGTTAGAACATATCATATCTAAACGCTTGGTTAATGATATATACCCCAATAATTGATGCTCCTTTCTTTTTGTGTTCCTTGTTAGTCCAAATGTTTCATATTTTTAAAGATTTGATGAAAACAAAGCTAGAGTAAAGTCATAGTCACCTTGATGGTAATTAGTTGTGTTAAATGGGTGGGTCGGAGTGAATTTGAGCGAGTCAAATGAATTGTATTTATAAATTAATCCGTTCAAAAGTTACTTGATGAGTTGAAATAAGCTGTAATAAAAAGCGGGTTATAACCCATCTCGTTCAATTCTTACTAAGTTTTAATTTCTTAATTTGTCTTTTATTTTTAAGTACTTAATATTTTCTATATTATGGGTATATATAACATATCAAACAAAAATAATATATTTTTAAAAATATTTAGATAGGGTTTCTCATTTTAAATGTCAGCTTCTACAAGTTTTAGATCTATCAACGAATAATAAATATTTCATAAGAAAATATTCTTTATTTAATTATCAATTTGAGCTACATATCAATCTAATTTTTAAAGTTGAAATGGATAGGTCAAATTAGATTAAGTCAATGAATGGGCTAGTTAACGATCCACGCAAACTTGAGCGAATTTAGCGGATCATATTTTCATGAAATTTTATCATTCCTAGTGGCAATCAAATTCGAAAAAAATTTAGAAATATAAAGTCATTTGTGGTTATTGAAAGGTTTGCCTCATGTTCGTAGCACACTTATAAAATTAGTCGTTACTTGTGCTCAACAAAAAAATACAAATAAATCGTCTGGGTAAACCTTTTTAGAAGGAAGATTGGCCACAGACAACCATTATGAGAACTCTTACTCAAGCTCAACCCCATAATGGCTCCATGAGGACGTCATTCAAGCTCAACCCACTAACTATACATAGGGATATATGTCGTGCTTAGGTTGTTGTGCTACTGACATCGTGATAACGCATGCTAATCAGTTAACAAATATCATTTAGTAGTCAAATCAAAAGCATGCTAAACAACTAAGTTATATTACAACATATCAATGAATGGCTGGAAGTATCAAATCATGTGAAAATATGTACTTGGATCCTTCACAATCAACTCTAGATACTTCAAATTAGCCAGCTTGGCTCATGCTTGCCCACTTCCATGAACTAGGTGATTCAAAATGCATACAAGCAACATATATAACATGCTTTTAAGGAAAAGCAAACTTTACTTGAATCTCCCTCAAACCACCTCTGTCGGTCTCAGTCTATTCAAAATCACGAATAACGGGTCCAAACAATATTAGAGAAAGCAATTCCATTATTTTAGGAGGCCTCAAGGTCAAAATCAAATCTTGGTTAAATTTGATATCCGCTACCCGTGACGGGTACAATTTCAACATCCATACCCGCCTACGCGGGTATTTTCTAAATCCACATCCGCTCCACCACCCAAGTGGATATCCGTCACCCGTCAATACCCGCATGTATCCGCCAGCCATATCAGCCTATTCTCCTTCTCTTCTCTATTGAAACCTCACATGCTGTGTATTTTCTCTGCAAACCAAAACAGTAAACTCCCAAAAATTAAGAACTTCTTCACTTAAGACATCAAAATAAGAAAATACACAGAATTACAATACTTTTCCTCGACTAAAAGAACACTAAAAAATTAGGAACTTCAATTAAACATCAAAATAAAGAAAAACTCATAATTTACAGTAGTCTTCCTTGACCAGATAACAGATCTCACAAAAATAACATCAAACACATTAGGAACTTCTGCCCTTGAACTTCAAAATAAGAAATACTCTTAATTGAAAATAATAAATGCTTACATTGGAAGGAGTTGAAAAGTTAGGAAGAGGCGGCTTGTTCTGGTTCTTCGGAGGCATTTGAAATTATTATGCTATGTAACAAAATGGTCTTTTGTAAGGATATTGCAGTGAAGGACAAAGAGCGGGACGAGAATAGTGAAAGTAATGATCTTTTGTAAGGATATTGCAGTGAGAGCAAATAGCAAGACAAAGGTGGCGAGCAACAAGGAAATTTGCCTGATGAACCTTAGCATCACATGGAAAACAGAGAAAAGCTGAATCAGATGGGCAAAATAGTGCGGCTTCGTGTGTCTATGGTTTCCACGTCTTTTGAAGGGAAAAGAACAAATGGGCATTTTACCATTCTCTTCTTTGCCTTTGACGAATTGATATTGGGCTTAATCGGCATGGGCTCAATTTAAAATGACTTGAAATAAAAAATGAAAAATCAGTTTGTACTGGCCTTATGGGGTGGGTAGGCGGGCGGTTGGATGCAGGGTGGGGGAGGCGGGTATATCTGCAAATCTACCATCTACCCGCCTACCTGTGGCGGGTACATTTTCAATACACATACCCGTCTACTACCCGCCAAAGTTATAATGCAATGCGAAATTCACAAAATTATACCATCTGTCATCCCTATATATGTGTGTGTTATATTTGTGTATCTTTTTTTGAATTCCGTAAATAAAATTTATTACTTCACCACTACTATAAAAGCATTTGAAAACACACGCAAAGGAAAAAAGAACTAAACATGTATGTTGTATCATTCTTCCTACAAATAAAAGCTCATCCCTTTTTGTTGTAGGTGAATTATCATCTTTCACAATACAAAATGACCCTTCGTTCATAATACAAAATGACCCTAAACTTTATAAAAAAACAAAATTTGGAGTAATTTCCACAATTGTAAAATGACCCTAAACTTTATAAAAAAACAAAATTTGGAGTAATTTCCACAATTGTAAGAAAACTGAAGGTCTCATCGTGAAAAAAAGAAGTCCTATTCACCCCACTTGTATGTTTCAATCCAAAATGACCCCAAAATTTATACAAAAACAAAATTTGAAATATTTTTGGATAGAAGGTTAGTATGGAGTTGAGTTTTATGCATTGTGTGAAAGTGGTTGGGGCTAGCCTCCTCCTCTCGTCGTCTCCTTTTTTTTTAGTGGTATTGTATAGACATCACGTAGTTCCTTACTCGTTATATGTGTATTACTATGTGTTGCTCTATTTGTTTTACATCAAAGTATTTTGTTGTCTTATTTTTTTTCTGTTGCTATTTTTTTTTTAGTCGATGGTCTATCAGAAACAACATATTTACTCCATAAAGGCTAAGTTAAGTTTGGGTATGTACTACCCTCTTCACACCCGTCTTATGGGATTACACTGGATATGTTGTAATTTAGAGTGTTTTGAGGGTGTCATTGTGAAAATTAAAACCCTCAATTTTCTGATAAAAAATCACTGGACTTCTCCTCAAGTCCCCCGGGTCTGCGTGAGATACACGAAAGAGAGAAATGCTGAGAAGAAAGCCAAGCAAAATCGAAGTGAAAATCGAAGACAAAGAAGAACTCGAAGAAGCTCGCAAACGCGCCGCCCTAATCGCCGGCACATCTTCGTCCTCCAATACCACCACAACCACCACTACCGGCGCCACCTCCCTCCTCCAACACTTCGATCGATCTACTATCGATCCCTCCACCACCAAAAACAACCGCATCGGCCTCAATTAAAACAACTCAATCGCACACCATACAACGCCCTTCCTCTGACATGTCGTTACTGTTACTTTACAAAAGTTGATCGTCCTCAATTTATCTCACGCGCTGCCGTTTTACAGTTCATTTGCTTACTGTTATTTTGCAAAGTTGATCGTCCTCAATTGCTCTCACGCGTCGCCGTTTTACTGTTATTTTGCAAAGCTGATCGTCAATATGGAGGTTGAAGTGAAGCTCCGATTGCCGGATTCAACCGCACATGAGAAAGTTCTCTCACTTCTCTCACTGTACCACACAAAAACACACAATCAGCGAAACACTTTCTTCGACGGCGCGTGCGGCGAGCTGAGCACTCGCCGCGCCGTTCTACGTCTCCGATTCTACGAGAATTCGGAAAATGTGAAGTGCATGATGTGTCTCAAGGGTAAGGCTACAATTATCGACGGTGTTAGCAGAGTAGAAGAGGACGAGGAGGAATTAGATCCGAAAATCGGATACGAATGTGTTGCTAACCCTAGTAAATTGATGGAGGCGGTGTGCCTAGATTATTCTAGGGTTTTGCAGAGGGCAAAAGAGGAATTTCAGGTTGGTGAGGAAGGGTTTATTGGATTGGGTGGGTTTAAGAATGTAAGGAATGTGTTTGAGTGGAATGGTGTGGAGTTAGAGGTAGATGAGACTATGTATGATTTTGGGACTTGTTATGAGATTGAATGTGAAAGCTTGGAGCCAGAGAAAGTTAAAGCTATGATTGAAACATTGTTGAAGGACAATGGTATTGGTTACAGCTATTCCGAAGTGTCAAAGTTTGCTACTTTCCGGGCCGGAAAGTTGCCTTAGTAAGTGAATATTATAGTACTTGATTAGTTATCCGATATTGCTGCATCTTCTATGTGTCCATTATGATTACTTGTATTCGAATGGTGTGTGTATGTGTGCATTTGTTATAGTCGTCTTGGATAAGCATGATTTGATGTTATGTTTGATAAATTGGCGAAAGAAATGAAATTTGTAGTGATCACATGTATTCTAGTGGTGTATGTGTGCATTTGTGTAAAGTCATCTTGGACCAGCATGATTTGATGTTACAACACAACCCTGTGTAATCCCTTATGCAAACCTTACCCCTGCCTTGAGAAGGTAGAGACTATTTCTGAAAGACCCTCGGCTCAAAAGAATAGTGAGAAAGAGGTAATAGCAACAAGCAAAGACAACAAGATAATAGAAAACTAAAAATGACTGAGGCTAAAGGAACAACATATAGTAATAGAAAACTAAAAATAGAAAAAACAAGAATAATACTAATACTCTGAGGTAATTTGATGTTATGTTTGATAAATTGGCAAATGAAATGAAATTTGTTAAGTGTCGCCCATGATTAGTGTTAGGAAGTATTTCGTCGATTTCAATTTTTGTATGTAATGAGCTAACCTCAATTAAGTGTACAATGCATTATTTCTTGTTTCTTAAACATAGGAGGGTAGCATGTGTAGCTAAACTATGATCATTGCTTGCTGATAGAAATGTGCTTAAATTTTTTATCACGACTTCATTCTTATATATGACAAGTGATAGGAAGTATGTAATGGATTGAAAAGGAAAAAAAGCTATTTGGTTTGGAACTGAAGGGGCAAGATTAATATCTCCTTCACTTATGAATGGATGATTTGGAATTAGTTTAATCCAGCACCACCTTATCCATGTTTTTAAGTGATGGATTGATTAGGATTTTACACTATCCAGATTAGGAAAATCACCTAATAGAACTATAGTAAAATGACTATTGTTGACTATCATTGTAGATGACCTTGTTTACCCAACTGTGAGACCAAGTGAAAAAGTTCAAATATGTGTATTAATAGTAGTTCAAATCTTTTTGAAAATGATGTTACATGGTCAAAATAGTTTTACTGAGCCTCAAAAGTTGAGAGGTGCCAAGTAAATTTGGATTACCCAATGAGCGGAATATGTCAAATAAACTAAGACATAGACGATTACCATGGCTTTACTAATGCAATCCCGAAAACATCATGGAGTTATTAATAAGTTTAATATAGAGGTATAGGGGTAACTGTTTTACATCAATGCAATTTTTCTTGCCTGGGATGAATAAAAGGAAAAAATCGTTTAGCTGCTTTACCACTTCTGAGTGTTAATTTGAAATTCTTGGTAGTAGCACATTGGCCGAGTTTTTAAAAACCATGAGTTTCTGACATGAGATTGTTATTAATTTATTATTTTGTATTACTAATTAATAGTTTAAGTTTTTAAAATTTATAATTGATGAATTTAGTCTATTCTCTTTAATGAGAGGCAGTTGATATATCAAAGTTTCTGGTCGGAAATTGTATGTGTAAAATAAAGGATTAGATGGACATTTGATTAGAACATCTGCATAGCAGCTGAAGATTTCACTTGTGAGCTTATAAGTAATAACATGGTCCAGGTGGTAAACCTAGTAGGCTTACCTGAACCAAGATCCTTGGGTCAAGAAACATTGTGATTGAGCCCAGATGGTCCTCCGTCACCTGCATCATATGCAGGATCGGTTGCCTGGGGCCCATTATAAGAAATTTTCAACTCTATTTTTTACACATATATATTAGTTTGAGTTGAAGCTCACCTGCTGTTATAAAGGCGGATTCACCCATGTGTGCTCATTTTTATTTTTGATACACGAGCAAACATTATAGAGTGCTTGCAATTACTAGTGATTGAGCTCTTGGAGGTTCCGTCTGTGTCTAGATGGTATGATGATAGTAATGGGCTTGCTATTCACTTCTCAATTTTCTAAAGGTGTTAATTATTATCGTCAAGCACGCATTATGGGTTTTAGGAAAGACCTATGGAAATTGCAGTAGTACTGTGCCAAGTGTTCTGATATTTTAGTGGTCAGAATGATTAGTTTCTCCAATCATACTCCATGGATTTCCTGCATTTTCTTTGGTGTTTTCCATGTTTTGTGAACAAAGAAAGTGAAATCCGAGCAAAAATCTTTTGTAGACATTATATCAGGCATCACTTCATATCACTATTTCTTGTGGGATGTCAATTTAGGTGACTAAGCAGCTAAATTTCTGTTGTATTGCAGGTTTACATCGTGGATGCTACCATATCTCGAAGGCTTGAAGTGTTCATTTCCTCAATATTTTGCAGTTTTGCTTACCATTTGGCATATAATCGGGAAGACTTGACAGACATGAAATAATATTGTGGTTTCCTAATCATTTACCCTCCTGCTCATAAGAGTTTCATTTAAACCTCTCATTCATATCCTCCGAATATTAGCTTGTTTTATTTTTGGGTACTACTTAGAACATCAACTTGTGCTTGTGCTTGTGCTTGTGCTTTGTCTTGAGCCGAGGGTCTCTAGGAAACAACCGCTCTACCTACTAAGGTAGAGGTAAGGTCTGCGTACACTCTACCCTCCCCAGACCCCACGTTGTGAGATTTCACTGGGTATGTTGTTGTTTTTGTACTTGGAACATCAACATCTTCTATTTGTGGAAATGGAGTACGATGCTAAACTTTGGACTTTACTTTTCTTACCTGTGTGTGTCTGTGTGATCTTTTATGTGGATCACCAATGCTCCTTTCAGCTAAAGTCTCAACTAATAAATTTAGGGTATGTTTGGTATGAAGTCATTTTCCGGAAAATGACTCTTTCTGAAAATTATTTTCCTGCTAAACTTTTTTACTGGTATTTGGTTATAGAATGGAAAATATTTGTCAGATAAAAACATTTATTAAAGACTGATAATGATATTAGCAGTGGTGGTGTTTTGATGAAAGTTTTGAGTATTAAAGAAGAGATGGCAGTGGATCCTGGATCTGGTCCAGATTCGGTGGATCCATATCCGTTTTATAGGATATGGATCTTCAAAATTTAGACCCGACGGATTCGGATCGGATCCGGATTTGTTTCTGATGGATCTGGATCTGGATCTTATATTTGAGATCCGTATCCGGTTCAGATCCAACCCGTGAATCCGTTTTTATTAAATATATTCATAATCTAGAATGTAATTTTAAGAAGAGTGATATAGACACTTTAGCTGATTTATGGTGCACAAGATTAGGTATGGACTTATGATCCTTTTTATTCGGTCTTTGACATATTTCTAGCTCCAATTGTATCAACATGTATGTCTTTCAAGTAAATTTTTTCTATTTGGTTACATCTCCAGTCAGACATTGACATACTTAAATTTTTCATCATTATGTCACATGTTTTTCTTTTTCTATTTGGTTAACATCTCCAGCCCGACATTGGTCACTCTTAAGTTTTCGGTCATTATGTTACATGTTTTTCTTTCACAATTAACTGCATAGTTCTTTTCGTAATAATAAGTATCAGCTTGAACATCTTGAACCATACATTGCAAGGTTACCGCTAGAAATTCAATCTACATTTTTGCATGTTTTTAGAATTTCGTAGTCCTAAATTCTATATGTTGATTTCTTTCTAATAAGAAAAAACCAGTCAGTTAATCATACAGAACTGCCTTCTAGTTTTAAAATGGTAGTAATTTGCTATCAAGATTATGATAAAATTATGGCATTAAAAATGCTTTTTACTTGACATATCAAATGAAAAATGATGTTCATGATGAAAAAAATATTTTTTTTTACTTGGAGCTTCACCTAACACATTTTTTTACTGAAAATTATATGAACTTCATTCTATAAAAAGTCTATATGGTTCATTATAAGGAGACTGTTTGTCCTGCTTTAGTTTACTGAACAGGTGAAGGGATAGTAGGATCCGGTTCAGATCCGATCCGTTGCCATCAAAGATTGATAATAGTAAGCAGTGAAATGAAATTAAAAGTTTGAGATAATTCTGAAGGAAAGACTTTCCTTCAAACCTGGTTAATTCAATCCCAACACTATAAAGTCATTGATAAGATTTAAAATAATTAATTAAAAGTACTTATAAGCTGGTTCTATCCAAATATTTCATTAACAAGATAAAAGAGAACTATATTTCTCACATGAAGAGACAAAGCTGTTATTATTTATACCCAACACATTCCTTTCCTTCTTCCCATGGGACAAAAGTCCCTTCATTCCCATTTCCAACCTAATCCAAAGGTTATGAGATCAAACCCCATTCATACCGAAATCCCAACAAAATCTACTTACCAACAATAGGTAGATTCAATGTACTGGAAAGCACTTGAGCTATGAAAATGCAGACATACAGCAAGTTCTCCATCAAATTCCTCATGAATGCCATTGTCAAAATCACAGAGCTTGTTGAATGACTTATCCACCAGGTTGTAACGTAGTATGGCCATTTCAGGAATATGCAAGACCAAGAATGAATCCTCCTCTTTCTCTCCCCTTACAACATCAAGCACAGCCATGGCATAGTAATGAAAATCTGTTGTCTGAAGGTAACGTCGAATTATACGAGGAAATGCCAACACAACGTCTTCAACATTCACCTCGTACTTCAAGAACCACCCTGTACCGTCATGTTTCATCTGATAGATATTGTACAAAGCTAGTTTCTGGCGATTCACTTGTATTAGGTGCAAACGGCCATAAGACTCCCCGAAATAGACAATCCTATGATCCTCTTCATGATCCTGGACTTCTTGTCCATTAATGAAATCAAGCATGGGAAACTTTTCTTGTTCCACGTTGAAACGTTCGGTACATGACACATAAATGGCTCCGTTCCAGTAAACTAGTCCGTATCTGAAACTTATATCGTGACGTATAGGAAAAGGTGGACCAGAAACTCTCCATTTCTTAGTTTCAGATGAGTAAATCTCAATCTGGTTGTTCTCATCTTCCAGATCAGATATTCGGAGGCAGATAACTTTGTAATGAGGTGATTTCCACGGATCAAAGGCTAAACTCATCCCGATAACATCCCCTGATGGCTTAGGAAGTGTGATGAATTGTTGAGTAGTCGGGTTGAATATGTAGTAGTTTTCGTTAAATGTGAAAGGATTATGAAATATGCAGCAGAGCAAAAGTCCATTGCAAGATTGCCAGATAGAGATTTTAGGAGAGTCATGTGGTAGAAAAGGGAACTTTTGTAATGGTGCTTGAATTGGATTTTCCAAGCTAAAGGGCACAAACTTGTGAAAAGGGTTGGTTAAAAATGAACAATGGTACAAAAAGATGCCACTTGCAGGGCTGAAACGGGGGGTTTTGAGGCGCCTAAAGTGAGGACTAGAGATTAAAGAACGCCATTTTTTCGATACACATTTACATCGGATGAGGGATTTTTCAGGCACACGAAGGAGGATCTCCGTCAATAGTCCTTCATTAGAAAACACTACATTTGCAGAAAATGTCATGATCTTCTTTTTGCTATTTGGCATTTTGTTATCTGTGTAGAATTTTGGAATCGAAATGGCCAATTTTTAAGCTGTTTTTCTGCAAAGATTGAGCTTGCAGAGAACGTTTCCTTTGACATTCTTTATTTGTTTTGGTTGTTGGATTGTAATTTGATATATGCAACTCAAAAGACAATGCAATAGTTTAATACATGATGATTAAAAATTGTGGAGTTGATTAAGCGTAGTTCATTTTGAACTTTGGTTTAATACTTCTCCACAAGCTGTGTTAGGAAAGCAAATTAAGAGCATAAATATTCCATTTCTTCAAACACCAAAAATTCAACTTTCAACATTCTATGCCCAATATCTGCAAGAGCCCTTCATCATCATCGCTTAAATTTAACCCGTTCTAACCTTTATGTTCTTTCCATTCAATTCATTACGATTTTGAAATTATAGGTATAAAATTAAGAAAAAAATTCTTTATTATATATATAGTTATACTTCGTGTCGAAGATGTTGGGATCAGTTAAATTCATTGACTATATGCTACATCGTCCACTACTATAGTTTTAATATACAAATTTGGCTATAACATTAAAGTCACTAAAACTTACCTTCTACAACGATAAAACCTACCCATCAAGGTGACATTATTGTTATACCGAGTATATTAATCAACAACTTTCATTACCTTCAACAATCATAGAAGAATGATCTGGACTATCTAAAAGCTTCTTGTTTTTCAAGGGGATTTAATAATTTATATTTTTAAAAAATAATTATTTTCACTCTATTTATATAGTATAATTTTTCGGGATATTTGATTGAGTCCCCATTTGGACCATGTAACTCCATTCCGGCTCCAAATATTAAGACATTCATAAGTTTACTATCAAAACTTCCCCTTTCTTGCATGATAGTTTTTTCTAAACTTTATCAGATCTCCATATATTTTAATTCTTGAGCCGACGGTTTATTGAAACAACCTCTCTACCTCTGAAGGTATGAGTAATGTCTGTGTTCACTCTATCATTCACAGACCACACTTGTGGAATTACATTAGATATGTTGTTGTTCCATATATTTTAAAGTTCCTATTGGATCAAATTTGCCCCTCCTTCCACCTATTAGGATAAAAAAAATGCCCTTAACGTGTTAGAAATAGCTCAAAAATGTCCCCCTCCTTCCACCTATTGGGTAAAATTTGCCCCTAACATTATTTCCAAGCTTAAAATTTTTTCTTCATTAAGAGCACAATTATATGACATTTATTAAATTTTAATTAAGCATGGGCCCTTTATTTAAAAAGGAATCTCATAGACCAAATTGTTATTGTATTAAAATAGTTCAAGAAGAGAGCTAGAATATAAGATTGATGGATTGTTATCCAAACTCAACTTTCTCTTTTACCCTCCTTGTCATTACAAAAAGGAAATGTCAACTAGTACATGTTCAACATAATTATTTTCTTGATTTACTTATCATTTAAAGTACAGATAAGTTAATCCAGTTTATAAACGAAAAACAATATGATATATGATCTTATTTATCAATTGATATATGATGAAACTTAATTTATTGTAAAAAAACTAGTACATTAGATTTTGGTTAACTTGGTGAGTTTTATGACTTTTGTGTGCATAATCCTACTTAAATAGTCTATTTCCTAATTATAAAAAAAAAGTGTTCTCTTATTATTATGAATATATCTGTTTAAATGATAGATTCTAAATAATTGAATTAATTCATGTTAAAATATTGCCTTTAGGAATGTCTCTTCCTGATTTAGCTATTATATATAGGGAATTCAATTAATTATAAGCAACTATTATTGATAATTCTTTGTTTCAGCAAGACATTTCAGTCGAATGTACCTTCTTAGTAGTTAGATATTACAAGAAACACTTTGCTATTTTGTTATCTCAATCACTGAATGGAAGGGCTTAACAAGAAGAATCTTTTTTAGGTTTAGATGCGTAAATTTGATATAAATTGTGTTAGGTTGTGTCGTGAATAAGTCGGTTCATTTTGGGTTGTGTTAGAATTTTATGTGGACCAAATAAAGACCACATGTTTAATTAAAATTTAATAAATGTCATATAATTGTATTTTTAATGGAGGAAAATTTTAAGCTTGAAAATAATGTTATGAGCAAATTTAACCTAATAGGTGGAAGGAGGAACATTTTTTAGCCATTTCTAATACATTAAAGACATTTTTTTTATCCCAATAGATAGAATGAGGGACAAATTTGATCCAATAGGTGGAATGAGGGTATTTTTGAACCATTTCTAATACGTTAAGGGCATTTTTGACCCTTTTCCATTATAACAATAATTTCTGACTTCCTAAAGTGGCGAAGCATAACTAAGGCTTAAGAATTTAGTACCTTGTTCTTTATCAGCTAGAAATGCATAAATTCTAGAGATTCATAAAATTTAAACTTTACCCTTCTTGTATAATAGCTATTCAAGATTTTAGACAACTGATAGATACCTTTACCAAGTATGCAGAATATCAATCTAAATAAATGGAACATGTAGCATAAGTAACAATCCACATGATAAAAGCAGTTCTTTTTGTTCTGAACAAGGATGGTTAATTTCCTACACTTGCAAAGACAGAAAAGCTAAACCTTCCTCCTCTTTCCACTAGATACTTAATAAACATCTACTAGACGGTTCACTTTCTCTTCTTAGCAGGTGGTTGATCTTCTTCTTCCTCGTCTTCTTCTTCCTCGTCTTCGTCATCATCATCGTCATCACACTCCTCATCACCATCCTCATCATCATCATCACTCCCTTCATTTCCATTAGCCGCTGGATCCTCCTCGGGATCTCCTTCATCATCATCATCATCTCCCCCTTCTTCTTCACCCCCTTCTTCACCGGAGAAATCTTCATCGTCGTCATCATCTCCCCCTTCTTCTCCATCATCGTCTTCATCATCATCCTCTGTATCACTGCCATCTTCGTTCTCAGGGCAAGCTTCATTCTTTTGATCAAGCAGCGCCTCAAAGGGAAACCTGAAATTGACATCAGCAAACTTGTTGAAGCTTGTTACATGGAACTTCCACTTGAGTGACTCTAAGGGGTCGTTTGGTACGGTGTATAAGAATAGTACTAAAGGGGTGTATTAGTAATGCCGGGATTAGTTATGCTGACATGGACTGTTTGCTTTGTCGTATTAAATAACATGCATTGCATAATTTCTAATTAGTATTGAATATGGTGTATTAGAAGAGGAATAGTGTTGGTATTGTTAATGCCATGGTTTACTATTATAAGAATAGTACTGAATAGGGTGTATAAGTAATACTGGTATTAGTTATATACCAGACTTAATTTGCAACCAAACATTGTCCTAAAATTTAGTACCAGCATTATTCTACCTAATACACCCTACCAAACTACCCCTTCCAGTTCAGCGATACCAAGACAGGAGAGACGAATATTACCTTTTATCGATGCTTAAAAACTCCGACAATGGAGCAATGCTTTCGAACTCTGACACTGGAGCAGAGCTTATCAACTGTGGCAACGGAGCACCATCCTTAAGCAAACATCCTGTCTAAAATCCAAAAATTTTCATAAATGAATCTAGGCAAAAACTTGAGGAAGAACAAGTCCCCAATCAGTGCACATTAAAGGTCAATGAATATCAGAAAAAAACAAGGAAAGTGAACTGCATAATCTTAATGACATGTAACAAAGAACATGAAATTTCACAGCATTAAATGAAAAAAACAAATGCAATTACGCTCAATGAGGCAGAACAACCGGAATTCAAGGGTAAAAGCCAAAAGTAAATTAAATCTTCAATGGTTGTCAGTGCATTTACGGCCATGATAAATATTGGGGAAAGAAGATGACTCATCACAATAAAACCAGAAGCTCTCTTCAAAGAAACAGTTCCAAGCCAGAATAATTAGGAATAGGAGAACAAGATCAATTAAAAGATGACACAAATAGCAGAAAATTGAACTAGAAAACCATATTATGACAGCACATTTCGATGTTCCAATTGTTAGTCTGATCTATGCATATTTTCAAATATATGTGCAGCAATTCTAGCACAAACATTCTCTATGCTACTTCTTGCGTTGTCTTCCTAAATATGATGATAGTTCTTGAATTATTACTTTAAAGAACTCTTGTTTCAGTAGTTAATTACAAATCAAACAAAACCCATGTTCAAATCTTCAGCCAACATTTCATCTCCAAACATTGTAGACCAGCAAGACTAGAAGTTTTCGTAACACTGTTGCCTAGCAACAAGAAAGATTCACACGACTCTACATGGGATTAGCCTTTTGTTAATAGCTTCACTTACCTGTCCTTTGCAATCCTCTACTCTTTTTACCACTGAAGAATCATCACGAGATGAAATTGTTTGTGGTAATAGTCCTGGATTACCTCTAAGATAAGGCCTTAATGGAACTTTTGTAAGCTCCCCTCGTACTAAAATGGCCATACATGTTATCACGAAGGAGAAGAGCGGGGACATGGTGTATTTTGGCACCATTTTCACTAATAGAACTACTGAAAGACATTTTTCCCTATGGGGCTTAAATACACAAGATTCACGTAAACAAGGGGGGAGAGTAGTTACAATTGCTTGAATTTGGAATAGGTTACTTAATGTTTGAAACATTTATTAGTCTACTAAATGAAATTCAAGTAACAGTTTTGTTAATGAAGCAGTTTCAACATTTATGTATTGGAAAAAATTCTGGTTTTACAAGTTCTTCTTTTGATAATAAGAGTCAAACGAGTTGCAAGATCTGAGTACTAAGTGAATAAGCAAAAGTTTTCTAAACCAAATTAACTAAATCTAGACAAGCTAAAGGTGAAGGCCTAAAAAACTACAATGTCATAACCATCAAATCCATACACACAGTTCTCCAGTAAACAGTTGAAAAAGAACATAGTCCATATAACACACAATGAAGCCTCAATTACCCTATAAAGAACAAGAAGAATTGACCCCAAAGAACAAGAACATATTTGGTTAGTGGGTGTGGACTCACATACAAAACCACACTAAACAGAAGCAAAAAAGAGAGCAAGAAATCTAAAACCCACAGCATAAAAATCAAAACTTTTTCAAGAAAACAAAAAAGTGTAAGTTGGGAAAACTAGAGAACAAGAAATTCAAATGAAACAGCTAAATTATCAAGCCTCGATTACCCTATAAAAGACTTCAAAAGAAATTGACTTGAGGTTTGGACTCACAGACAAAACCACACTCACAAATGACTTGTTCAACAACAGGAGCCAAAAAGAGAGCAAGAAATCCAAAGCCCACAATATAAAAATCAAAACTTTACACGAAAACAAGAAAGTACTTAAAGTTGGGAAAAGTGTGTTATATACTACCATGAGCAGAGAAGTAAAAAGAGAGCAAGAAATCAAAACCCCACAACATAAAAATCAAAACTTTACAAGAACACAAGAAAGTTTACCAAATCAATTTCCAAGATCCTTCACCCCCTATCTTCTCGTCTACCTTCTATTTTCCATCGATGGGACTCATTTGGCCATGAGAATTTCTCACTTTTTCCGGAATGTTTTTCACTTTAAAGTTATATTTGGAATTTGAAAAACACATAAAACTGTTACGAATTTTTTCACTTCCAGTACATTCAAACAACCAAATATTCTTTGCAAGAACTATAACTAAACACAACGCCATCTTCAACTCCAACTCCAAAAATTCCAGAGAACGTGAAAAATATTTAATTTTCATGGCCAAACGCCTACTTGACCCATTTGGCCATGAGAATTTTTCACTTTTTTCCGCATTAACTTTTCACTTTTTTCCACATTAACTTTTCACTTTTAAGTTGTATTTGGAATTTGAAAAATAACTGAAACTTATTTTCACTTTTTTCACTTCCACCAAATATATTTTGCAACAACTATAATCAGACACAACTCCATCTTCAACTCAACAACAACAACATAGCCAATGAAATCCCACAAAGTGGGGTCTGGAGAGGATAGAGTGTACACAGTCATTACTTCTACCCTGGAAGGTAGAGATGTTGTTTCCAGTAGACCCTCCACATAAGGACAAGCAATTCAAAGCAGTATGAAAAAAGAAAAAACAGAAATGAATAAACCATGGCAACAATCCATCTTCAACTCCAACTTCAAAATTCCAGAAAAAGTGAAAAATATTTAATTTTCATGGTCGCCTACTAACATGAGCAGAGAAGCAAAAAGAGAGCAAGAAATTCAAACCCCATAACATAAAAATCAAAACCTTACAAGAAATCAAGAAAGTGTAAGTTGAAAAAGTGTGTTATATATATACCATTATAAGCAGAGAAGTAACAGATCTTTGAGCAAGCATAAGGGTCTCAGCAACAACAGCTTCAAGAACAGAGTTCACCACTATTTTCCCAAAAACAGCTACATCAGAGCTGAAACTATTCACCTCCATTTTTACTCCTACCAAAAAAAATTACCCCAATTTTTTTTAAAAAAATAAATGCCAAGAAACAGAGAGACAATAACACTTTTGAAAAGAGTTGAAAGATTTGGAGAGGGAGAGAGACAGAGAGATTAGGAGAGAGAAATGAGAGTTTTTCTAGGCTAGGGTTGGCTTTGAGTGTACTGACCCCACATTTGGGGAGTGGGGTGGGGGTGGGAGGGGGTTGGGGGTTGGGGGAAAGAAAAATGGGAAAAAAGATTTTGAGGGCTTTTGGCAAAGGGTTTAGGTTTTTGTGGGTGTGAATACAAAGTTTGTCATTTTGTTGGGGGCAAAGTGTACAAAGAGAAAATAGAAGAAATTGCAAGAATTGTGCTTCAAATAGACTTGCTCTTTAATATTTGCCTTTAGCAATGGACATAAGTTTTTCTTACTGGTATTGTATAGGTATCGTCGTAGTTCCTTACTATTATATATGTGTGTATTATTATGTGTTGTTCTATTTGTTTTATATTAAGTTATTTTACTGTTTTATTTTTCCTTCTGCATCTACTACTTTTCTTTTGAGTCGATGGTCTATCGAAAATAACATCTCTTCCCTAGATCCCACCTTGTGGGATTACACTCGGTATGTTCTTGTTTTTGTTAGCAATGGGCATAAGTTTTTAAGGGTAAAAGTCATGCGGGATATAATTTATGGATATTATAACAATAATAACATACTCAATATAATTTCACATGTAAGGTTTGCAAAGGATAGGATATTGCAGACCTACATTTATGGTGTAAAGAGGTTGTTTCCAATAGACTATCGGCTCAAAAGAAAAGAGAAAGATTTGAAGTATGATATAAAAATATAATAAAAATATCATGATAAAAAAATGGCGCAACAAAATTTATGAATATTATAATGAGAAAATATTAATTAATGTGTCGCAAAAAAATTACTGTATTTATTACCGGAGGCAAAAATTAAAGACAATCACAAAATAGGGTCATAAGTGCCAATAACTAGAGATGGCAGTGGATTCTGGACCCGGTCCGGATCCGGTGGATCCAGATCCGTTTTATAGGATATGGATCTTCAAAATTTGGACCCGACGGATCCGGATCGGACCCGGATCCATTTCTGACGGATCGGATCTGGATTTGGATCTTGTATTTGAGATCCGTATCCGATCCAGATCCGACCCGTGGATCAGTTTTTTATTAAATATATTCATATCCTATAATGTAATTTTATAAGTATTTTCTTAAAATTGTTAAGCACATTCTTGCAAGTTTAATTCTCAAAACAAGTTCCAAAAATAAATAGGTAACTTCGATAATAAAATCAATGTTATGTTAGTGAATGACTAACATCTCCATAGACAAGTAGTTAAAATTATATTCACTTCATTTGTGAAGATTCCAAGCACATGCAAGTTCTGCATTGTGAAAATACTAGTCAGCATTTTCCACAACTATTGTCATTGTCCAACATTTTCAATTAATAGCTCACAATCAAAACGAGACAACGAACAAAATATCTCATATGAACATTTCAAAATTGAAACATAGTAAATTGTTTGTTAAGTAAAAATCGTTTGTCAGTTCAAAAAAAAATTCTTAGCAAGGTTACATTCTTAACAAGGAATTTTTTTTTACATGTGAATCCAGATCCGATCCGTTGACCCGGTGGATCCTGTGGATCTGATTTTTATGGACCCGATGGATCTGGATCCAGGTATGAAAAACGGATTTAGATCTGAATCTAGTAGGATACGGTCCAGATCCAATCCGTTGCCATCCTTACCAATGACCCGAGAAATTGTTCAAAGTGACTGACCACTTATGAATATTATGTATGGTTCAAAATTACACGGGCTAGTCTATAGACTTCGTCACCTACTATTGGATTTTAAAAAATACCAATGCCATTGGATAAGTAACTTTTTATATCATTAGGATTATTATTACTATTATTAGGGATAATAGAGATTTTTAATTAACTTCTTGTCTACCATCACTATTTGTATACCAATTTAATTGTCTATTAGTTTATGGATGGATGTCAAGAAGTCGAGGTGTTAATATACTTGTTTTTCGGTGAAACTGATTTTAACCAAAAACATGGTTAGAGGTTTGTATTTTAGGGTTTAAAGATAAATAGGTTGTAATTCGATTCGAAGAATTTCTTAATGAGTTCGGTATCACGAGCTAAGCTATAAGAGTAAAGAATACGAGATTCGATAAGTAAAATAATAAGCAAATAAAATGAATAAATGTGCTAGATCCGGAATGAATAATGAACAAGTGCTTTAGTATGTTGATCTGAGAGAGAGAATACTGGTTACAAGTGTAAGCTTTTAGAATACAATGTGTCATTCATTCTCTTCTAAGTCTTGTATCTATAAGACAAAACTAGACTATTATGTCCCCCTAAAGTTGTGACGACATGAGCATGCTAATGTCATCCTACCCACGCGAGTTGTGGTGCTTTGATCTAGGAGAGCTGATGTGATATAAGTTGTTGGGAGTGGTAAACATCTGTGTGAAAGCTCGGGGATGTTAGACTTCTAGTATACGCTAGTCTTTCTGGGGGCGTTTTTACCCAATACAGATAGTCCCCCGCTTTCCAGGGCCTTTGAACCCATGGGATTAGGAAGTGGAAGAGTTTATCCTACCGTCAATTCTTTCCCTGTCATGATATTTCTCGAAACTTGCACTCTAATTTGACAAGTTGTCCTTCTCTACACGGTGACCTTTTTCATTAAATGCTCTGCGGCCTCTATAAGATCTATTTTACATGTGTCGCGTGTTCATCCACATGATTCCCTCGGGAGTAGGTATCGTAATGACGATCTGATTTCCTTCATTTTAAATAAAACGTCACCTCTTCCCTTATCTTATACATATCCCCTCTCGTTCTAGGACTCTCATTTGCTTCCCCCTATCTTTTAGCACTTTTTTCTGCCCTTTTGAAAAAAAGAAATAGTTTTCTATCCCTTTTCCCTCCAATATCTCTATCATGTCTTCAGATTCTTTAGTAGTCGGCGACGTTACTATCCAGGCTCAGAACCTCACTCGTGGTGATACTGATGTCCCTATTCACCAGGTGCCCATCGTAGATTGTCTGTCGTTGGTTAGTAGGACGTCGAGAAAAAAAATCATCAGCTTCTTCCTCCAATCTACAAGCTAACGCTTATATCCCCAACACATGGTCTTCTTTAAAAGACCTCACGATGCACTCGACTTCCATGGATCCTGAGACCGAGCGATCTTGGTCAGCTAGTAAATACAAATCTTCTATTAGCGTTTGTTATTTGAGCCGGATAAAAATAGGCTACGGCTGGACTGACATAGAGGTGTTCCTCCCTCGAGAAGGGAGAACATCAGTTTCTACTGGCAGGGATATTCCTTCGTATATAGATATCATTTTTCATTGAGGGTGAGCAAACTCATTGATCCCGTGATTTTGGAATGCCAAAAATACAAGGTATATTTGGCTTAGATTGGTCTGGTGGCGTGGAGGACAGTCGCATGCCTCTGATACCTCTCTTCACAAGTGGGGGAGGATTTTACCCTTGCATACTTAATCCACCTCTATTCCCCCAAAATCTTCAAGGCAAAAGTCATCCAATTATCCCGTCGTGGACAGAAGGCTTTAATTACCAATATTGATGATGATTCTGATTGAGGGTGGACAGAGAGATATGTCATCATTGCGACCAGGGATCTAGTCAAGCCACCGGAGGCGCCCATCCCAGAGCAATGGAACTTTGACCTCCATGGCTGCTGCTTTAAATGTGGAAGATATGGCCTATAAGGCTCTACCTGTGTGTTCCCCATCCGCGGACCTTGTTCAATCTTCTAACAGCGAAAGCTGGTCTCATGAGGGTGAAGGGGAAGCCCCGATCGGATGTGATGAGCATTCTTCAGAGGTCCCCGTGGCTGAGAGTGGAAATGAGAAAGGTAAAAGAGAGGAGACCCGCCCTGAAAACCCTTCCAAGGCTCCAGAGGCAAGGGAAAATGATGTAATAGTCACTCCCGAAGGACCCACCAGCCACATCGGCTCCGGAGATGCATGCCCCTACTGGAACCTCAGAAACCCAGTCATTGATGCTTGATTTTAGTACTTCTTGCATGGATTTTTAAATTTTTGGATATGTTTTCTTGCTTTTGGAAGACTTTTTGTACTATTTGCTAATGTTGCCCATGTTTTCGGCCTTTTTGTTGAATGCCTTTTAGTGATTTCGTATTTGTTTGCTTCTTGAATTAAAGAATTTTTGTGTTAAATTGCCTAAGTCCCATGTGGGAGGAATTATTTATTGCTTGTAACTCTAGTTATGTTGGTATACTTTATGGTCAGGTGTAGAAATTACTCGGTCCTTTGAAGTGAAGTAGTTCAACCATAGGGATCCTTTCATCCAAGAACCCCATCATCGGAACTATGCTTTATGGATAATTCAAACGTTTTTTTTTAAGTTCCACGATTGCATTTTTATTTCTTCGCAATATGTGCGGGATTCCGAGCAATCGCTTCCCTCAATCCGGGAATGTTACTTTGGCCGCGTATTTTATGATTGAGAATTTAAATCATACATTTCATAATAAAAGGAGGGCCCTCCTTTATTCGGTATTGAAGAGGACGATGTCTTGACCTCATCTTATATTGGCATAAGGTTATGTTTCCTTCACGCTCTGAGACGTATTGTCGTGTCGTGTGTTCGTGGTGGATATTATTGAGTCCGGGAGGACACATTCATACCAATAATTTTTAGTGTATGAAGTACAAAGCAAACCTATTTTTATTCATTGTGTTCGGCATATAGACTCGAGTACATGTATGTTTATGACAAAATTTATAAAATACAAAAAGGCGAAGGCCACTGGCCCCTTTAGCTAGGAGCAAATCTTCTTCCCTTGTGTTTGCATTTCCACAAAGAGATATTTTACGTAATATGCTTTACAGTTGTTGCCTAATTTAAAACTTTGTCGGCAAAAACCCATTCAGAAAAAAAGTCGATCAAGAAAAAGAGTGCAACAAGTATTTTTCGATTTTCATTTTGATGTCCTCTAAGCACATGATTGGTACGACCAATCCCAATCTTGATGCCCGTCCCAGCCCTGCGATCGAAAAATAGTTATGGAAAACAAAAAAGGAAAAGAGGGAGAGTTCATACCTTGCGCCTTTTAAGGTCGTATTGTGAGGGCAAAATTATCTGCGAATTTTGGCAAGCTCATCGTTTGTATCGCTGGTCGAGGTTGATATGTCAGATCGTATTTGCTTATCTGGATTGACCATTTTGATAGCCGGCTTGTGAGATTTTTCCCTTGCAAATAGGGTCTGCAGAGGGGCATTTGTACGACTGTTACCGAATGGCATTGGAAGTATGGTCGTAGCTTTCGTGTAGCCGTGACGAGGGCCTAGGCAAAATTTTCTGCATCCGGGTACCGTGACTCGGCCCTAGTTAATGTCTAGCTTGCGTAATGAATGGGGAGTTGTGCCTCTCCTTCTTTTTGCACTAGAGCAACACTAATTGACACAGCCGAGACAGTCCAATAGGTGAGCAGTCTTTCTCTTTTTTCAGGTTTGTCCATCAGATGAGGGTTAGCCAAGTAAGCCTTGAGGTCCTGGAGGCTCTGGTTGCACTCCTGCGTCCATTGGAAATGACGATCCTTTTTCATGAGTTTGAAAAATTCATGACACTGATCTGTTGATCGTGATATGAATCTTCCCAAGGCTGCAACATTTTTGTTAATCTTTGAACCATTTTGACGCTATTCAACTCACCTGTTATCTCTTGGATGGCCTTAAACTTGTCAGGGTTCATCTCAATGTCGTGATTGGAGATGAAAAAACCCAAGAACTTTCCAGACCTAACTCCGAAGGCATATTTCTCCAAGTTTAGCTTTATGTCGTGGCGACTCAAGACGTCGAAGGTTTCGATTAATGAGGCCATGTGGGTTTCAGCTTCTCGAGATTTGGCCAGCATGTCATCGATGTAGACTTTTATTGTATGGCTGATTTGTTTTTCGAACATTCTATTCACCAATCTCTGGTAAGTTGCCCCTACATTCTTGAGACCAAAATGCATTACATTGTAACAAAAATTATCGTGATTGGTCATGAAAGAAGTTGTTGATTTGATAGTATCCGGTGTATGCATCTAAAAAACTGAGCAGTTCATGCCCGACTGTGGCATAAATCATTTTATCAATGTGTGGCAAAGGAAATAAATCCTTAGGGAATGCCTCATTTAAATCCTTAAAGTCCACACATATTCTGAATTTGTTGAGCTTTTTGGGGACCACTGCCACGTTAGTCAGCCATGCGGGGTCCTCGACCCTCCGTACTGACTCTATATTAAGTATGCGTGTCATCTCTTCCTTTATGAATTAATCCCTGACAACATATATAGGCCATTTCCTTTGTCTCACTTAGGTATGATTGGAATCAGCACTCAGCCGGTGAATAGCTATCTCCGGGGGGATCCCTGTTATGTTAAGGTTAGACTAAGCAAAGCAATCGAAATAAGTCTTTAAATAATAAAAAAATGCACTCCTTATCCCGGGCGAGATCTCCGAGCCCAGGTATACCTTCTTTTTAGGATGTTTCTAAAAAAATGTCATGTTTTCTAACTCCTCGATAGTTGAGTCTGCGGGGTCCTTGTTTGATGGCAAGATGAATTCTTTCGGGATTCCCAGATCTGAGCACCCTCCATTCGTAAGTTGTTCTCTCATTCCTCCGAGCATCTCTTCTAGGCCCAACGTCTGTAACTACTATTTATCCATATTTTATTCTTGTTGAACCATCACCGTGAATTCGTCCTACGACCAGGAACAACTACTACTTCATCTAATTTCTCCAATCCCCCAAGGTGTAAGAAATTTGACCTTCTGATGATAAGTTGAAGGAACTTCATGCATTGCATGGAACCATAACCGTCTCAGTATTGCATTGTACGCTGGATGATATTCGCTGAACTCCTTGGATCAACCAAAACATGTTTAGTAGAAGATTTATTAATTTGCAAAGATATTACCAGGGCCTCATTATGAGGTAAAGCGAAGTCCTCGCTAGAGAATGTGATATATTGACTCTCCACGGGTTTCTGTCTGTGGCTCGTGGTTATGACTGAGATCTTGGATTTTTTCACTGATGTATATCTGATCTTGTTGACCACTTCTGTCCCAAATATCATGTTGATAGTGTGAGTAGGTGAAGGCACTTGGTCTGGTCTCTGTCCATCATTTCTACTTAGATTGAGCTTCACTCGATCGCCGATGTACTCCCTCAAGTGCCTTGTGCGTAGTAGTTGTGCCACTTCGATTATTAAGTTGGCGCAATCCTCTGTGGTGTGATCGTACATGCTATGAAAATGGAACCACAACACAGTGTTCATTTTCTCCAGATTGATGCGCACATCATCCGGGAACCTGACTTCTTTCATGGTCTTCATTACCGCTACTAACTCCATTGCATTTCTATTGAAATTATGATCAAATAGCTTTGGAGGGGAAGGGGGGGCAATCCCTTTTGATGTGGACTCATTCGATCTCTAAGGGGCTCGTTCAATAAGGCTTTTATGATTCCGTATGTTTCCCTGATTAGTCCTTGCACCCGAGAATCTCCTGGCATTATACGACTCGTACCATCCTCCATTCGCAATATTAGTACTGTATCCTTGACTCGACCTTTTTTAAGGGTGGCCGCCCATGTATGATGATGTCATCACTCGGTGGTCTTCCTCGATCCACATCTTGGCTATGTTCCTGAGGTTTATTTCGCTTTACATTTTTGCCGGAAACTCCTTTAGCTTTCTGGAAGCATTTGAATTGTTCTGGTTTAACCCATCTGCAAACACGATTGCTGCCTAGTCTTCCGGGATGGATGACAACAACATTCTCTCCCTCTGGAACCTGTCTACAAATCCTCACAATAATTTATTTCCCCACTACTTTATCATAAACACGTTTTGCTATGTGTTTCTACCCTTCGGGCTCCTACGTGAGCCTTGACAAAAGTATCTGCAAGAGTAGCAAAGGAATCAATGGAGTTTTTGGGAAAATGCATATTCCAATAGAGTGATCCCTTTATGACCGTTTGGTTGAACTTCTTCAACATGACATATTCGATTTTGTGTTCTTTGAGATCATTCCCGATGACAACTGCCTCGAAGGTCACGATGTGCTCTTCTAGATCTGTGGTGCCGTCGTACTTCGGTATGTCAAGTATCTTGAACTTCTTTGGGATAAGGACGTGTGCCGCACTTTTCAGATATGGTAAGACATTGTATCTCCTGGCTCTTGCGCCCTTTATAATCGATGGTGCTCCGGGTATCTAGCTCATTCACTCATTCATTTCTTTTTTCACCCGACGTAGTCCCTTTGTGAATGTGTCCATCCATTCCTTTTCGCCCCCGTCCCTCTTCTTACTGGCTTCAAGTGAAGCCGAGGTCTTTGCGATATTTTAATTTGACGCTGGAGTCCCATTTCTGGTATGAGTAGCTATATCGGCCACTACCATTTCCATGCGCATCATCATCTTATTTTGAGCTTCTAGGACAACTGCGATTGTTTCCTTGGTGAAAGATCCTCCCTTATCAGTAGGTATGGGTTTGCTAGTTTGAGACTTAGCCGAGCTCCTTCCTTTGGGCGCCTTCTTCTGGCCTTTTTCAGCCTTCTCATTATTTGGGATTCCCTTGCTCCGCTATTTTCCAGGTTGTTTTGTTAGGGATCCCCTCTCACTACTTTGCTGCTCTTGTTCGGGTCGCTCCTCTAACTCTGTGCGTAGTATTTTTGAACGATCCGTCAAGTCCCGATGTTCAATGGATACTTGTTCCTCTCTGAGTCCCTGTGATCCGTGAGCGTTTCTGTTTTGTCCTGACATGTTTCTCTATTTATGAGTGTAGCGATTCCGTTCGATTTTTCCAAGGAGATCAACTACAGATCGGGACAACGCCACAATTGTCTATCCCCACAGACGAAGGCAAGCTATTTTTCGGTGAAACTGATTCTAACCAAAAACACAGTTAGAGATTTGTATTTTAGGGTTTAAAGACAAGTATGTTGTATTCGATCCGGAGAACTCCTTAATGAGTCCAGTATCACGAGCTAAGCTATAAGAGTAGAGAATATAAGATACGATAAGTAAAATTATAAGCAAATAAAATGAATAAATGTGCTAGATCCAGAATGAATAATGAACAAGTGCTTTGGTATATTGATCCGAGAGAGAATATTGGTTACAAGTGTAAGATTTTAGAATACAATGTGTCATTCCTTCTCTTCTAAGTCTTGTATATATAAGATAAAACTAGACTATTATGCCCTCTAAAGATGTGACGACGTGAGCGTGCTGATATCATCGTACTCACGCGTGCCGCAATGCTCTCATATTGGAGAGTTGATGTGACATAAGTCGTTGGGAGTAGTAATAGCTGTGTAGAAGCCCGGGGACGTTAGACTTCTCGGATACAATAGTCTTCCCGTAGTGCTTTTACCCAATACAATACTGTTAGTATTTATTTTTTTGGGTTTTGATACAAAAGTGAGTAGTCGTTTATTATCTTGTGATGTACTTAAAGTTAGAGGTGACCAGTCAATTATGTATCCAAGTATGAGAGGTTTTATTATTTAGTCTAGTTCAGAATCCTAATTGAAAGAAATAATATCCTTGATTATTTACATTAATTGAAAGGCTATATATACAAGTTACATATTTCCATAATAGGAGAATCATATTCCCATTCTATTTCTAAATCCTTATTCTACCATAATTCTAACTATACAATTATGGTAAGTGTATAACACTAATTAAGGTAACATTTACACTACAATATACTACAAATATATATACCATATATACAAGATTGTATCTTCCTTATTCTGTCCGAGATGGGCTTGCTGGCCACTACTGGGCTGCTGCCGAGGCCCACTGCCGAGACTGCTGAGAGCCCATCACGCTTCTTGATCCTTCGTATTCCTGTGATATACACTTCTGTCTATTCAGTGTATATCACAGGAATATTTCCTTATTTAACACACCCCCGCAGTCATAGCGGGCGGTCTTCGAACGCTGAGACTGTCCCTAAAATCTTCAAAGAGAACCGCTGGTAGACCCTTTGTAAAGATGTCTGCAATTTGATAACGAGACGGGACATGACATACGCGAACGTGACCCTTTGCAACCTTTTCACGGACAAAGTGAATGTCCATTTCGATATGTTTGGTGCGTTGGTGTTGAACTGGGTTACCTGAAAGGTAGATGACACTAATGTTATCGCAATATACCAAGGTTGCCTTCTGAATGGGACAATGAAACTCCAAAAGAAAATTACGTAGCCAACATGATTCAGTGTCCCCTGAATATACCGAATTATGCGTTTGATTGCATTTATGTGCTCAACTCTGGGATCATGCATGAATAAACACACATGCTGAACCACATACGTAATATCCGGTCTGGTAAAGGTAAGTTACTGGAGGGCCCCTGCAAGACTGCGATAGCGGGTCGGGTCCTCGTATGGTGCACCTGCTGCGACACTCAGCTTGGGGTTTGCATCAACTGGCGTGGAAGTGGACTTACAGGATGACATCTCAGCCCTCTCTATGATCTCAGCAACATACTTTCATTGAGACAAAAACAAGCCACCTGAATGACGCTTGACGGCAATCCCCAAAAAATAACTCAAAGGTCCTAAGTCTTTCATAACAAACTCAGAACTGAGCATGGTCGTGATAGACTGGCAAAGGCATCGGAAGAGACAGTCAAGATTATATCATCCACATACAACATAATGTAGGCCACGGACGAACCACTGCGGTAGATGAACAAGGAATTATCTTACCTGCTGTGAGTAAACCCAATAGTTGAAACGAAGTCAGCAAATCTCGTATACTAGGCCCGTGGAGACTGCTTAAGCTCATATAAGGACTTTTTCAATAAACAGACATGATACGGACGGTTAGGATCCCTGAAACCCAACGGATGATGCATATAGACTGTTTCTTTGAGGTCACCATGTAGGAAGGCATTCTTGACATCCAACTGATGAATATGCCAAGTCTTTGAAAGAGCCAAGCTAAGCACCGTACGAATAGTAGCCGGCTTGACCACCGGATTAAACGTCTCACCACAATCTATTCCAACCTGCTGAGTCTTACCATCACCCACAAGTCACGCCTTATGTCTAGCAAATGACTCATCTGAATTCTCCTTATAAGCAAAAATCCACATAGACCTGATAACATTAATACTATATGGACGGGGCACCAACTCACACGTCTTATTATCAATAAGAGCATTATATTCATCAGTCATAGCAATTTTCCAATTAGGGTCATTTAATGCGGACACAAGATTGCGGGGCAAGGGGGATTTAGAGACATCAGAATGTAAATTAAAATGTCTTTTAGGTGTAAAAATACCCCGCTGACTACGAGTGACCGGTCTATGACTCGTGGAAGAATTGAGGGAATTTTCTAGGCTCGGGACAGACTGGCCATCAGGCAGTGGGCTTACTGGCCCAAATCGGTACCTGGAATCAACATCTGGACCAGTTCGAGGTGGGTGGGCCCAGCCCCGGTGCTTGGGGCCGATCTAGTAACTAGAACAGTGCACGGTATAGTGGGTCCAGCGGGCAGTGGGTCCAGTGGGCAGTGGGCCCGCTGGAGGATTTTGGGTGCGGGATATGTCCGAAAAATTCCGAATAATATACGGGGATATTTGGTCATCCAAAAAATTATACGACCTAGGCTCCGGAGTATGAACTTTCATAAAAGGAAATTGGGTTTCATAAAAAATGACATGGCAATTAATTATGATTTTCTTGGAGGATAAATCAAAAATTTATAACCAAGATGATTCGACGGATAACCCAAAAATACACACAGGGTAGACCGAGCCTGAAGTTTGTTAATTGTGGTGGATGAGAATAACGGATAACACAAGCACCCAAAAATCCGAAGATGAGAATGAGAAGGGTTTTTATTATATAGGAGTTTGAGGGGGGAAGAATATGTCAGACCTTTAGAAGGAATTATGTTAAGGAGATATGTGGCCATTTGTAGAGCATGATGCCAAAAATATGGAGGTATGGAGGCATGAATTAAGAGAGTTCGGAGAATGTTATTTATGGAACGAATTTTGCGTTCGGCTTTCCCATTTTGTGAAGATGTATGAGGACACGAAAATCAAAATTGATTCCATTATTAGCACAGAATTCTCGAAACTCCCTATTGTCATACTCTTTCCCATTATCACATTGAATATTTTTTATTTCTCTTTCGAATTGAGTACGAATGAACGCTTTAAATTTGATGAAGACGGAAAACACTTGTGATTTATTCGCAATTGAAAACGTCCACAAAAATCTCGAATAATCATATAAAAATAGAACATAATATCGATGACCTAATGAACTAAGAACATGAGACGTCCATAAGTCGCTATGAATAATATCAAATGGCATTGAAGTATGAGAATTGGAGTCTACAAATGGCAACTTAACAATTTTTCCTAATGAACAAGACTGACAAAGTGGAGTACGACTCGTACCCTTACAAGAAATAAAGCTATTTTTATCTAAAACTAATAAAATAGAAGATCCCGGATGACCCAGACGAGCATGCCACATGGAAGGAGAGATGGCTGCAAAAGCTGATGGCAAGGCTTGACTCGATGGACTGAAACCAGGCATGATAGGATACAGATCCCCCCTACTATCACACCTCATGAGATGACTCCCCGTCTTGAAATCCTTCACAGAGAAACCAAAAGGATCAAATTCAACGGAAATGGAATTGTCAGTAGTGAACTTTCGGACAGAAACTAAATTTTTAATCAATTTAGGAGCATGTAAAGTATTTTTCAAGAGAAGGGGTGGATTGGGGGGAGACAACGTTTTCTGACCATACCCTAGAATTGGAATAGAACTGTCATTACCAACAATTATCCCCCGAGGGGTGCTCAAATTGGAATAAGATGAGAGAGTACCTGATTCGGAAGTCATGTGAGTAGTGACACCGCTGTCCATATACCAATTTGGGTCCAGTTGAGTTAACCTCAATGTGTACATCGCGGCCTCGATATCGATTTGAGTGGGGCCTGCTGCATGATGGGCTTGTGGAGGTCGGGGCCCAAGAATTCCTGTCCGTGATAGATCTGGGTCATAGCTGCATTCTTTCTTCTTCTTTGAGCCACTAGCAGTGGGCCTCCATTCTTGGGTGTTGGGCTGAGCGTTGGCCCAATGATGGCCGAATTGGGCTGCTGGATTGTAGGTTTCGCGGCCCACGGTCCACTGCCCCAGTCCACCTGGCATGGGCCCCACTGCTGGGCCCAGGGGGTGGTGGGCCACTGTTCCCTGGATGGGACCCACCGCCTGCTTGCTGACCACCAGAACCGCCGCGTTTGCCCCGGCGGTTTTTGTTACTATTCTTGCCGCCACCGTGATTATGGTTTTGGCCCGAATTATTAACAAAACCCGAAGAACTAGGAGAGGACGCCACCATGACGACGGGGCTTGCTCCGGTAGCCGCCTTTTTAGCCAAACCGGCTTCTTCCAAAGTAAGCATGGAGCGAGCTTGATAGAAGTCAGGAAGAGGGTTGCTTTGGCGAAGGAGAGTTCCAACACCATTATAGGCCTCCGAAAGACCGGCAACCAACTGTAGATCTAGACGATTATTAGTTATCGGTGTGCCACCATTCCGGAGTTGATCCGCCAACTCTTTTAGTTTCTTGCAATATGTAGAAACGTTCGGAAATTCGTCCATTCGAACTAGGGAGAATTCCTGCTCGAGTGTGACGACACGTGAATGTTGGTTGTCTTGGAATATGTCACACAATCTATTCCAGGCAGCCATAGCCGTGGTATCCGGCTCAATAATCGTCTGTAGAAGGTCAACCGAAATAGTGGCGTAGATCCACCGGAGAACGGTAGCATCAAGAGTAATCCATAACTCAGGATCCTCCGCAGGAAGAGGTCTAGCGGGAGGAATGATGTGATGAAAAACTTGATGGGAGATAGCGTGAATTTTAAACAACTCCGCCCACGGCGCATATTGGACGTTTTCCATCTCAAGGACAATAGGGATACTGGCCTTGACGTTAGAAACCATGAGGGCAGGATGATAATTGTTCTTAGACATATTGAAAGAACAAAGAAGGAAGGGAAATTTAAGAGAGGTTTTTTTTAGAGCGGAAGACGAATTTTGGAAGAGAAACCCGAGGGTGAGGGGGGGTGGGGGTGTCTCGGCCGAAATTGAGAGGACAAAAGTTGGGAGAGAAAAACTTTTGTTTAGACCTAGTCTCTTGATACCATGAAAGAAATAACCCCCTTGATTATTTTCATTAATTGAAAGGCTATATATACAAGTTACATATTTCCATAATAGGAGAATCCTATTCCTATTCTATTTCTAAATCCTTATTCTACCATAATTCTAACTATACAATTATGGTAAGTGTATAACACTAATTAAGGTAACTTTTACACTACAATATACTACAAATATATATACCATATATACAAGATTGTATCTTCCTTATTCTGTCCGAGATGGGCTTGTTGGCCCATCTTTGAGCTGCTGAGGCCCATCATGAGGCTGAGAGCCCATCTTTGCCAGTCCACTGTATTCCTGTGATATATACTTCTGTATATTCAGTGTATATCACAGGAATATTTCCTTGTTTAACACTAATATCACATCTCATTTTAAAATAATAATAATAATAATCTTGGTTTGAATTTTGGATAGGGTATCTTTGAGGGATTGTGCATTACAGTATTGCTCAGTTTTTTTTTTAACTGATAATATTCATTTTACTCAGTTTTTTTTAACACAATTCAACTCCAAGAAGAAAAAAGCAAAACAAAAGACTGTGCATTACGGTATTGCACTAATGATGACGAATTTAAGTGCTTGTGTGTGTTCGTTATGATGGAAAATGTTTTTCGAGTCTCGTTATCTAAGACTGTCAAAAGTTTAGAAACAGCTTCAATTAGACTATTGGAGAAAACTATTACTAATAAAGAAAGCCATTTTTTTAATCTTTTAATGGAAATAATATTTTTTTGGTGTTTGGTTACAAAATATCACTCATTTTTTGTAAACATTAAGTATTTTTCTGTTGAAATTTACTAATGTGGAATAAAGTTTATTCCATTATTTATGACTCGAACAATTGGGGTCCCGCACGTCGAAAACGCCGTTTTCACACACGTGGTAGTGCCAAGTATCGCAAATTTCAATAGTGAAAGAAATATTGGTACATAAGTAATACGTTTGAGACATAGAATGATGGACGGTTATTGTCCAAAGGACAAAGTATTCCACGTTGGTAAACGAAGAAAGAAGTGTACGAAGTGTAAGATGAAACGAGTCAGAAATCGCCGCGGCGCAGCCCCATCGAAGCCGGGGCGCCCAAGCGCCGCGGCGCTAATTGGGTGTCCAGTCACTGGAGTCGCGGCGCCGCGGCACTAATTCGCAGAGCCGCGGCGCTTCGGAGGCAGAATTCTGCGACGGAAAGATGGAAAGTTCTGACTTTTTGGCTGGTTTTGGAGCATTGAATCTCCATTATTTGGCACATGAATTCAACCATTATTTGGTTGAATGTAACCCCTTAATAAATGTCATTACATGGCTATTGAAGGTCATTAGTTGGCTAGTTGAGGGGTCATCTCATTACACTATAAATTGAGGCATTTGGCTCAATTGTTCAACACACCAAGAAAAACACTACAGAATTTTCTGACATCTTCTTCTTCCTTCTCTCTAGCAAGTTTACTATACTCAAAGTTCTTCAAGAGTAACACTTGAGTTTCCTTTGCTCATTTGTTAAGTTTTTGTTGTATCTTGGGAGACTATTGCCCGACAACGTAAAAGGATATCTACGGGTCAATCTTGTCTTAAAGACAGAGTGTCATCACTCGACTCAGCAAATCACACAAGGAGTTTGTTTTGTTCTTGATTCCAGTTTGTTATAATATTTAGTTATCATTTCTAGCAAATTGTAATATTTACTTACATCTCATTTTCCGCAATTGTTGTATCCCACAATTTTAAGACAAGATTGTTATAAGTACTTAGAAAGATGACTGGAAGAGAACAACTCGCTTCTGATTCTGCTGCTGGTGCTTCTCAAGGCAACCCCTCTGCCTTCCCCACTGCTCAAGGCACACCCAATGCCTTTCCGGTTGCTCAAGGCTCATCCAACACCTTTCCTACTGCTCAAGGGAACGTTACAGTTCCTTCACCCATTGGATGGGCTCCAACTTCAAGAGATGGCAGCAGAAGATGTTATTTTATCTGATTGTTATATGAATGACTCATTTCCTAACAGAAGATCCTCCACAAGCTGGAGATGAAGTGGACCCTTCGCCTACTGAAACGACGGAAGGGGGCCAATGTATACATATCATTAATGGCATGAAGATGGTTCTTGATGCATGGAGTCATAGTGATTTCATGTGTAAGAACTATATTTTAAACTGTCTGTCAGACCCACTCTACACGGTGTATTGCACCGTAGGCACCGCCAAAGAGTTATGGGAGAAGCTGCAAAAGAAGTACAACACACAAGATGTTGGTACAAAGAAATTCATCGTTGGAAAATTTCTGAAATTTCAAATGATGGATAGTAAAATAGTGATGTCCCAAGTCCAGGAATTCCAAATGATTCTACATCACCTAGATTTGGAAGGTATGAAACCAAATGAGCAGTTTTTGGTTGCATCACTGATTGAAAAGTTACCTCCCTCGTGGAATGAGTTACTTAAAACTTAAGACAAAAGAGATGACCTTTGATGAACTTATTATCAAACTCCAGATTCAGGAAGATAATAAGAAGGTCTTGCCTAGGGGAAAACAACCGGCTGAGGCAAAGGCAAATCTGGTTGAGGCCAAAGGGAACCCATACAAAAAGCGCAAGTTCCAGAAAGACGGCAAGACCCAAGCGGCGGAGAAGTTCAAGGGAAACTGTCACCACTGTGGGAAACCTGGTCACATGATCAAGGACTGCCGCAAGCTCAAGACTGAGCAACAAGAGAAGGCCAAAGCCAAAGGCAAGGCTTAGGCTAACGTCGTCAAAGACAGGATTCTGGATGACATGATTGAGGAGTTCTCGGCGGTGGTGCTTGAAGCAAACCTTGTTGAGAATCCCATGCAATGGTGGATGGACACGGGTGCTACCAGACACATTTGTTCCAATAGAGATGCCTTCTCCACATATACACCAGTTACAAACAAGAAGTTGTTCATGGGTAACAACGCTTCCTCTTACGTACTCGGGGTAGGAAAGGTAGTCCTGAAGATGACTTATGGAAAGGAGCTCACTCTGAAAGAGGTGATACATGTCCATGAGATTAGGAGGAATTTAATTTCAGGTCATTTACTGGTTAATGTTGGTTTTAGGCTAGTATTTGAGTCCAATAAATTTGTAATCACCAAGAATTGAACTTTTGTGGGAAGAGGCTTCGTCTGTGAAGGCCTCTTCAAAGTTAACGCCATGTTTGTAATATGTGCAAGCAATAATATTGAAGCTTCTTCTTACTTGCTTGAGTCATCTAATTTATGGCATCATAGATTAGGACATGTTAACTATAAGTCCATCCAAAGGTTGGTTAAGTTAGAGTTATTTCCGTCTATCGATGTAAACCCTCAACATAAGTGTGAGGTGTACGTAGAGGCAAAACTCACAAAGCTTTCTTTCGATCCATCGAATGGAATACCGCTCCTCTAGAACTTATTCACACAGATATATGTGATTCGAAGTTTGCACAAACTAGGGGAGGGAACAAGTACTTTGTGACATTCATTGATGATAGCATAATGTATTGTTACCTTTACTTATTGAAAAGTAAAGATGAAGCCTTTGAAGCGTTCCGACGTTACAAAGAAGAAGTTGAAAACCAACTTAGCATGCAGATTAAATCCATTCGTAGCGATAGAGGGGGAGAATACGTAGCGTCGTTTGAGGAATATTGTGCCGAATTGGGCATTGTTCATCAAACGATGGCTCCATACTCACCTCAGTCGAACGGTGTTGCGGAACGCAAGAACCGTACATTGAAGTAAATGAAGAATGCCTTGCTCATCAATTTCGGTCTTTCCCAAAATATGTGGGAGAAGCCGTCCTTACCGCTAATATGATTCTTAACAGAGTCCCACATAAGGGTAAGGACAAAACTCCATATGAGAAAGAAAAGAAACCCATCTATAAATATTTAAAGGTGTGGGGTTTTTTAGCAAAGGTCGAAGTACCCAAGCCAAAGCAGGTCAAGATTAGGTCTAAGACTGTAGATTGCATTTTCATCGGATATGCAAATAATAGTAGTGCTTATCGCTTCTTAGTGCATCAGTCAGATGTTCCAGATATCCAATGGGGTACAATTATGGAATCAATGAATGCTCAATTCTTTGAGGATAGTTTTCCTAGAAAGGAAAAAGACATAACCTCTCGCAAATGAAGTTATGAACAAAGCTCTCAGGAATCGGGAGTCGTTGACTGCCCGAATCTAGATGGTTCAGATCTAGTGGACTTCGAAGTGGCTGAATATTCGAAATTTAGTGTTCCAGATTATCATAACTTGGAAACTCCAGAGATGGAACGAAGGTGAAATAAAAGGGCTAGGAATGATAAATCCTTCGGTCCTGACTTTGTAGCTTATATGGTTGATGACGAACCAAGGACAATTGCTGAAGCATTATCAACTCCAGAGGCACCACTCTGGAAAGAAGCTATTGAGAGTGAAATAGACTCCATCCTGCATAACCATACTTGGGAGTTGGTTGATCTTCCTCCTGGAAATAAATCGCTGGGTTGTAAATGGATACTAAAACGGAAGTATAAAGTATATAGGTCTATAGATAAGTACAAGGCCAGGTTGGTAGTCAAGGGCTATCGGCAAAAGGAAGGCCTTGACTATTTTGACACGTACTCCCCGGTGTCTCGGATGACGTCTATACGGGTATTCATTGCGATTGCAGCATTGCATGACCTTGAGATACATCAAATGGATATCAAGACAATCTTTCTAAATGGTGATTTGGAAGAATAAATCTATATGGAACAACCCGAGAGGTATGTGGTTCCAGGACAAGAGAAGAAAGTCTGTTGAGTTGTCAAATCTCTGTACGGGCTGAAACAAACCCCGAAACAATGGCACGAAAAATTTGATAGTACTCTACTATTGAAGGGTTTCTCCATTAATGAATGTGACAAATGTGTCTACACGAAAGGTAACTCTAACTCGTTCGTCATGATATGACTGTACGTAGACGACATGTTGATCACATAGAGCAGTCCTAGCTTGATCCTAGAGACTAAGAACATGTTGAAACAATGCTTCGACATGAAGGATGTGGGTATCACAGATGTCATCTTATGGATAAAGATCTCTAAGACAGCTGACAGACTGGTCTTATATCAGTCTCACCACATCGAGGATGTGTTGAGAAAGTTCGAGATGTTTGATAGTTCGCCTATGAAGTCACCAATTGATAGAAATCAAAAGCTTGATTAAAATCGTGGTGCACCCGTATGCCAGGAGCAATATGCATAGGTGATTGGTAGTTTGATATTGCTTATGCAGTCAACAAGTTGGCTAGGTTTACCCGTAATTCAAGTAATGATCATTGGAAGGCGTTGAATCGGGTACTGCGATACCTGAAATACACGCTAACTTACAGGTTGCATTATTCAAGATATTCAGCTGTACTAAAGGGGTACAGTGATGCAAACTGGATATCTGATATAGAGAACACCAAGTCCACCAGTGGGTATATATTTACAATTGGTGGTAGAGCTGTGTCTTGGAAATCCTCTAAGCAAACTTGCATCACCCGATCCACGATGAAATCGGAGTTTATCGCTTTAGACAAAGCTGGAGAAGAAGCTGAGTGGCTTCATGACTTCTTATAGGATGTTCCTTGTTGGAACAAACTCATACCTTATGTAATGATCCACTGCGACAGCCAGTCGGCTCTATGAAGGGCACAAAATTCTATGTACAACGGCAAGTCTCGTCATGTTCTACGGAGACATATGACCGTTAGACAGCTGATCACCACGGGTATAATATCCATTGATTACATAAAATCAAATGATAACATAGCTGACCCACTGACAAAGGGCTTACCAAAGGATTAGATGTTCTGCCTGTCTAGGGAATGGGCTTAAAACCCAAAGTATAAGGACCAATACGGTGGTAACCCAACCTTACTGATTGGAGATCCCAGGAATTAGGTTCAATAGAAAAACTAAGCTGTAAAGGTTCAGTTGAGCGCTTCGGTGGAAGTATGAGCAATTTGGATAGTGATTTCTGTAGAGAAGCACCAAATCCAAAGCCGTTTCCGTGATAGACATTAAGTGTTATTTGCAGTGTGGGTAAATGTTAAATTTCCAAAACCTTTAATGATCCTCAACGGTTGAGGTTAGGTTTGGGGAAACTTTTAATGGTTCTTAACACTTGCAAAGTGGGGTATAGCAGGATACCTTGTAGGAGACCACCTATTTAAGTGCGAGATAGACCGCCTCAAATTAACGCACTTAAGAATCCAAGAAGTGTCCACGGCCACAACGGACAAAACATTACAAAGAACAAAGTAAGGGAAGTTGTTGTGTTGGTACCGTTGACTTGGCTTACACTAAACACTGACGGTTCAAGACATCACGTTCACCGCGCAGTAAGTAAGTCCGATGGTATTCAACTATAGAAGGTTCAAAGCGGAAGCTACTTATCCAGATGCAACATCGGTCCGCTGAAAGATTGCTGAAAAAGGCACCATGTGAGTGCGCCAAAATCTCTTTCAAGAGGGGATTGTTGGAAATTTACTAATGTGGAATTAAGTTTATCCCATTATTTATGACTCGAACAATTGGGGCCCTACACGTCGGAAACGTCGTTTCCACACACGTGCACACGTAGTGTCAAGTATCGCAAATTTCATTAGTGAAAGAGATATTGGTACGTAAGTAATACGTTTGAGACATAGAATGATGGACGGTTATTGGCCAAATGACAAAGTATTCCACATTGGTAAACGAAGGAAGAAGTGTACAAAGTGTAAGATGAAACGAGTTGGAAATCGCCGCGGAGCCACGACGCTAATTGGGTGTCCAGTCACTGGATCCGCCGCTTCGGAAGCAGAATTCTGCGACGGAAAGATGGAAAGTTCTGACTTTTGGGCTGGTTTTGGAGCATTGAATCTCCATTATTTGGCACATGAATTCAACTATTATTTGGCTGAATGTAACCCCTCAATAAGTGTCATTACATATCTATTGAAGGCCATTAGTTGGCTAGTTGAGGGGTCATCTCATTACACTATAAATTGAGGCCTTTGGCTCAATTGTTCAACACACCAAGAAAAACACTACAGAATTTTCTGACATCTTCTTCTTCCTCTCTAGCAAGTTTACTATACTCAAAGTTCTTCAAGAGTAACACTTGAGTTTCCTTTGTTCATTTGATAAGTTGTTGTTGTATCTTGGGAGACTATTGCCCGACAACGTAAAAGGATATCTACGGGCCAATCTTGTCTTAAAGACAGAGTGTCATCACTCGACTCAGCAAATCACACAAGGAGTTTGTTTTGTACTTGATTCCAGCTTGTTGTAATACTTAGTTATCCTTTCTAGCAAATTGTAATATTTACTTACATTCCGTTTCCTGCAATTGTTGTATCCCACATTTTCTTCAAACCAAACACACTTATACCAAATTTTTGCTTAATTACTCCAGAACCAATGCTTCACAATGCATTGCAATTCGATTTATTTGAATTACAAAATTTCTGGAGAATAAGCGATGATATTCAGTTGGTCATACAATAATTGAAGTTTTCAGCCAACATGGGAGGAGTAGGCAATGTTTCTGTTTGAGGTTTGCCTATACTAATTACAAGTGAAATACTTTGAAAAACTGGTTATAACTTAAATAAAACATAGAAAACATGTAAAACTGGTCAGCTAATGCAAATCCCTACCAATGAAAAGATGGATAATTGGCCCATCACACACTTTGGCTTGTTTCTGTCGAGATTGGGATTACAGTGTTAAAAGAGCCCAGACCAATTTAATGTTATTGACTAGCCAATCTAGGGGTCATTAGCACAAGGTCCCTATTTCGGGGTGGTCTTTAATTTTTTCCCTTCAACACTTTTGGTGTGGCCTAACTTTAGATTTTGCTCGGCAAAGTTTTACCTTTAGTTCGGCATATGTATCATAACATCCACACAAATTATGTCGGACCCGACAAAATTTCAACACTCAACATAATCTGAAAAAATGACATAAGTTTAGATTTCACTCGGCAAAGTTTTACCTTTAGCATACATATCATAGCATCCATACAAGTTATGTCGGACCCGAAATTTTTTTTAACACTCAACATAATCTGAAAAATACTACACAACTTATGTCACATAATTTAATTCCTACATAATTCGTGTGAGCAAGACAAAATTTCAGTTTTCGAAGATAAAAAAAGTTACAGAACTTATGCCGAGCAAAACTGATTTGAATATTTTCATTAAATGAGCACCAAGGGAAAAACTTAAAGACCACATCTATGAGGGACAAACATTAACGACCAGTGCGTTTATACGGAAATCCGTGCAAAAACTTCCAAATTTAGCAGTCCAATTGGTTGTCATTTGAAGGTGCCTTTGACATATACAACAACAACATATCCAGTGAAATCCCACAACATGTGATCTGGAAATGATAGAGTGTACGCAGACCTTACCTCTACCTTGATAGGTAGAGGGTTGTTTCTGAGAAACCCTCCACCTTTGACATATATGAAGGGAAATTTGTTTAGTAAACTGGAAAATACTGCTACATTTGATAAATATAGGTCTATTTTCGCATATATAGAAATCCTTTCCATTTTTTAAATAGAGTTTTACCCTGAAAATTTATTTTCTGAAATTATTCGCTGTGTTTTGTTGGATAAGATGGATGATAGGGTATGACAAAGTATTTTGCTGATACTTTTGAGTATTAAAAGGAAAAAATAAAATATGACTTTCATGCATGAGTAGAAGAAGTCATTTTTCTGATTTTGGTGAATACTTTGCGAAAACTAAAAACTAGAAAATAATTTCATCGGAGTAAAGTATTGTTTTCCTCCTTATTAATCATACTTAAGCCCGAGGATATGTTACGTGTGAATTTTGTCATAAAAGGAGGACTATATAACTTTATATCGATTAACGTCCAAAAATATTTAGGCTTAAATTCCACCATCCTAAATAATGAGTTCGAAGAAGAGACATGTTGCAAATAAAATAATTGTTCAACTAAATAAAAGTTGCTTTTGTTCAGCAAATTATAGGAAAGAAACAAATACAAACAGCAACAAACAAGGAAACAAAGAATTACAAGCATGCGTTCATATATCATTTTCTGCATATATGTTGCTACTTATCTCGTATCATTTGGATGCATGCATAGTGATGACCGATGACTTTTTTGTATTATTCAGGCTAGTGAAATCCAAATACCAGATAATCATACGTAAAAATTATGTTAGACCTCTTCTTCAAATGCACAATTTTCCCAAATGAAAAATTGACATAAAATCATGTCAAGAAAAGTACTTTAATAGATCAGGAGAAGGCCATAAATGAAAGATTAAGAGCATGTCAAGTTAGCCAGGATAACTTGCCTACAACCAAATGAAAAGGATCATTAATTATTTTTGAAGTATGATCAAATGGAGTAGGCAAGTCATCCTTGGCTACTAAACAATACTCTTAAAATCATGTAAAACCTCTCCTCATGAGTTTATGTGATAGTGTACTTAGGTGGTCAATCCTCTATATATAGCTTCAAAAGTGGAAAATAATTGTGACGATCATCATCTTCTTTTTATCTTATCTTTTCACCATATAATTTTGTTCTTCCTATATATTTGACATTCTTCATGTCTGGAATATATTCTCTCCTTGTTTTGGATGAGAATTGGAAGAAATCTGTTATATATTCGATACATATTCTAGCAAGTTCTGCATCATACTAGCTAGGGAATTGTGTTAAGAATGGATCTTGAGCCTAACTCAACCCCAAAAACTAGCTTGTAGAGTGAGGATTGTCCAAGTCCATATAAGGAGTTCATGTTCCCATTCCATTTCCGATGTGGGACTCTTAACATTCCCCCTCACGCCTAGACCTCGTTAACTGGAGCGTGAACAATATAATTTGGGGGCCCAACATCAGTGAACAAAGAATTGGAATGAGCCTGACTCTGATACCATGTAAAGAAATGGATCATACTAGAACAGAGAATTCTAGCAAGTTCTGCATCATACTAGCTAGGGAATTGTATTATCTCAATTCTCACGCTTTGCGAGTGATTTATTTCTTAAAAGAAATTCCCAAGGTGCAATGGATAAGATCTATATAATCTTTTCACTAAGGTGAAATGAAAGATTAACGTTATAATTTTCTCTAATATATAAATGTGTCATTTTTAACAGAATAATAAATAGTGTCACATAAACTGAAACGGAGTAACTATATATCAAGGCATCCACATTGACAACTTTCACTTATTTGAGTGTCTATGTTTTGTTCAATAATTCAAATGCATGACATTGTATGACTCAAATTCACACCAACAACAAACAAATATATTTTAGTGTAATTTCATAAGTGGGGTCTAGGGAGGATAGAATATACGCAACTTTTAATTTTACTTTTGTGGGGTAGAGAGACTGTTTTTTATCACATCTAAAAATAAAGGGTTTTCCTACCGACATTCAGTGAGAAATTTATGCTACAAAACACGATTTTCTCACCCCATTTCCACCAAACCAACTCACTCGAAAAACGTATGATGGAAAACATTTCCCATTGAAACGTTGAAAAACTTTCTAATTTTTTCATGGTTAGATTTTTTCCATCGACATTTAGTAGTAAATAGCCGCTGAACATTTTTTAGTGAAAAATTCAGTGAAAAAATAAAAAAAAATTAGTTGGGGACCCTCGGCTCAAATAGTAAACCATAACTAAAGTTGGAATATTGGACTTTAGGTAAAGCATATGGCTAAGGAGTCTTGTGTTAAACCCTTTTAACATGAGACTTGGAGAATCAAATCCATTTGTCACCCCACTTCAAAATAATGTCAATCATAATTCAATATGGATCAGTCTGTCACTTTCTATATTTTTATTTTAAGAAAAGCTATGTATTGTTAATGGAGAAAGCGAGATAGCTTTTCAGGCATAGAAAGGTCAAATTCAAGATAAGATGTTTAGGCTATGATCTAAGACCAAAAAGTCATTAACTTTAGATACTTTAACTAGATGATAATTACAATGTTAATGTTATTTCCGAACATTATATATAACTAGTTTGGTTGAGTGCTGGAGGATTAAATAATAGTAGTTGGGAATAGGCGGCTGATCATGAAATGCTTCTAATCTTGCAACAATTTGACACTTGTACTTTATATAGTTGTATGATTGTACTATCTTGAGGTAATTTCATGTATCGTTATTGAACTTTACTATTGTAACAATTAAGACATAAAATTATTTTTTTTATCTCGTTTAAATAACTGAATTTTATCGATGATAAATCACTAAATTATGATTGTTACTACTATTTTAAAATTTAAAGTAATTAATTTCATATATGGTCACTGAACTTTACCATTGTAACATTTAAGGTAAGAGATGCCTTGTTGACAACTGGATTCATTCAGAGTTGTTAGTTTGGTACACCACTTAGACACTAGAGGGAGGATGAATTGTGTCATTGATCTTATTTAAGTAACTAAATTTTATCTATAATAACAGTAAAATTTCACTAAACTATGATTGTTACTATTTTTAAGGTAATTAATTTCATGTATTATCAGTGAACTTTACCATTGTGATATTTAAGGTAAGAGATATCTTGTTGACAATTGGATTCATTTTAGAGTTGTTAGTTTAGTACACCACTTAGACACTAGAACGAGGACGAATTGTGTCTTGATAATTTTGACCTATTAAAATTTGCCTATTTATGAAAATACCTAACATGTTGAACTTAAGTACAGGGCCCAAGTTTTTCATACTGGTCCAACAAATTCTTGTAGCAAACAAAGTGTGGAAATAATTAACATAAAAAGTTTATGTGAAAATTTTTGTTGCTCCAGAGAGTAAAAATCACGACCTTTTCAGAGATTTCTCTCTCAAAACTTAACTAAAACAGTGAACAGTTTCAATTACATTATTGATAACCTAAGAGACTAATTCCTAACTACTTAAAAGCCCACAACTAATTAACACTAATCATAGCTAAACCTTCAAGCAAACTCGAGCTCATCTTGAGATTACTTTTTGAGTTGGAAAGATTAATTTATATAAGCTTAATACACATCATTACAAAACTAAGAACTTGCGTGGACACTAGAGTAGTTGTCCAAAGATTGTTCATACTGAATTGAAGACTATCTCGATAATAAACTAGTAAAGAAATTCCTAATTTATTTGCGTCGAAAGATGGTAGTGCACATAAATGAGGAATTAAAAAATACACAAAAGGATAAAAAGAGCTTGCTTTGTTCCTGCTTTAGTTAATACATCTACTACTTGATTTTGTTCCCGAAAGCTTGTTGGATCTCCGGGTTCCCCAACTTGAGCAGCAAGTACCTGCAATCAGAGAAAACACGACGATACATTTGATGACATTTCTTAGTAAAAGAGAAAAGGGATAATGAGATCTCCACAGTTATAATGGTACTCCCCCGTCCCAAAATAAGTTTCGCTTTAGCTCATGTCACATCCAATAAGAAATTAATAAAAATAATATTTAGTTTACTAAGTTATCCCTATATATTTATCAGATGTTTCTTGAGAATTGATCACTATTAAGAAGAATTAAGATATAGTTGAAAGTAATTACTAAATTTTATCTTGAATTCCTAAAGCGATTGTTATTTTTGGACAAATATATTTTTGCTAAAACGACACTTATTTTGGATGGAGGGAGTACTTTAGACGTGAATGGTTAATTAATAACTTATATTCTGCACGACCAAATATCTATCCTAAGCAATACCTAATTTTCGTCTATAGGATGGAACACGTTACTCTACATGTTCTAAGCGTAGCATCTGCGGAATAGTAAAGAACAGTAAAACAAGGACACAATAATTTTTACGCGGAAACACCCGGCTCAAAGATTAGAAAAAACCACGACCTACACCTCTGTAGGATTTACCCCAAACTCTACCACAATGTGAGCCTATGCAAATTCAAGTTACAAACTCTGTAACCTAGGAACTAAACTCTAATTCATATCTCACTAATCTCCCTAGACTAGTAAACCCACTCCAAGTTATCCCAACTTGAAGTTGAATTTGACTAACGTTTATACCTAACAATATGCTTCTATGAAAGTTAATAAAGGTACAACTCGATGATCAATCCTAATACAAAAATCTAGACTCAAGAAGTGTAAACATAAATTATGTAACTCAACTTCTTCAATATGCCTCGTCGTATTAGGTCGCACTGGTGAAATCAAAACTCTCTCAAATATGCTTGGCAGAGTTTGCTCAATATTCTGATTTTCTCTCTTTGTGAGGGCGTAAATTTCTTCACGGCAAGACTTGGATATATATAGCTTTTAGTCTTCAATACGTCGGCTGACCCTAAATCCTACATGACACGACCCATAATGGAAAATAGGATTTGTGTTGGTTTGGGATTCTTACAGCGTCACACAGCTTCAATTTTCTTGTAGGACTCTGAAATATCTTGATAAGTATGACAATAAATCCTGCAGCCTTGTACGCTAAGTCTTTATAAAAAACCACAAATCCTACTCGTGGTAGGACTTTGAGCAGGAACACATTCTTGGACCTGGTCCTAACATTTATTCTATTTAACTTTGTCTCGCACTTGTGTCTTATAAGGAACATGTTTGTAGACCTGGTTCATTTTTCATTGCCTTACCTTGTGTGTTTTATCTCACATACTTTTGATCGATGTGTTCTCTGTTTCTGAGATAGATCATGTCTTTCTACGCATATCTGCTGACCTGATTCACTCTCCATTTGCGTTCTTGCTACGCACTCACTCTGTACGGCTTAGTTCATCCAATTTATTTCATTAAGTCAGGCACATTTGATATGTTGTTGTAGACACATTTGAGATGTTTATTTACTTTCTCAATCCTTACAGCCAAACTTCTAAAATATTTCATTAAGCCAGACATACTAAATATGTTTATTTACTTTGTTAATCATCAAAACGAACCTCTGCAGTTCTTGCCAATGCCAACAAATTCACCCTTTTATGATGACAAACACCACTGTATAACCTGTTCTAAACATCGCTTAGGCCTGAAAATGAATAAAACAACATAACACCACTTAGATAGACAGGTGATGGAACCGATCCATGTTATGAGTTATATTACATAATTACACAATTTCTTCCCCTTTTTTTTATTGACGAAGGAACCCGCAGCCGCTACTCTTTCGAGTGCGCACAGGGTAAACCCCGGACTGACGCAATAGCCTGCAAACCACGTCAGCCGATTAACCACACTTGGCAAGCCATGTGTGACATGCTCAACCAAGAAGGTTTATGCAGGGGATCGAACTCGTGACCTTGCGGTCCCGCGCTCTACTGCTACACCAACTTGGCTATCCTTGCGGATAATTTCTTCCCCTTTTGGCATCATTAAAAAGTCATATCAGATTAATCACGTTTTACAATATAGAACTCGTGGCCACTAGGGCTATCACATATACACATAACAAAAACAGTCACTCAAGCAAGTCTATTAGAAATATTCAAATCACACAAATAAGTCAAAGATTTGTAAGATATGCAATGGTTTTATTAACTTCATAAAGTACAATTTCAGTCCCTTGGTTACAAGGGTACAAACCAGATAATTTTCACAACACTTAGACACTTCTAAAGGTCAAGACTTGGAAAAAACTAGGGAGAACTTGATCACCTTCGTAGGGATTGTGACCAAGGTGGATAGTAAAATCTATGGCTGATTTCTAGGGAGTCCTAACTAGGAGGTTTTTGAGTGACTTGACTATAAGGGAAGTATATATCTTTCTTTGTTTGCTTTCCCGAGTCACCATATGGATCAATCCCTTGCCCCTAGAAAGAGCCATCCTCTTTGTCCATTTTTTTTCAGCCAAGAAGGCCCACCGTTCTTTTTCACCAATTTTTCCTAAGAGGACCAAGATCATGTCTGCCCTTCTTCTTTCCCATGTTGCTGATGATTACTGTCAGCTTCCTTGACCTTTTCTTCCTTATTATCCTTCCTTATTTCACCAAGCACCATTATATCTTCATTGCTCATTTTCTCCATTTTCACTACACCATACGAACCCGAGTTAGTAGTGTCCAATAACTAATTTTCTTGAGGAGTTGTTCTGTCACAGCTTTTGTTCTGTCACAGCTTTCTCCCGAACTAGCCCCTGCTTTGGGTCTTTGTTGTATTCCACCTTTCGATGTTCCCCAACCAATTTTATTTCCACTTTTGCCATTTCAAAAGGTGTATAGATCCGTATGGGAGAAAATAGTGGGTTAATGAGAGTGAAATGGAGCTTATAGTTGGGGTTGGTGGAGTCGTGAGAGTGTATGGGAGAGAATGAATAATCGGAATAGGAAGAGAAATTGAACATTTTCTATTCTAATTTTCAGTCTCTTCTCAATGCACTTTTAATGACGGTTGAATCAGACTGGGACAGAGAGACCAAGCTGTTTTAGTTGTTTCATGATCTGACTGTATCGTTGACTTCAAAAGAAAAGAATGCATACATGAAGTGTATGATTACTAACCATGTGCAATCTTGATTTTCAAACCAATTGTTGTGACAAAACAATTTGACATTAAGAGATCATGAGCTTATTAGGCTCACCGTAAACCCTACCTGACACGACCCATCATAGAAAATACGATTTAAGTTGGTTTGAGATTCTTGCATTTTCACGCAGCTTCAGTTTTCATGTAGGATTCTGAAATATCTTGATAAGTATGGCAAGAAATCATGCAGTCTTGTACACCAAGTCTTTACTAAAAATCACAAATTCTACTCGTGGTCGGACTCTGAGCAGGAACATGTTCTTGGAGATGGTCCTTGCATTTGTTCCATTCAACTTTGTCTCACACATGTGTCTGATATGGAACATGTTTATAGACCTGGTTCATTTTTCATTGTCTTACCATGTGTGTTTGCTCTCACGTACTTCTGATCGATATGTTCTCTATTTCTGAGACAGATCATGTCTTTCTATGATAACACATATCTGATGACCTGATTCACTCTCCTTGTGCGTTCTTGCTATTTTTCCCTTATGAGCAGAAAAAATGGTAATATTTTTATTCGTTGACGGAATGTGTTATTCCACAAATAGAGTAAAAGCTTTATGCAACATTTGACTACTTCGATATACACTGAATTATATATGAACCAATACATACTTATGTTATACTACATCGTGTGCAAATTGTTTTACGCCAAGAGGGAAATGATAATAAAGAAAGAGAATGCCTAGAATGAGGGCGAAAAGCATATCACACAGCCAAAGATGACTGCCTGCAACATACCATGTAAAAAGGTTCTTCTCTCTTATAATTAGAAGAGTTTTAAGTTATAATATACGTCGTCAGTTTAGAATATTTTTTTATATATTATTCGATTATTTAAAAGATATTTATAGATAAACCTCTTTGATATATGAGATTTATAATTTTAAAATAAAAAATCTCTTACCTGCTACATACTACAATAGGTAAACATAATATAACAATATAATTTTTTTTATACTGACGATGTATAAATTTCAAACTCTATTTTGAAATGGCTTATCTGGCTAATTAAATAAGCCCAAGAAAATGGTCCAGGCAAGTCATCCTTGGGTATCAATAAGACTTCTTTTCATCTTAGACTTCCTTTATCTCTTGCTCTCTTGATATTGAAAGAATAGAAAGCCTTGCATGAAAGAGAAGAGCTTGCCAAGTTAGCTAAAGATGACCTGCTTGAAACCAACTAAGAAAGGACATGAAAGACCTTTACAAGTGGTGCAGGCAAGTCATCCTTGGCTACCAAATAAGACACCTGTCATCATGCTAGACTTCTCTTATCTTCTCTTCTCTTTCAACTCCTTCTTAAGTTACTTTTCAAGTTGTGATATAATTTGACTCGACACACAATTTAAGAAAAAAAATGAAGACTTCTGATACATATAGTCTTCAACATGCTATAACATTTGCGTGGTTATAAAATCTTTGAAACTTATGACCTTAAACATGACATAATATTTGTATAGTTGTAGAAAATTCTCATTAAGCGTGTCACATAAAGTGAAACAGAGAAAGCAACCGAAGAAAAATTCTTGCATGAAAGAGGAGAACATGTCAAGGTAGCCAAGGAGACTGCCTGAAACCAAATAAAAAGGCCACCATTGATGGTGTAAATACCTTTAAAATAATGGAGCAGGCAAGTCATCCTTGGCTACTAAACAATATGACTCTCCTCTTCATGTAAGACAACTCTTCTTTTTTTTGAGATGCGATTGCTATATGGCATGTATTTATAGTCACAACAAATGATCAATGGTGAATAAGCATCTCAGGGATAGTTGCTTTATGTTTTCCTTTTATTGCTTTGACTTTTGGTTTCTCAGCTGCATTATCTGATTTCCCAAAAAGGAATAAGTTCTCTTCATTTGCATGGACACTTGCACTAACTATATCTCTGACGACCAATTATTTAGTGGGAATATATTGCATCCGACTACCATAGAATTATACAGCCATGGTCTAAAGTATATCAAGCACATTGACCATGGAGTAATTATATATGGATAGGGAACTTATATTTCCATTTCTGAGAAAGTACAAATTACTCAATGTTATAGAGAGTTAAAATAAGATATTTAAGAAGGCCAAATACATATATAGGCGACTTCTAAAGTTGACACCGTAAAGGCAAAAATCTGCTCTAGGACCGATTAGGCTATAGTGAGGCACGTAATATAAAGGCGAACAATGTTGAAATAGCAGATACTGATAAATAGAAAGAAAGTGTTAAACAAGGTAATATACCCGTAATATACACTTGATATACAGAAGTGTATATCACGGGTAATGGCCCATATAGGACCACAAGCCCAATCTCGGACAAGAGCCCATCACGGGCACACTTGTATATTTGGTAAATATTTGTAGTATTGTAGTGTAAAGGTTACCTTAATTAGTCTTGTACACTTACCATAATTATATAGTTAGAATTATGGTAGAATAAGGTTTTAGGAGTAGAATAGGAATAGGATTCTCCTATTATGGAATTGGGTCAGCAGGCCCATTGCCTGCTAGCCAGTCCATCCCGAGCCCAGAAAATTCCCAAAATCCGCCCACTTCTTCCTCGAGTCATAGACCAGTCACTCGTAGTCAACGGGGTGTTTTTACACCAAAAAAGACAGTTTAATTTACATTCGAATGTCTCTAAATCCCCCTTACCATAATTGTACAAGACTAATTAAGGTAATATTTATACTACAATATACTACAAATATATACCAAATATACAAGTGTGCCCGTGATGGGGATTCTGCCCGTGATGGGCTCTTGTCCGAGATTGGGCTTGCGGTCCGATATGGGCCATTACCCGTGATATACACTTATGTATATCAAGTGTATATCACGGGTATATTACCTTGTTTAACAGAGAGGAGAGAGTATTCTTATTGATATCTTCCAGGTTCACGAAGAACAACACAATCTCAAGGGAGAGAATGCCGAGGCCAAAACAAGGTTTACAAGTTCATATAGAGGGCGTACTAGCTATATTCTCTAAGGAGGCGCTACCAAAATGGCAATATACCGAAAGAAATAATCCCTTCATTATTTTCATTAATAAAGAGTATATATATATATATAATTTATAATTTTTCGTAATAGGAAAATTCTATTCCTATTCTACTCCCAAAACTCTATTCTAGTTGTACAATAATCCTATAATTATGGTAAGTGTACAAGACTAATTTAATACAATATTTACACTAATTAAACTTACCAAAAAATGTGATATACACGGGTTTGTATACCGTGTATACCACGGTTTCACATATGGGAATTTACCTTGTGAAACTGTGATATACATGGTATACAAACCCATGTATATCACGGGAATAACTAACACACTCCCGCAGTCATAGCGGACGGTCTTCGTACACTGAGAATGTCCCTAAAATCTTCAAAGAGTACTGACGGAAGACCTTTGGTAAAGATGTATGCAATTTGATACCTGGAAGGGACATGGCAGACGAGTACTTGTCCACGAGCTACCTTTTTACGAACAAAGTGAATATCCATATCGATGTGTTTAGTGCGCTGGTGTTGAATCGGATTACCAGAAAGGTATATGGCATTAATATTATCATAATAAACCAAGGTAGCTTTCTGAATAGGACAATGAAGCTCTAAAAGAATATTACATAACCAACAGGATTCAGAGACCACATTGGCTACCCCTCGATATTCGGCCTTTGCACTAGAGCAAGAAAATGTAGACTAACGCTTCGCAGACCACGAGACCACAAGTTGTTACCAAGAAACATACAATAGTCGAACGTGGAACGTCAGGTATCTGGACAACCACCCCAATCAACATCAGTATACGAAACAAGTGTAGATATCGATGAAGGATATAAATGTAAGTCATAGCCAAGTGTCTCATGAATGTATCGAATAATGCGTTTGAGCGCGTTCATGTGCTCAACCCGGGGATCATGCATAAACAAACACACCTATTGTACGGCATACGTAATATCTGGTCTCGTGAAAGTAAGATACTGAAGAGCCCCTACAAGACTGCGATAGTGAGTCGGATCCTCGTACGGTGAGCCAGCCGCAGCATCCAGCTTGGGCTTAGTATCAACCGGAGTGGAATTAGACTTGCAAGAAGATATACCAGTACACTCAATGATCTCAGCGGCATACTTTCGTTGTGATAAGAATAACCCATATTCATGACGAGAGACATTAATCCCTAAAAAGTAACTCAAGGACCCTAAGTCTTTCATAGCAAACTCAGAACTGAGCATTGCCATGATAGACTTTCGCAAAACATCAGAAAAGGCAGTCAAGATAATATCATCAACATATAATAGTATATAAGTCAGGGAAGGACCACGACGATATATGAACAATGAATTATCAGACCTGTTGTGTGAAAACCCAATAGATGAAACATAGTCTACAAACCGCTTATACCAAGCCCATGGAGCCTACTTAAGCCCATACAAGGACTTTTTCAATAAACATACATGATGAGGATATTTGGGGTCTCGAAAACCCAAGGGCTGATGCATGTAAACAGTCTCCTTAAGATCACCATGTAAGAAAACATTATTCACATCTAGCTTATGGATAGGCCAAGTTTTCGAAAGAGCCAGACTGAGAACAATGTGAATGGTAGCCGGTTTAACCACCGGACTAAACGTCTCACCACAATCCACGCCAACCTGTTGAGTCTTACCATGACCTACAAGACGAGCCTTATGCCTTGCAAAAGAACCGTCAGAATTATCCTTATGAGTAAAAATCCACATAGACCGAATAATATTAACACCAGAATGACGGGGTACCAACTCCCACGTCTTATTTGCAATAAGAGCATCATATTCATCGGTCATAGCCAATTTTCAATTCGAGTCATTTAATGTGGACACTGGGTTACGTGGTAGAGAGGATTTAAGAATATTAGAATTTAAATTAAAATGTCTTTTTGATTTAAAAATATCCCGTTGACGACGAGTGACCGGGCGGTGACTCGGGGGAGAATTGGATGTATTTTGGAAAATTAGGCTCAATTACGAAGTACATTAGAAAATTAACTTAACATATTATGTTAATCTAACAATTATATAATTAATATTTTTATTTGATGTAAGTAAGATTCTAATTATAATGCAACTTAAGTGAACTAGATTAGTTTGGTAGATTTTTGTTGAAAGAAAAATCAAATCAATTCAATGGTTTGTCAATTATTAAAATCAAATCAAACCAATATACATATTTATATATTTAGTTGTTGTCAGTTTGGTTCGGTTATTAAGAAATCTAATGGTATTTAGTCTCTTAATTTTTCTTCATACAATTAGAAAAAAATATCTCATCCTATGCCAATTTGTAATCCTTTACTATCTTTTTATTATGGTGGTTATAATTTTCTTGGATTATGTAATATAAAGTTTGTTTAATCACAACCACACTTTCTTAAATCATATTTTTTATTTAATAGGAATATTATTTTTAACAATTCATTACAACTAAAATTATTATATTCTTGACTTAATAATGTAAATATTCTTTTTTATGATAGCTTGTTCAATTACGGTTATAGACTTACTTAAATTATATTTTTGATTTAATATAAAAGAGTCAGCTCAGCTCGGGCTCGGTCAAAATGTAGAAAAGCTCGTTGAGCCCGATTCGGGCTCGGTACTTTTTAAAGCTTGGTTAGGTTTGACTCGAACTCGGCTCGGCTTAGTTTATACTAGGCTCGGTTGGACTCAGCTCGGACTCGGCTCGATGCCCATGCCGGTATATAAGGAAGAAGAGTAAGATTGTAAGCTTTCATTTTTAGATATTGAAAAAAGTTCGATTCTAATAAATTTCTATATGGAGCTAGAGAAACTTTTGGTAGGGAGCACTTCCATTTTAGTGAGATTTACATGCATGAATACGAATTAATCAACATAATGGACGAGATTCGTCCACTTTTAATTAGAGTTTTGAATTTGAACCTTGGAAATAAAGATACTTATGGTAGGAACATTTCTCCATTGATTAACCTTACGCAACACGAATTTGAATTAGTAGGATTAATGTAATTCAGATACCATAAAAATGGTCTCTTGTATTTCTATACCACAAGTAGGGATGTTCAAATGAGATCGAAGAACTGATACGAACTGTTAAATCAAGCTAAACCGACTTAATAAACCGAAAATCAACTCGATTTGGTTTTAAATGTTAAAAAATCAATAACATTTGATTTGATTTGGTGTTAAACCAAAAAAAATGGGCCACTCCAAGTCCGATACAAATTCAAATAATTAGAAAGAAATGTCTGGCCCATTTAAATTTAAGGTTAAATAGAATTTTTCCCTCATTTAGTTTTACGATTCCCTCATTTTTTTTCCAAACCCTTAACGGCGTTATTCTGACTACTACAATAGTTGTGTGAACGGCAACATCTACTCTTAATTTTGTGATCCATTAGACCGTTTGATTCATACATTGGAATATTGTCCTTCAGGCAGAGTTCCAGATTATAAATTTAAGAGTGTTTGGTATTACGAAAGTTATTTTTTTAATGTAAATTTTGACATAACAAGCTCCTATCTGTTGTTAGTATTTTCCTCTAATTATTAAGACACGTAATCTAAATTACTAAGTTAGCATTTTATCTATAACAAATTAAAGGAAAGAAAATGACAAATTAGAATTAAAAAAAATTGGTTGATGACTTTGTCTTTTTGTTTATCGTTTACCGTTATAACTTATATGTTTTCTTCTCAGTACTTCATAAACACGATAAGTCTAGATTGATAAAAAAATCCAGAGGTGCTGCATAATATCAAAAAGGCTATATGTAGGGAGGTAACTGGAATCACAAAAAATAGATGTTATGTTTATGTAATTCATATACCCTTAGTCATTGGCCTATACATGAATAAAATTAATGAATTAATTAAGAAGATTCTTAAATTTAAATGGATCATGGTCAAAGACATATTTAGTTACCCTTTAATTCAAAGATTCTTTGTAATATAAGATACATTCTTAAACCTGCAAAAACTGAATCAAACCAATAAAATCGATAACATTTATACTATATTGATTTGATTTTGTTTGAATATTACAAAAAAATAATTTAATTGATTTGATTTGATTTTACTCTAAAACCGAATCCAACTGGACCATGAACACCCCTAACCACAAAGACTCAATTTTATCGATGTTTGTACTTTGTAACGTAATTTGGTTTCTTATATTAAATAGATGTATCAATGAAAAGGAAGCGGCAATCCCTTAAATGATCAAAGCTTAATTTGTCCTAAGATAGTTTAATCAAGGGGCTTTAATTTTATATTTCCATCTATTTATTCCACATGCAAAACATTTTTTGAAGAAAAATCCAGCTACATGTGTAAAATATAAGTAACTACTAGTTCCAAATTTATTTATTTTCACTCAATGAATTGTCATAAATAAAGTGTGAAACACGACATGGAGAAGAGTGGCATGAATTAAATAGAAATAACTACATTATTGACTTTTTCCTCCCTCTTAATTATTAAAATCATTAGCCAAATGAATGAACATTATCCATCACTTGGACCAATTACAATTTATACTATGGAGATGGATCAAATCATACTATAGGAATTTAATCAAGTGATCCATTTTGACCCTACTACCCATAAAGAAACAGCTTCACATCTAAAATCTCATTTATTTGTAATACTATCTTCTAAGGGTGTATATGGTCATTACATCCATTAGAATTAATTGATATCTGTCATATTCCAGCTTAATGACAAGTAAAACGGGAGAAATTGGCAAATATCTATCTTTTGGACGTCTAATTACGTTTTAACCATCATTTCAAAATTATTCAGTATTTAGTTATGTATTTTTTATTATAAAATAAAATTTTAATAAAAATATCCTAGTCAAAACACGTAAAATTTTCAGAAACATTTATATGTTTGGACTTCATAAATCGTTCTAGAGTTTGAACTCTATGAATCGTTTATGGAATTTGAAATTTCAGTAAATTTTCGAGTTCAAGCAAATTGTATCATAGTTCTACTAAGGAGTAGGCGTTCAGACAGTTGGATATAAAACTTTAGTTTGAATTTCCAATTTTTGAATTAAAGAAATTAAAACCAAATAAGTTTGGATTAGATCGGTTTTCTTAAGAACGATTTATGATTAGTCAGTTTGGTTATTTTGAATTTTTAGTTTTGAGCCTATAAATTAAGATTCTTCTTTTTACAAAAAAAAAATGAATATCCTAATAAAGTATTCATGTTAATAGCCTTAATAATTTTTCATTCTCACTACAATCATCCAAATAAAATGTTCATTCAAGCAATGAAATCATCATCAAGGAAATTTCCAATCTAAACAAAGTAAATAGTGTCTAAATAAATTATACTACTAATAGTTCATATTCAACTCAATCACTACTTACCCTTAGAAACTCTATGCAATTTAAACATCAATTAATATGCTTAAAGTTCTTTAAGGACCTAGTGCTACAACTCCTGAAATTCCAAAAAGTTCGATTTTGATTTGGATTCAGTTTTGCCAAAACTGTATGCCCAACCCTAGACTTGTCAAAGCTTCGAAGTAATTGTTCCGTGCTTTAACTAAAGACTTTTTTATTAAAAGTTTATTTTCTACTAAATGTTATTACTTTTAATTACATTAAAATAGTGACTTAACTTTAATTGTTGGTTCCAAAACTAATCATTTCACCCAATTTTTACACGTTAAGAGGCATTGAATTACAAGGCCCATGTTGATTATGTAAGTGTCGTAACTGAAAGAAATAATCTCTTCATTATTTTCATTAATTGAAAGAGTATATATATAATTTACATATTTTTATAATAGGAAAATCTTATCATATTCTACTTCTATAACCTTATTCTACTTGGACACTAACTATACAAGTATGGTAATACAAATATTATGGTAAGTAAAAAAATACTAATTATATCACAACATTACCTACACTAGGAGACTAAAACATTACCTAAAATCTAGACCATATATACGGTCATATATAAAAAACCGAGGCCCAATATACATAGGATATACACGTGTATATCGTGTATATCCTATGGATATTTAACACACCCCCGCAGTCATAGCGGGCGGTCTTCGTACGCTGAGACTGTCCTTAAAATCTTCAAAAATGACTGAGGGAAGACCCTTTGTAAAGATGTCTGCAATTTGATACCTGGAAGGGACATGGCAGACGCGTACTTGTCCACGAGCTACCTTTTCGCGAACAAAGTGAATGTCCATCTCGATATGTTTAGTGCGCTGGTGCTGAACCGGATTACCAGAAAGGCAGATGATACTAACATTATCACAATAAACCAAAGTCGCTTTCTGAATAGGACAATGAAGCTCCAATAGCAAATTATGTAACCAACATGATTCAGAGACCAAATTAGCTACCCTTCGATACTCGGCCTCTACACTGGAGCGGGACAATGTCGACTGACGTTTCGCAGACCATGAGACCAAGTTATTACCAAGAAACATACAATAGCCAGACGTAGACCGTTTGGTGTCCGGACAACCACCCCAATCAGCATTTATATACGAGACAAATGTGGACGTCGATGAAGGATATAAATGCAAGTCATAGTCAAGTATCCCCTGAATATACCGAATGATGCGTTTGAGCGCATTCATGTGCTCAACACTGGGATCATGCATAAACAAACACACATATTGTACGGCATATGTAATATCTGGTCTCGTGAATATAAGATACTGAAGGGCCCTTGCAAGACTACGATAGCGGGTCGGATCCTCGTATGGTGCGCCGGCCGTAGCACCAAGCTTGGGCTTAGTATCAACTGGAGTGGAAATGGACTTACAGGATGACATTCCAGGCCTCTCAATGATCTCAGTTGCATACTTCCTTTGGGATAAGAACAACCCACCTGCATGGCGAGTGACAGCTCCCAAAAAAATAACTCAAGGGCCCCATGTCTTTCATAGCAAACTCAGAACTGAGCCTTGTCATGATAGACTGGCGTAAAGTATCGAAAGAGGCAGTCAAGATAATATCATCCATATATAAGAGTATATAAGCCAAGGAAGAACCACGACGATATATGAACAAGGAATTATCCGACATGTTGTGAGTGAACCCAATAGTCGAAACATAGTCGGCAAACCTCTTATACTAGGCCCGTGGAGACTGCTTAAGCCCATATAAGGACTTTTTCAACAAACATACATGATGAGGATATTTGGGATCCCTAAACTCCAAGGGCTGATGCATATAGATTGTTTCCTTGAGATCATCATGTAAGAAAACATTCTTCACATCTAACTAATGAATGGGTCATGCTTTTAAAAGAGTCAAGCTGAGCACAATGCGAATGGTAGCCGGCTTGACCACCGGACTAAACGTCTCACCACAGTCCACACCAACCTGCTGAGTCTTACCATCACCTACAAACCGAGCCTTATGCCTTGCAAACGAACCGTTTGAATTGTCCTTATGAGCAAAAATCCACATAGACCTAATAATATTAACACCAGATGGACGGGCACCAACTCCCACGTCTTATTATCAATAAGAGCATTATATTCATCGATCATATCAATTTTCCAATTCGGGTAATTTAACACAGACACAGGATTACGGGGTAAGGGTAATTTAAGAACATTAGAATTTAAATTAAAATGTCTTTTTGGTTTCAAAACACTCCGTTGACTACGAGTGACCGGTCTATGACTCGGGGGAGAATTGAGTGAATTTTGGGAAATATCGGGACACGTGACATACGGGCCAGCAGGCAGTGGGCCTGCTGGCCCAGAAATGGGAAAGGTAGCACAGCCTGAAGCCGAAACTGGACCAATTTTTGGATTGGGCTGGACAACTGGCCCAATTATGAAAACTGGAACAGATGATGGCCCAAATACAGTACTGGAAATAGTGGTGGGAGATGGGACTGTACGTCTAGTGGGCAGTGGGCCCGCTGGTGGATTTGGGGTGTGGGACACATCCGAAAAATGGTGAATAATATACAGAGATATATCATCATCTAAAAAATTATACGAACTAGGTACGGGATTACTAACCGTAGCAAACGGAAATTAAGATTCATAAAAAATTACATGGCGACTAATGATGATTTTATTAGATGATAAGTCAAAACATTTGTAACCATGGTAATTTGATGGAAAACGCAAAAACACACAAGGGGTAGACCGGGCCTGAAGTTTTTTAATTGTGGTGGACAGAAAGAGTGGAAAACACAAGCACCCAAAGACCCTAAGATGAGAATACGAAGGAGTCTTATTATATAAAATTTGAAGAGGGACGAATATGTCAAACCTTTGGAAGGAAGAACGTTAAGAAAATATGTAGCCATTTATAGAGCATGATGCCAAAAATAAGGGGGTACGGAAGCATGAATCAATAGAGTTCAGACAATGTTATTAATGGTACGAATTTTGCGTTCGGCTTTCCCATTTTGTGAAGACGTATGAGGGCAAGAAAAATGAAAATTGATCCCATTAGTTGCACAAAATTCCCGAAACACCCCGTTGTCATATTCTCTGCCATTATCACATTGAATATTTTTTATTTCTCGTTCGAATTGGGGTCTAATGAAAGCTCTAAATTTTAAGAAGATGGAAAAAACTTGAGATTTTTTCGCTATCGGAAAAGTCCATAAAAATTTTGAATAATCATCCAAAAAGAGAACATAATACCGATGACCCAAAGAACTAAGAACAGGAGATGTCCATAAGTCGCTATGAATTATATCAAATGACATTAAAATATGAGACTTAGATTCTACAAATGGCAACCTAACAATTTTTTCAAAAGAACAAGAATGACAATTCGGAGTACTATGCGCAATCTTACATGAAATAAAATTATTTTTATCTAAGGAAGACAAAATGGACGACCCCGCATGACCAAGATGAGCATGCCAGAAGGAAGGGGCAAGGGCTGCAAACGCTGACGGCAAGGCTTGACTCAATAGAACAGAACATGGTGTGATAGGATAAAGATCTCCTCTACTATCACACCACATGAGAGGACTCCCCTTCTTGAAATCCTTCACATAGAAACCAAACGGATTAAATTCAATAGACACTGAATTGTCAGTGGTAAATTTACGGACATACACTAAGTTTTTAATCAATTTGGAGGCACGTAGGGTATTTTTCAAGATAAGGGGTGGATGGGGGTGAGACAAAGTTTTATGGCCATAACCACGAATTGGAATAAAATTACCATTACCAACAATTATGCCACGAGGGTTGCTCAAATTGGAATAAGACGAGAGAGTAACTGAATCGGATGTCATGTGGGTAGTGGCACCGGTGTCCATATACCAATTTGGGTCCGGTGGAGTCAAACTAAATGTATGCATCACGGCCTCAATATCGGTCTGTGTGGGGCCTGCTACATGGTGGGCTTATGGAGGCGGGGGCCCAAGTACCCTTGCGTGTTGCCCCCGCCCAGTGCTCCTTCGGGAAGAACCACTGGCCCAATTGATATTGGGCCGAGGAGGCTGTTGGAACGCCCACTGGAACTGGGCAGGAGCTGACGGTGAAACTGGGTTGTTGGGCCACTGGCCACTGTTCCAGGCCCACGACCCAGTGGCCCAAGGCTGGGACCAGCGGGTCGGTGACCCATTGTATCCGGGATATTATCCTCTGCTACCGTTTCGACCACCGTTATCATTGCCGGAACCTCCACGTATGCCCCCGCGATTTTTGCCATTATTTTTCTGACTATTTTTGCCGCTACCATGAGATCGGTTTTGGTTCGAATTGTCACCAAAATTTTGAGAATTAGTGGAGGATGTCATCATGACCACGAGACTAGCACTAGTAGCAGCCTTTTTAGCCAAGCCTGTTTCTTCCAAGGTAAGCATGGAATGGGCCTGATAGAACTTCGGAAAAGGATTACTTTGACGAAAGAGAGTTCCAACGCCACTATAGGCCTCGGATAGGCCAGCAACCATCTGTAGAACAAAACGATCTTCACTAACTGGCGCACCAACGTTGCGGAGTTGGTCCGCCAATTCTTTCAACCTTTTGCAATAAGCTGAAACGTTTGGGAAATCTTCCATGTTGACGTGGAAAAATTCCTGTTCAAGGGTAACAGCTCTGGAATTTTGATTATCCTGGAATATGTCACGCAGCCTATCCCACGCAGCCATCACCGTAGCGTCTAGCTCAATAATCGTCTGCAATAGGTCGGTAGAGATTGTAGAATAAATCCACTGAAGGACGGTGACATCAAGTGTGGTCCATAATTTAGGATCATCCTCGCGTAAGGCACCTCCGTATCTTCAGGAGCCGCGGGGATTATGTGATGGATGACTTGATGCGAATGAGCGTGAATTTTGAACAACTCGGCCAACGTCGCGTATTTGATGTTTTCTATTTCAAGAATTAGAGGGATATGATTCTTGATGTTAGAAACAACAAGGGCAGGGTGAAACGTGTTCTTTGACGTAGACATAACGAAAGAACAATAAGTGATGGAGGGATTTGGAAGAGAGAATTGGAAAGCGGAAAACAGACGCGGAAACTGAGGATGGGCTCTCGGATTCTGCTTGGCCGAGGAACAAGAAATTTTTGGAAGAAAATTTTTGTTTGACCTATACTTCTGATACCATGAAAGAAATAATCTCTTGATTATTTTCATTAATTGAAATAGTATATATACAATTTACATATTTCCATAATAGGAAATCATATTCATATTCTACTCCTAAAACCTTATTCTACTTGAACACTAACTATACAATTATGGTAATACAAATATTATGGTAAATGTACAATACTAATTATACCACAACATTACATAAACTATAAGACTAAAATATTACCTAAAATCTAGACCATATACACGATCATATATACAAAACTAAAGCCCAATATACATAGGATATACACGTGTATATCGCGTATATCCTATGGTTATTTAACAATAACTTCCACCAACTAGCTCAGTTTGTTTCCCAATAGTCAAATCATTAGTCACAATTAGATGTGAGGGGTATCATGGCCCCATAGTTAAATATTCAAACAGAATAGACTCCTTTGAAAATTTGTATTATCTTATGGTCAATACAATATGGAGTTCAATTGCTAGCATTTTTAGACTGAGTTAAATCAACAATTTCAATTCTATCTTACCTGGGGTAAAATGACAATTTGTTAACCGTTACACTTTAAACGAATAAGATATTTTCATTATTTTTTTTGTCTCAAGTCTCTACAACATAAAAGTTACAAAAATTCATGTATGTTGTTACAGAAAAGCAACATTATGTTTCACACACTATGCAGAGGTGAATAGTATGTAGATATTTCAATCGCTAGTATTTTAAGATGAGTTAAATAACAAATTTCATTTCAATTCTAAAGAAGAATTTATGGATGTTGTTACATAAAAGAAACGTTACGTTGCACACATTTTGCATAGATCAATAGTATGTGCATATTTCAATTGCTAGCATTTTGAGAAGAGCTAAATAACACATTTCAATCTACATAAGAGTTTATGTAATACCGTTACAAAAAAGACGTGATAATTCGATAAGTAGTAAGTACACATTTTGTAGAGTATAAAGTATTCCTATAGAAAATGACTTTATTAGGAAGTCACACTTAATGTTTCTTGCATAAACTAGATACGTATTACACTAACTTATCAAAAATGACTGAGCTATTTACCTAGATTTAGAATGTTAGGAATTTAAAGACTCCTAAACTTGAAATTTTCATACTTATTTGAATTGTTTTCTTCGAATGTTGAAAAACACTACAATATTATTATAAGTTTAAAATACTACCAAATATATCTTCTTATAATTGTCCAACTAATGAAAACTTAGTCATGACCCATGAAAGCTATGCATGAGAAAAAACTATAATTAGGCATTAATAAATGGAATGCCACAATTATAAAACAAAGAGTGGACGCCAACACTCATGTGCTGTAATAGACAATGACAAAAGGAAATAAACAGTAAACTCGAACAGTTGACAATAAAAAAGACAAAATTCAACAAGAAGGAAGGCCAAGACAGTAAAAAGATAACAACGCAGTTTGACTTGACATAAAATTTAATAAAAATATTTTAATTTATTATTTTAAACGTTTCATAAAATTGTGATTACAAAAGACTTTAAACTGGTAATTTAAAAAATATAATAATATTTATATAGCTATAAAAACTTCTCATTAAAAAAAAATTATCACTTTTTTAAAAATAAACTAATAAGAAAATAATACTCCTATCAAACAAAATGAAACGGAATAGCGTACTTTCTTTTATTTGATAGATTTTGTCATGTGCTACACTTTCTTTTACTATATCCTAAAAAGGAATTTTTTTTATTTTTTAAAATAATTTAAATTTTAAATTGTTAGTTTTACTTTAATGACGTTATTTTATAGGGACATAAATATCTAGAGCATGTCGAATAATAAAAATTTCATTTTTTTTCTTTTCTTAAATTAGTGCTCAATCTAGTAAGATCATCAACTCACTAAAATAACAAAATTACCTAAATCACTACCTTCACCATCAACAACAAGAACAATATACCCATACAAGTGGTGTATGGGGAGGGCAGGGCGGCCCAATAGAATTAGAGGCCTAAAGCGAAACTTTAATTGGAAGCCTAAACCTTAAACAAATTTCATAAATATATTATTTGAAATTTTGTTTACTAACCTTTTTTAGATGTAAAATTATTATTAAATTATTTTTTATAATCAATTTCTTTTAATAAAATTTTATTTTTCAATTACATTGTTAAAATTTTATCAATTTCAATGTTGAAAAACATTCTTCTACAATACAGGAACTGTTAACATAATTCTATAAGCAATAACTTGACAAATTTTAGATAAAAATAATAGAGTTAGAATGAAAGAATCTGATTTAAAAAGTTGATAACTTGATATACCCCACTTTAATATGCTTATTGCAATGCTTGAAAATCTAAGAAGAAACAAAAGGAGAATTTGCAATTAGATCACTTTGTTCAACACATTACCATTATTGACTCTTATTTTTTGGAGAGTATTACTCTACTTATCACAGATTTAAAGAAAGAGAGTCCAAAAAAAGTTACAAATAACAAAATAATGTGAGTGTTAGCGGACAGAATGTAAATAAGCAAAACAACGTTTTTTTTTAATTTCTTATATTCTAAAAAGGTTAATGAGAATATAATAATATGAATTTATAAAAAAAAAATTGTACTTTTTATCATAAATAATTAGTTTTCTTTAAATCAAAATTTAACACATAACTTGAATTTGGTAAAACTTGAGGCCTAAGGCCTATGCCTTACTGGCCTATAGCTAAAGCCAGCCCCGGGAGGGTATAGTATTTACGCACGTCTTACTCTTACCTTGGAAAATAGAGAGGTTATTTTTGATAAATCATGTGTTCAAGAAAAAATATTTTCAAAGCAGATAATGGAAGAGATAGAATGATAAAGCATTTTGAAAAAAGAACAGTAACTACAATAAAATAATATGTCAATTGAAGTGCAAGAAATTATAGATAGTAATAGAAATCCAAGAACAAGAAGCTACACGCATAATACTACAACTACTAATATGAAAGGATAAGCTAAACAACGACCAACTATCTACTAGCTTTCTACCTAAATCAGTGTCCTCCATACTCTCCTATCATGTCCTCAGTAAGAAGATTACCGGAATCAATAATTTTGAAAATATATGAATTCACCTAATAGAACTATAACGACAGAAATATCTATAACATGTTCTATATTATAAATTTTAAGAATTTATTTATTTTTTAAAAATTTGTGTTCAATTAAATAAGATTAAATAAAATGAGAGAAAATAATTTTACAATCACACACAAAATTAGATCCAAGAGTGAAAGAGATTATGAAAATTCTCCTACGGGCAACCCAGCCCCCAACTAAAATACCACAAATTATATTATCCAAAGTGTTTGGCCCAGTGGCCAATACATTAGGGTATTGCTGTCTGAGGTTCCGTGTTCGAGTCCTCTGATCAGCGAGAGTGGAACTGTGTTCCCCCGAAAAAATCCCTCCATACGCGTAGGGCCAAGCGGTGTATACTAATCCGTAGGGTCAGGCAGGAGGTGGAGTTTTCTGGGGTATGGGGCCGTAATGCGGTGGGACCAGTCACTTTAAAAGGTTTACCCTACCTTAGTTTAGTCCTCCGGGGCATAGTCCAGTGGCAAAGCCTGGGCGCTATAAGGCGCTCTGGCATGAGACAGCGTGAGTTCGATTCCCCGCAAGCACGAAGAAACTATGCATGTTGGGGAATTTGACCTTGTCTCATTGATCAGTTGTACGCTCCCAGAAAACTGACCACCGGAGCACATCCCGCGATTTACCTGGTAATAGTGTTGAAGGACCGGTGCTATTACCTCCAAGACGTCTGGGTAATACCAGTGAAGTAGTCAGGCGCAAGCCTGGAAACTTGGATTATCAAAAAAAAATTAAAAAAAAAATAAAAATACCACAAATTACCACTGGAACTAATAGTTCAGTGAGAGAAAAAGATTCGAATCTGCCTATTCGAACATTCGAAGTTTCCAACCCAATACCGCAAAATTACTAGGCACGATGAATCCGACGGCTATAATTCCCCTGAAAGCATCATTTCTTTTTTTGAACTGAAAAGCGTCATTTCTTTTTCTTAAACAGCACCTTCCCTCCTTTTCTCTCTCTCTCTCTCTCTCTCTCTTATTATAACAGAAAAAAACCACCCCATTTCTTCCATAATTGTACTGTCTAGCTCCATTTCCTGAAAAAGGGTCTTAAAGGGTGTCCAAATCTTGAACTTTCTTTAAATTTGATAAACCACACCAATTCCTCCATTTTTTGCATAAGGATATCCAAATCTTGAATTTTGGTAAACCATCTCATTTCCTCCATACTTGTATTGTCTAGCTCTACAATCTCCATTTTTTTTAAAAAGGGTCTTAAAGGGTGTCCAAATCTTGACTTTTTTCTTAAAATTTGTTAAACCACACCATTTCTTCCATTTTCTGCAAAAGGGTCTTAAAGGGTGTCTAAATCTCGAATTTTTCTTAAAATTTGTTAAACCACTCCATTTTCTGCAAAAGGGTCTTAAAGGGTACCAAATCTTGAATTTTCTTGAAATTTGTTAATTCCACACTATTTCCTGCATTTTCTGCAAAAGGGTCTTAAAGGGTGTCAAAATCTTGAATTTTTTTAAATCATACCATTTTCTGCAAAAAGGTCTTAAAGGGTGTCCAAATCTTGATTTTTTCTTTAAAAATTGTTACTAAGACTTATTGTGTTATTGTAACTTTACTCATACTTCTTTTTTGATGTTTGCCTGAAATAGAAAGTTACCAACTAAACTTCCATCTTCTTGAAAAAGGGTCTTAAAGGGTATCCAAATCTTGATTTTTCTTAAACCCTTTTGTTGAATTGTTACTTTCTTTTACTGGTTGGTATTTCACCCTTTGGTGTACATTTTAAAGTAACCCTTTTTAAACCAATTTATATATTACATAGTTGGTGGAAAAAGAGGTTCAAAATTATGGTGACTTCTCCAAGGAAATCAATACACACAGTGTTGGAGAGAGTTGGTGTTTATGGATTTGTTGGAGGTAGTAGCCAGAAGAGATTAAAGTATGATTTTCAAGAAGATGAAGATCATGACACTATGGAAATGGTGCAAATTGGTGCTGAAAGGACTAAAAATGTGCTTATTTTGATGAGTGATACTGGTGGTGGCCATAGAGCTTCAGCTGAGGCAATTCGAGATGCTTTCAACTTAGAATTTGGTGATGAATATAGGGTAAGCTTTTTTAAAAAAAACTTTTAAATTACTTGCAAAATTTTGATCTTTTTATTGTTTTTACCTGCTTTGGTCCTTGGTGTGTTCGTTTCAGCCATGAACTGGCCTGGTCTCGTAAGTGCGTAGAGAATTAACCTTACATAATTGTTTTTACCCTTGATCTTTTTATTGTTTTTTACCAGCTTGGTTTTGGTTTTTGGAATCTTTTGAGTTTCTGTGATCTGTTTTGCTTAGTCGTTAAGTACATGTCAATGGCGTGTGGTCCCATGGGGGAACTAATGAGGTCAAATTTTTTATTCTCTAAATTGGAAAAGTTTGATTTTGATTTGAAAATTGAGTAGATGTTAATGTAAACGGTATTGGGCCTAACTCAACCCCAAAAGCTAGCTTGTACGGTGAGGATTGTCCAAGTCCATATAAGGAGTCCGTATTCCCATTCCATTACCGATGTGGGACTCTTAACACTCCCCCGCACGCCCAGACCCCGTTAACTGGAGCGTGGATGACATAATTTGGGGACCCAACATCGTTGAACATAGAATTGGAATGAGTCTGACTCTAATACCATGTAAAGAATGGATCTTGGGCCTAACTCAACCCGAGTTAGGTCCAAGATCCAGTTAGGCCCAAGATCCATTATTTACATAAACATTGTTTTGGATATTCAGATTGCTTGTTTGATATTAATAGTGACGTTATTAAGGTTTAAGCAAAATCATAGTTACACGGATTAGGGTAGTAGGTAGTCGAGCGTAGTCCTACTTACGCTTGCAAACTGATAATTGTAGTATTATTATCGTAGGCCCGCTTAGCCTATCATACTTGTTAAGAGTCCCACATCAGAAATGGAATGGGAACATGAACTTCTTATATGGACTTGAACAATCCTCACCCTACAAGCTAGCTTTTGGGGTTGAGTTAGGTTCAAGATCCATTCTTTACATGGTATCAGAGCTACACCCATTCCAATTCTATGTTCACCGATGTTGGGTCCCCAAATTATGTCATCCACTCTCCAGTTAACGGGGTCTGAGCATTGTCGATGTTGGACCCCCAATTATATTGTCCACGCTCCAGTTAGCGAGATCTGGGCGTGCGGGCAAGTGTTAAGAGTCCCACATCGGAAATGGAATGGGAACATGGACTCCTTATATGAACTTTGACAATTCTCACCCTACAAGCTAGCTTTTGGGGTTGAGTTATGCCCAAAATCCATTCTTTACAATACTAATAGGCGCACTATTACTTTATAGTCCCCTGTACTTTGATGTCTGCTGCTATGTGTACTTTGTTTAGCTTATTTACCTGCGCTAGTTACTGCTTACTTTTTTGGAATGCGCTATTATGGCTTATTCGCTTTTGATACTAACATTTTCATACTGCTTTAAATTTTTTTCTGACCGGGTCTGATTGTTTCTCTTGTTTTTGCTTTGCTGTGCTTACGCTTTGTCTTGAGCCGAGGGTCTCTCGGAAACAACCGCTCTACCTACCAAGGTAGAGGTAAGGTCTGCGTACACTCTACCTAGCCTCTTTCTCCCCTTTTTATTAAAAAATGTTCAAAACATTATTTTTGATGACATAATGATTTACTTTTAAATAAAATGCCATATAAACCCTGTCATATTGTTATTTGATATGATTCTCAGCTGGACTCTTCAAAAATGGTGATGTGTGTGTGTCAGATCCTCCAAAAGTAATGCATTTTTGAAGGATCCGAAGGGGTACAACATTTTTGGGAAGTCCGAGCAACATAGATTATCAGAGTCTATGGAGATCCACTTTCCTCAAGTCTCCCCTTTGTATTCTAGCTTGACCACTTTTTGAGCATGAAATTTTGATTTTTTGACAATTTTGTATTTGTGATTGTGATCAATGGAATCTCATGCCTTGTACAGTCTTTGCTGTATTGTACCTACCATGACTTCAAATAGGTCTTGCCTAATGTGGACTATACATGCAGATTTTTGTCAAGGATGTTTGGAAGGAATACACTGGTTGGCCATTGAACAACATGGAGCAACAATACAAGTTCATGGTTAAACATGTTGGCCTTTGGAGCGTCGCATTTCATGGCACGTCGCCTCGGTGGATACACTCCGTCTATCTCGCTGCTATTGCCGCCTTCTATGCCAAGTACGTTGCCGTCTCCTCTGCTTTAACTTTTTCTGCCTTGTCTTAAGTTAAGAGATATTTTTGTTTGTTGTTATATGTCCAATGCTCTTTTCTAGGGGAATGCTCATTGAGTTATATTTCTTTCTAGATTATTTTTGTACTGTAGTTAGGTCACACCTATAAATTGTTGGAAATTTGCCTTTGGCGGGAATTGCGACCGACCAACTTTAACGGCTTAAACACTAGTGTTACGCATATTGGAGAATCCGGTTCTTCACACATGCATGATCTACTAAGTACGTAGATAACCGTAGGGCCAAGAATCGTCAAATTTCGTTGAGAAATGAAAGAGATATTGGTCCACGAAGTGAGGTGTTTGAAGCATGGAAAAGTGTGGTTGGGATCAATTCTCCCTCATCGGTAGAGGAAGAAAGAATTGTTGTGTTTATAAGACTCAAAATTGGTTTGGGGTTTGGGACCTTTCAGTTCTTCCTACAAGCTTCCAAACATCATTTCATTATTCAAAATTCTTCATGGTAGCATTTGAGTTTCCTTTGCTCAAGTGTTCATTTGCTGTTTTATCTTGGGAGACAATTGTCCAGGACGTATAAAGGATACATACGGGGCAATATTGTCTTAAAGACAGAGTGCAACACTCGACTCAGCATACACAAATTTTTTTGTGTATTTTCCTGTTTCAAGTTTAACTTCTTTGTAATTTCAGTTTTCTTGTTGAATTGTAATTTCAATTCTTATATTAGCAGTTACTTGTAATTTCCGTTTCCTGCATCCTTTGTAACCAACATATATTTGTCTCTGTTTAATTACACACTTGTTTTCAAAATCATGTCAATAATCACTGCTAAAAAACAAGAATTAGCTACGGACGAATTTTGTAGCTAAACAGTAAAATCTTTCGTTAATCCTATTTAGCGATGGATTACCAAAAAAAACTTTTAGATATTAGCAATTTACTGACGGCTTAGCAACAAAGTTCGTAGCTAATTCCAGTTTTTTGGTGCTGAATGCTTCATATTGTTTCCCCTTTGTTAACAACCACTTGTGCCTCAATAAATCATTGTTAGGATGTTAAAAACGATTTACTGACATGGTTGCATAAATTATCAGGAAAATCATCTTTTTCTTTTTACCTTTTGCAAAGATGTGGGATCAATTCGGTACTCATCAAAAGAAAATTGGAGATGAATCTTCTTTTAAGTAATGTATAAACTTTTAGCATCCTACTTCATAAGGGGTTTACTAATTTCCGTTTGCTTTGTTGAATTTATAGAGAGGTAGAAGCTGGCCTGATGGAGTACAAGCCAGACATAATCATTAGTGTTCATCCTCTTATGCAGCACATTCCTTTATGGGTTCTTAAATGGCAAGGCCTACAGAAAAAAGTAATCTTTGTAACAGTCATTACAGATCTCAACACCTGTCATCGCACATGGTAAATTTTTGACGAACTCTATGAGTTTTAATGCATTCATCTCATATAACAATCCGACATATGAAAACTTTCTATTTCAGGTTTCATCCAGGAGTCAATCGTTTGTACTGCCCCTCGAAGGAGGTAGCAAAGAGAGCCTCACTAGATCGCTTGGAAGAATCTCAAATACGTGTTTTTGGTTTGCCTATCCGACCTTCTTTTTGCCGGGCAGTTCTTTCCAAGGTGAATGTCATGCCTCTTTCTTTCCTCTTTCCATTTTTGAGATGAAAAGTTAAGTTTTAGTCTTCTTTTTGTTTTCCCTCAATGCTTTCGGTAGGATGACCTTAGAGTAGAACTTGAGATGGATCCCACATTGCCAGCGGTTTTGCTGATGGGTGGCGGTGAAGGGATGGGTCCCGTGAAAAAAACTGCAAAGGCTCTTGGAGAAGCACTCTTCGATAAGGAACTTGGCAAACCTATCGGTCAAATGATTGTCATATGTGGACGCAATGAAGCCCTAGCATCCACATTACGATCACTCGAATGGAACATCCCTGTTCAGGTAAATGAATTACAGCATTAACAAAACTCTGTTCATACACGTTGTGTTGGCTTGACGATGGCAAGTATAGTCAAACCTCTCTATACCAATGCCGTTTGTTCTGATATTTTTTGGATGCTATAGTGAAGGTGCTGTTATAGATAACATACATATAGCATAATATGAAAGTCGGTTCCAAAGTAAATTAGGCCGTTATTGTGAAATGTTATATTAGAGAGGTCTGACGGTATCTTATATACGTTAATGTTCAGATCAAAGGATTTCAGAGAGAAATGGAGAAGTGGATGGGTGCTTGTGATTGTATTATCACAAAGGTATGTCAAGCTGTCGCCTAAATTTACGACGACTATCTCGCCTTTTTGGCAACTGGTGAAATAAAGGGACTAACAGTTCTGTTTCTGCACGTCATAGGCTGGACCTGGTACAATTGCAGAAGCATTAATCAGAGGACTTCCGATTATTCTGAACGACTACATCCCCGGACAAGTTAGTAAATTTGAGAAGTCGACTCTTCACTTCGAGTCTGGTGGCTTTACTTAATCTTGTTATTGATTCATCATTTCTTTTGTGTTTGCAGGAGAAGGGAAATGTTCCATTCGTAGTCGACAATGGAGCGGGTGTTTTCACGCGACGCCCCAAGGACACAGCTCGGATTGTTGAAGAATGGTTTACCACCAAAAGCGACAAGCTGAAAAGGATGTCAGAGAACGCGCTGAAACTTGCACAACCTAATGCAGTCTTTGATATTGTTAAGGATATACATGAACTGGCATGCCAGAGAGGTCCTCTTGCCAACATTCCTTATATGTTGACATCTTCATTTTCAAGCCTAATTTAGCATAATAGATTGAAGTTTACTTGCTTAGCATATTATGTAGAGAGTAGGTTCATTCTTTGGCCACAAAGGCTTGGTGCTCATTGTAAGATGTAATTATTTTGCTAGTCAAATTGTGATCCAATGAGTAAAGAATATAAGAGATGGAGGATTGCCAAGAAAAATAGAAGAAAAGAAAAGTGAAGGTGCATTTTTCTTGGAGTTTTGTGTGGAAATAGAGAAGTGTGATTATGATTTTTGAGTCTATTTTCATGTTTTTTTTGTATATATTCTTGTGTGGCTTCTTAGTTTCTTGCAACTGGTGACAGTGTCATTGTCACAATAAAGGTTATTGTGTTAGAGGATCTCTATGAAGAGGTTGCTTCCTATACTATAGAAAGATTTCATTTGTCCAGCAACTCCCAACAAGACTGGATATTTTCTCACTTAGATACTAAGAAAGTTTAGAATTATGTGCCCTTTACTTTTTATTTTATTTTATTTTGTTTTGTGCATTTAGCATTCAATAATTTACTGGCCTGACTTATTCAAATTGCCTCGCGTTGAGTCCCACTAAAGGGGAAAGCGCTTGCTATCAGAAGTTTCTTTATTTTCGGTGCTCGAACTTGAAACATTTGATTCAATGTGGAGAGATCGCATCCATCTCACCACACTTCTTAGTGATGTGGGGAACATGCTTGTTAATTTGTTTTATAATTGCTCATGTGCAAGCTAGACTCTTTTTCTTAGGCTAAGTACGTTTAAAAAAAATTGAAAATGGATGGCGGTGACACTTAAATTTAAGACCTTTGTATATTTAGATATTATATTGAATTGTATAATCATCTCATTAATTCATTCATATTAGGGACAATTTCAAATGAAATTTCGTATGGAGGGCAATTTCAAAAATAAAAATTATAATGTCGAGAATATGAATGAACCAAACTTTTGATGGAAGATAAAGTTAAACTTTTTTCACAATGTATAAGGACAAATATGAACGTTTTCACTTAGGCTGTAATGTGCAAATCACTTATGTATCGAGTGTCACACTGAGGGAGCAGACGATAATTTTTGAAGTTTCGTTAGTGAAATTGCAATAACTTGAAGTTTTAATTTTTGGGGGTTGGGGGTTGGGGGTTGGGGGTAGATTGAATATGCTTCAAGTATATGACACAATTGATGTCTTCCTTGTTGGTTTTGTTGGTGGGACTCTACTAATTTTATACATGTTCTTCCTTGTATTAAATTATTCATTTTTTTGTAAGATACTCTACAAGGAAGATCTATTACATCATTATAGGAAGCAAGTAGCATATTAATTAGAATAAATATTGTTTTTTTTCTGAATTCTTTTGCATATCTCAACAAAGAAGTTCAAAAATATAACTAGATGAAATTCGAATTTAAAACACATAAATTAAAATTGTAATATTTTGGCTATTAATTTGTCCTTAGGGGCGTATCATGCATATAAAATAAGGGGAAATATTTAGTATTGATGGAGCTTTTTCATTTTTAGCGAAATTTTGGTCAATAGAGTTATTGAATTGTTATATTGGTGGGAGATAGTAATACAGATAAATTAGTCAAGTTGCGAATAAATTATTTTAGATAACATTATTAATATTATATGTGCCAAGCTGTGTTAAAATGTAATGGTGCCACGTGGAGGGACCAGGTGGTTCATGTTATCAACTAGGTTGGACTTTGTTTAACTTAGGAGTCATTTTCAATTCTTTTATTAGTAAAAAATTATAATTTTGGTAGAATGAACGGGATTTCTCTACTTCTGATTTAATCAATAATTTTGGGTTTAAATATTAAAATAAAAAAAATCCTAAATATATCTTACCTAATATGAATTCGAATTAATGAAAACTTTAATGCGAGTATCTTTCACCAGATGAGAAGAAAAAAAATCAAAAAAAATTAGTGGTCATCTTTATTGTTGGGCACATGGAAGGTGGGTCATTAACAAATTTGCTGGCGTTGTCGACCACTTAGTGCTGGAATGTAATACCTGAGATATTTTCAAGAATTGGTTTTCACTATCATTAGAATAAAATTCTCCAAATTAGTATTCTTAGCTAATTATGTTTATTTTGCCCTAAAGTTTGTTAATACACAGCTATATCACAGTAGTTTGTAGAATTACACTAAACCTCCAATATTTCGGTAGATCATTCCAAAAACTACATATGTTATTCCATATTCAATTTGACTGATTAGTTGTAATTTCTACTTTGATTCACATAAATTTGGTCTAAAGGTCTTATATAAGTCGATTTTACTCACCTTAAATGTTTCAATTTACTAGAAGAAGAAAAATGTCACTACAACAAAAAAGTTGAGAAAGAAAAATATCAATGAAGTGTAATACTAATGTACATTTTAAATAATTTCCTTGTTATTACATCTTATTTGAACCGCGCTCTAACTAATTTTATGTAATCCTCTTAGCTTAATAATAGAATTTTAGAAAAACAAAAGAAAAATCTCCTTGGATTATTAAATTTGTTGGAATATATCTTTGTTTTAATTCAAAATCAACCAAGTGATTCGAAAAAGACCCAAATTCTTATAGTCCGAAGCTTAAAGGGCACTATTTTAAAGCCAAAAAATCAAAGGGGTTTATCGCATATCCTTCTATGACTTGCAGCAACTTTAACGACCCACATCAAACGACGTTTGATCTGTGGGTCCCAATTTTTTTCTTCTATATTATCTTTATAACTCGTGGACCACTCTACTAGTTACAACTTTTTTTTTGAATTGGTGTACTACTTGCTACAGTTCTTTTTTTAAAAAAAATTAATAACTCGTGGAGACCAACACGAGTTACAACTTAATTATAACTCATATCTTTTTCATTCTTTTGCTCTTTGCTCTCCCTATTTTCTTTTTTTATTTAAAAAGGAAAAAATCATCCCCGTATTTCATATGTGGAAACATGTACTCTACTCTAGTTGTTTGAAATTTCAAATAGTTTAAAAAAAAAAAAAGTAAATTTGGTTCATAAGATGAGTTATTGACTAGAGGTAGTGCTCTTATTTACGTGTACGTTCATGGACCCTTTCCGAAATTTGTGTTGTTGGGCCTGTGTTCAAAAAATCAGAAAAAACAGAAACCAAACGGAAAGACAAAAAACCAGAAAAACAGAAACTGAAAAAATAATGCAGAAGTAAGAAAATATCCGAGACCACAGAATTCACTGTGTGTCCTTAAGGAATTTAATCCCCTCACTCTACCCGAGGTTATGGATTACTTCCTCCCAGGATAAAACGGATATACCTGTCGCAGGAGTAGCGGTACGTCAAACGCCTTCGACTTCGACGAACTCAAAGTTGGCAACGAAACACAGTAAGACTCGATAGTTTTATTTGTGGAAAAAGAATGCAGAATTTCAGATGCAGAAATTTTTATTTTAGTGTCTTAAAAATGAGGCATTGCCTTAGTTTATATAGCCTTGAAGGTGCCTCTTCAGAATAGGTTGGTGACTGTTCGGAAAGGTTGCCTTCATTTTCCTTCCATTTCTCATTCACACCAACTTGACTAGTTTTATTCATTAACTAGTTTTAACAATCCCCCACATGAATGGGGAATGGCTATATGATGAAAAACATGCATGACAAAAAACTGTGTGATTCGTAAGCAAGGATTAATCGCATCTGGATAAGTAGATTTCTCTTTGAACTTTCCGTAGTGAACATATGTCGGATATACTCGATCAATCGGTAGATTTGATATCCTTGAACCGTCGAGCTTTGGTGTATACCTAGACAACCACATGTCACACAATTAACCCTTTAAACGTCTTTGGTTCTCATTGTTTTGTTCGTTTCAGCCATGAACACTGCCTGGTTCATAAGTGCGTAGAGAATTGGCCTTACAGAATTCTCCTTGAAGCGGCTTACACTTCACACTTACATAGGTGATTCCTAAATGTGTCATCCCGTAGATACACCATTTGATATACCTCGTACCAAACTTAGGAACCATTAAAAAGTCACAATGTTTTATCCTGGTACTGAACATTGTCTCATCACGAGAATGGACCAAAGAGTTATTGTGACAATGTTGAACCGTCATTAATGACTTTGTTTGATCTCTTTGAACCTAGATCTTGGGATCTCCAGTCTTCTAGGTAGAGTTACCGTCACGATGACTTGTCCTCGGCCATAGTCCCATTCCCCTTGATGATCTTTCAACTACCTTTCTAGTTAGGCCTTTAGTTAGTGGATCCGACACATTATCTCTTGACTTAACATAGTCAATTGTGATAATTCCAGTAGAGAGTAGTTGTCTAGCGGTATTATGTCTTCGTCGTATGTGACGAGACTTTCCGTTGTACATAAGGCTCCCGGCTCTTCCTATTGCTGCTTGGCTATCGCAATGTATGCATATAGGAGCTAACGGTTTGGGCCAAAATGGAATATCTTTTAAGAAATTCCGGAGCCATTCAGCTTCTTCACCGGCTTTGTCTAAAGCTATGAACTCAGATTCCATTGTAGAGCGGGCAATACATGTCTGTTTGGATGACTTCCAAGACACTGCTCCTCCACCTATGGTAAAAACATATCCACTTGTGGATTTAGTTTCTGTTGAACCGGTGATCCAATTTGCATCACTGTATCCTTCAATAACAGCAGGATACCTGTTATAATGCAAAACAAAGTTTTGAGTATGTTTTAAATACCCCAAAACTCATTTCATTGCCAGCCAATGTTTTTGGTCGGGATTACTAGTGTAGCGACTTAGTTTACTTATAGCACACGCAATATCAGGTCGCGTACAGTTCATGATATACATCAAACTTCCCAACACTCTGGCATAATCCAATTGAGAATGACTTTCACCTTTATTTTTTGCAAGAGCAAGGTTTATATCAATTGGCGTCTTTGCAACTTTAAAGTCCAAATACTTGAACTTTTCAAGTACCATTTCAATATAATGAGTTTGAGACAATGCTAGACCTTGAGAGGTCTTATGGATTTTAATTCCCATAATTAAATCGGCAACTCCTAAGTCTTTCATATCAAACTTACTAGCAAGCATGCGCTTAGTAGCATTTATGTTAGCAATGTCGTTACTATTATCAACATATCATCCACGTACAAACAAACAATGACTACGTGGTTCGGAGTGTTCTTAATGTAGACACATTTATCATACTCATTTATCTTGAATCCATTTGACAACATTGTATGGTCAAATTTTGCATGCCACTGTTTGGGTGCTTGTTTTAGTCCGTAAAGAGACTTAACAAGTCGACACACCTTCTTCTTTTTCCCTGGAACTACAAACCCCTCAGGTTGTTCCATGTAAATTTCTTCCTCTAACTCTCCATTTAAGAAGGCTGTTTTCACATCCATTTGATGGATTTCAAGACCGTACACGGCGGCTAACGCTACTAACACCCGAATGGATGTAATCCTCGTTACCGGCGAGTATGTATCAAAGTAATCAAGACCTTCTCGTTGTCTAAACCCTTTAACAACTAGTCTTGCCTTATATTTATCAATAGTACCATCAGCTTTCATTTTTCGCTTAAAATCCATTTGGAGCCTAAAGGTTTATTCCCTGGAGGAAGGTCAACCAATTCCCAAGTATGGTTGTTTAATATGGATTCTATCTCACTATTGATTGCCTCTTTCCAAAATTGAGCTTCCGATGAAGACATAGCTTCGTTGAAGGTTCGAGGCTCATTCTCCAACAAAAATGTTAGAAATTCTGGTCCAAAGAAAGTAGATGTCCTTTGACGTTTGCTGCGTCTTGGATTTTCCTCATCGGGAATATTTTCCTTTGTTTCTTCCCGAGGTCGTTTAGATTCTTTGCTAGACGACTCCCATTCCTTTTTATACTGATACATGGTTTCAAAGAAGTCAGCATTATCTGATTCAATTACCATATTCACCTGAATGTCGGGATTTTCTGATTTGTGAACTAGAAATCGATATGCCTTACTATTTGTGGCATATCCTATGAAAACACAATCAATGGTTTTAGGTCCTATTTTTACCCTTTTGGGTTTAGGAACTTGCACCTTGGCCAAACACCCCACACTTTGAAGTATCCCAAATTGGGCTTCCTTCCTTTCCACTTTTCGTATGGAATAGATTTTGTTTTGCTATGGGGCACTCGATTGAGTATTCGCTAGTCGTTAGAATGGCTTCCCCACAAGTTCGGGGTAAACCAGAACTTATTAACAGGGCATTCATCATTTCTTTCAGGGTTCTATTTTTCCTTTCCGCAATTCCGTTTAATTGTGGCGAGTAAGGGGCAGTTGTTTGATGAATAATGCCATATTCCAAACATATTTGTTCAAATGGAGATTCATATTCACCGCCCCTATCACTCCTTATCATTTTAATCTTTTTGTTAAGTTGAGTCTCAACTTCAGTTTTGTATTGCCTGAATGCTTCAATTGCTTCATCTTTACTATTAAGTAAATAAACGTAGCAATACTGCGTACTATCGTCAATAAAAGTTATGAAATACTTCTTTCCACCGCGAGATGGGATTGACTTCATGTAACAAATATCTGTATGGATTAAGTCTAAAGGACTTGAATTCCTTTCAACTGACTTATAAGGGTGTTTAACATACTTAGACTCAACACAGATTTGACATTTTGATTGATTGCATTCAAACTTAGGCAATACTTCCAAACTAATCATTTTTCGCAAGATTCTATAATTGACATGTCCTAAACGTGAATGCCATAAATTATTTGACTCAAGTAAGTAAGACGAAGCAACATTCAAATTTGAAGTCATGTCTCCCATTTCTGTTGCAAACGAAGCAACATAAAAAGTTTAATAAACGGTGAAGACTTCGAACCGAATCAGTTTTGACAGCACCAAATGTAATACACAACGGTGAAAATTTTATTTCTTCAAACCGAATCAAGGTTACACAAACAGATTTAAAATACTTGAAATGAAATGCAGTAAATTGTATGTTATATACTTGATAAAGTTTTTATATCTTCAAATCAAGTACCCAAATGAGTAGAAAGTTATGAAAACTTTAATCTCAACCGGAGTAGAAAATCCAAAGATTTTAGTCTCCAAACAACATATAAGTTCGTTACACCGAAACAACAAACATTTTTTTCCCAGTAAATTGTATGTTGTATACTTGATGAAGTTTTTATATCTTCAAATCAAGTACCCAAATGAGTAGAAAGTTATGAAAACTTTAATCTCAACCGGAGTAAAAAATCCTAAGATTTTAGTGTCCAAACAACATATAAGTACGTTACACCGAAACAACAAACATTTTTTTTCCCGTAAATTATATGTTGTATACTTGATGAAGTTTTTATATCTTCAAATCAAGTACCCAAATGAGTAGAAAGTTATGAAAACTTTAATCTCAACCGGAGTAGAAAATCCGAAGATTTTAGTTTCCAAACAACATACAAGTTCGTTACATCGAAACAACAAACATACACCTTTTTTTTTCTTTTTCCGACAATGTTCTGTAATTGTTAAACAAGAACAAATGAACACATAAATAATGACTAAATTCCTTAAGCTTGTTGTTGGGCCTGTGTTCAAAAAATCAGAAAAAACAGAAACCAAACGGAAAGACAAAAAACCAGAAAAATAGAAATTGGAAAAATAATGCAGAAGTAAGAAAATATCCGAGACCACAGAATTCACTGTGTGTCCTTAAGGAATTTAATCCCCTCACTGTACCCGAGGTTATGAATTACTTCCTCCCAGGATAAAACGGATATACCTGTCGCAGGAGTAGCGGTACGTCAAACTCCTTCGACTTCGACGAACTCAAAGTTGGCAACGAAACACAGTAAGACTCGATAGTTTTATTTGTGGAAAAAGAATGCAGAATTTCAGATGCAGAAATTTTTGTTTTAGTGTCTTAAAAATGAGGCATTGCCTTAGTTTATATAGCCTTGAAGGTGCCTCTTCAGAATAGGTTGGTGACTGTTCGGAAAGGTTGCCTTCATTTTCCTTCCATTTCTCACTCACACCAACTTGGCTAGTTTTATTCATTAACTAGTTTTAACAATTTGTAAACCCTAAATCCTAAATCCTCTACCTCAACTGTTGAGTTCAATACGTTGATGTAGTAGTGATTAGTATTTAGTGCCATGTTTATATTTACTCATTAATAGGACCGTCTCAAACATTTTGGGGACCCTATTTTAATTCGTAAAAGTGGGCCCTTAATATAAGTAAATATACGATTTCAATAATTAGATTGGACTAAGACCTGCGACGACCTGTGAATTATGGGTCTTTACAGTAAATTATGGCTAATACTACTTAATAAAAAATGAAAAAAGAAGCCCCTAAATCTTTTTATTTTTCGAGGGCCATGTGCGGTAGCACAGCTCGTACGAGCCCAAAGACGGCCCTGCTCATTAACTATTGATTTGTTGAGTTCACCTTGCAATAATATTGTTGTAGTAGTATATGACTACACTATCTTCTACCGACTATGCTGACCTTACTCTGTCCGCTTGTTCTTTAATCAGATTTTAAAAAAATACTGTTAGAAATTTGAAATAGTTAAAAGAATGGATAGACTTATTTTTTTAAAGTCACGTGATAATTTTTAATTAAAAATAAGAAATAATTTTAAAAAAAGTTTTCGTCAGCGAAAATAATATATTTTGTTTAAGGACAAGAGTATATATGCACCGCTTTTTGACGAGGAGTAAATTTGTTGTCAATCGCAAAGTTGAGGGGAATATTTGCACATTTTCCCTTAAAAAAGTAATTGCAACTCATAGGCTTGTTGTACACGACTCATAAGCTATTAAAATAGATACTTGTATTTTTAAAACACAACATTTACTTTTTTAAAAACTATTTGAAATTTCTAACAACTAGAGTAGAGTACATATTTCCACATATGAAATACGGGGAAAATATTTTCCTTTTTAAATAAAAAAAGAAAATAGAGAGAGAGCAAAAGAATGATGAAGACATGAGTTATAATTAAGTTGTAACTCGTGTTGGTCCCCACGGGTTATTAATTAATTTCTTAAAAAAAGAACGGTAAGTAGTATACCAACTCAAAAAAAAAGTTGTAACTCGTGGAGTGGTCCACGAGTTATAAAGATAATTTAGAAGGAAAAAAAATGGGGCTCACAGATCAAACGTAGTTTGGTGTGGGTCGTTAAAGTTGCTGCAAGTCGTAGAGGAATATGGGACAAACCTCTTTTGATTTATTCCAAATGTCACAACCTCCTTTAGTTTTTTAACTTTAAAATAGTGCCCTATAGGCTGGAGACTCCAAATTCTTAGCGAGTTGGACTGATTGGAGCCAAATAACTTTATGATGGATTACTCTTTAAGACAACGAGGACCACAAATTAAGAAAGAAAATAGAGACATATTTTCCCAAGATAATGTAACTGTCAAAGGTTTTCTTACTAGCATCATTCCTGGAATTATTCCTCCTTCGATATTAGGATATTATCATCATTGTTGGTGAATTATAAAGTAGGGTATTTCAAAGGTAAAGTTGAAAGATGAAAGAGTATCTATTAAAGGTAGAGTTTCAATATTATTCGTAAATTAGTGAGTTTGATCGTGCTTTGTGCGGTATTTTAGTAAATTTAAAAATGATCTTTTACAAATTACGTTGAGATAAATGAGATAATTTATTTTGCTTAGACCCAAATTTCTTTTCCTTATTAACAAATTATATAATTATAAGATGCAACGCTATTGAAAACGATCAGAAAGAAAGGTATACGTACTAATAATGATCTTTTTGAATTGATTGTGCCAAGTAAAGAAGGAAAATACAATTTCATAAAAGAGGAGAAAAAATAGTTGAAAGTAGTAACTCTTTTATATTTCTGAAATCTAAGTAGTATTCTCTTTAATTACATACAAACATATTATGGTATGTTTAGTATTGTTGACTCTCAATTATATGTAATTAAAATTAGAACATTGAAGCACCTAAATGACTATGCTACCACACATAATTCTATATGATACAATATAGCTATTGTAAAATAATGACTTTCTTTTTAGCTGAACTTCTAAACTTGCAAATATGAAAATCACGGAACACATTTAAAAGATGAGAAAGTCGGTCTTCTATCTTCATGTTTGTCAATTGCCAAGTAGAATCTATTTTCAAATACTTTGTAGTTGTTATGCAATTGTGTGTTCACCTTCTTCACATATAGAATTAAATATGAACGAATTAGAAGAAGACAAAAAGTTAGAAAATATGTAACGTTTAATTTATCTTTTTCCACTTTGATTTTGAAAGTTATTGTGTGTAAACACCTTAAATAGGGAAAGAAGACCTTTTGATCATTCATTTTTTTAAACGTCTTCCTCATTTAATATTTTTTAAATATAACACAATTAATTATAATTAAGAAACTTAAGAAGTGGCTTTTGAGTTTTTTTAACATAGCACATATATAAACGGGGGGAAATAGAATAAATGCCAATAAAATGAAGGGAAAAATATTTATTTCATAAATCAGTAATATTCTAGAAATTTCTAAATAAATTAAAGAGTATTATAAAGAGCATGAAGGAGAACCAAAGAGCAACAACCTTGTATCAAATGTCATTTTCGATGAAGAAGCAGAAGCTTGGTGCTAAGAGATAACATGATTTTTTTGTGGAGCATTTAAATTGAGAATTTTGAAGGTAAAATTATAAATCTAAGGAAAAAAATCAAAATTCCAATCAATAAATAGTGTCATGTCACTCTCTTTTGCCTAGCTTTATAATATATATGGATATAGATGGTAGTAGATTTTGCTAAAATTATTTAGCTCGCCAATCAAAATTATCTAAGCAACAAAGTTTATATATTTTAATTTTCATATATTAAGGAGTATAAATATAAAAATTCTAGACTAAACTAAAAGGTATGATGACCATTGTCAATGATTTTATGTCACGAACAAACTGAAAAAGAAGATCAATAATAGAAGTTCTATAACATAATAATTTAAAAGTTGAAAAAAAAAACATTCTAAAAAATCTTCATATAATAAAAGTATGAAGACACTCACTCACTTGCTAAAATAAATATCTTAGTACCTCACATAAGAATAGTTCATTCTCTATCAATATTTTCTTTATTTTGTACTGATGATCTCCTCATCGGTTCTACAATTTTGTGTTTTTGGTCTCCTCGTCCATTTTACAACAAACAAATGGAAAAAGAAGATCAACAATAGAAATCTATAGCATAATAATTTAAAGGGTGAAAAAAATTAAACATTCTAGATGATATTCATATAATAAAAGCACCAAGACACTACCACCAAAGGATGTGGTGCAACGGATGTGGTTGCTTCTCCCTTAACTAGAGGTCTCGGGTTCGAGCCATGGGTATGGAAAAATTCTTGGTAGGGAGCACTTCCCCCTGAATGGGGCCCTACGCAGCGCGAATCCGGATATAGTCGGGCTCCAATGCGGGTACCAGACACCGGGTGGGAAACCAAAAAAAAGTACCAAGACACTCACTTGCTAAAATAAATATGTGAGTACCTGACATGGGAATAGTTCCTTCTCCATCTTTTTCATTTTGTGCGTTTGATCTCCTCCTTGATTCTATAATTTGTACTTTTGATCTCCTCATCTATTCTATAATACTCTCCATTTATTGGAATGAGAATACCATGTTGGTGTGATTTTAATTAGGTGTCATAACGTGTACACTAAATTAGGAATTATGAAATTAATTACTAATACTAATTAAGAGTAGAAGTTATGAAAATGAAGGGGTGTGAGTTATGGAAATGACTCTTTAAATTAGAATAAAATAATTTAAAATGATATAAAAAGACAAAAAAAAGGAGAAAAAGATAATCTCCTCATCTATTCTACAATGCTCTCCATATATTGGAATGAGAATACTATGTTGGTGTGATTTTAATTAGGTGTCATGTCTTGTATATAATTATGAAATTAATTACTAATACTAATTAAGAGTAGAAGTTGTGAAGATGAAGGGGGGGGGGGTGAGTTATGGAGATTTTTTTTAAAATTAAAATAAAATAATTTAAAATAATATAAAAAGCCAAAAAAAATACAATCTTTGGCCATAGAGAGATGCCACATAGGATTATATATTTCTAACTTTATATTATATATTAATTGTTATTCGTAAAGATAGGAGAAAATTTTATATTCTATCAAAGGTTAAGGATGAGTAAAAATTATATAGGGAGACATGATAAGTTGGACGAGTATCCTTTAAAAGTAAAGTTTCAAAATCTCTATTCTATCGGAGGTGAAGAAATTGGTAATGATATGGGGGGCACGAGTGGCCGCTTGGAGGACCGCTATTTAAGACCTAGCGCAACATCATAAGATATAACATTTGTAATAACTTTAGAATTAACTCAGACCTACTGGTTGAAGTTGTAAAATTAGAGTATGAAGTTATATATTTCAAACATATGAGTCTAAATTTAAAAACTTTGGACATGCGCTCAAGTTGGGCTTGCTAATTCAAGACGTGCATGTCTGAAGTTACATATTATTTGTGCAATTCAAACTTCAGACATTGAGATATGAAGTTCAACTTGACAGTCCCCAACTTCAAAGTGTATGTCTAAAGTTCGAGCAACCAAACCTAAACTTTCGACCTGAATATCTGAAGTTGGCAAAATTTCAGCTCTATAGAGAAACTGAATCGTAAGTGTTAAGAGTCTCACATCGGATATGGAATGGAAACATGGACTCCTTATATGGATTTGGACAATCATCACCCTACAAACTACCTTTTGGGGTTGAGTTAAGCCCAATGTCCATTCTTTATATGATATCAGAGTTAGGCCCATTTCAATTATTTGTTCACCGATGTTGGGCCACTAAAATATATTATTCACACTCCAGTTAACAATGTTTGGACGTGCGGGAGAGTATTAAGAGTCCCACATCGAATATAGAATGGAAACATTGACTCATTATATGAATTTGGACAATCCTCACCTTACAGGCTAGCTTTTGAGTTGAGTTAGGCTCAAAATAAATTATTTACTACTTTGTGGTCGATAAAGTGGTCGACAAGCTTTAATCCCCGGTGTGGATGATATATAAAGTGTAATCATCATTGTCTTTCTCTGAAATAAACATAATATTGATTCCATAGAAATTGAATATTCTATTAAATTATTCTATTTATCCAAAGTTGGCCTTCCAAACTTCTATAACCAAAGGTGATCCCAATTTTTTATTGAACAAGAAATAATTGGTCTTTCCACGAAACAATTACACATAACTTTATATATGCAATGCGTGTTTTTTCATTATTAAGAAAAAAAGAAAGGAGCAGGAAAAGAAGAAGAAGGATGATGAAGAGGTGATAAGTTGGCAAAATACCAACTTACGGTTACCTTTTTCTTGAGTTTTAAGAATGTTTAAGTACTATTTAATAACTTAAACTAACTTAATTTGATGGATTTCAGTATTTCGGACTCACAAAATTAATCAACAAAGAATTTGATCAAGAATGATGAAAAAGATGGAAGTTGGAGCAAAAAATTGAGAAACGAGAAGATCGACAAGAGCACAAAATCGTGCCAACATTTTATAATAATGGAGCCGTTTACGACAATAGGAACACTTAGATTTTGCTAAATCTGAAAATGAGAAGTTGTTGCCTGAGTCCATAATGATAAACGGCTAGATAAAATTACTCCACGAAATTTTAAAAATTGAAGCTAGCAGAAAAACATGAAGAAAAAATGAAAATCTCTCCACAATCAGCTCCATTAAATAAATACACGTCTTTATTAGACTAGGTATATCAAGTTTTTTAAATGTCAGACACAAGCATGTTTCACAAAATATGAGTATATGTTTAATAAAAGATAAGAAGAATTGAGGAAGCACGGTTAATGTCGTTAGAAATTCTAATCGAACTGGGAAATCTTGCGATATTTATGAGTTCTAATGGCATTCTACGTGAAGTCGGTGGAGGCCCCGTCGTGAGGGGGATGTGGTTTTTTTTGTTTTTGCCTTTTATGGTTGCTTGCAGCTAGCTTGGTAGATGGGCGGTCAGGTCTATGAGTTCTCCCACTTTTACTCAAACTAAAGAAATATGTTCCTTGATTGTATTCATCAATAAGAAATATAATTTTACATAAAATATGAGATTTAATTACAAAAGGAATATAATTCTACCTAAAATAAGATATATATAATTAATAAAAGAATATTCGGGAAATATTCTATTACACCCCCGCAGTCAAAGCGGGAGGTTCACGAACACTGAGACTGGCTCGAAAATCATCAAATAGTATGTGCGGAAGTCCTTTGGTGAAGATGTAGGCAATCTGATATCTGGAAGGAACATGAAGGACACGAACTTGACCACGAGCCACTTTTTCGCGAACAAAATGAATATTCTCAATGTGTTTAGTGCGCTGATGTTGGACGAGATTGTCGGAAAGATATATCGCACTAATATTATCGCAGTAGACCAGTGTTGCCTTTTGAATCAGGCAGTGAAGCTCAAGTAGAAGGTTATGGATCCAACAAGACTCAAAGACGGCATTGGCACACCTCTGTACTTTGCTTCGACACTGGATCGGGATAGTGTAGGTTGCCTTTTGGAAGACCAAGACAATAAGTTACCTCCGAGGAAAACGCAGTAACCAAACGTGGAGCATCGGGTGTCAAGACATCCACCCCAGTCAGTATCAGAATAAGCAGTGAGACCAGTGAGTGAGGACATGTATAGATGTAATCCGAAGTGAAGTGTACCTTGGACGTATCGTAAAATACGTTTGAGGGCATGCATGTGTGCTTCCGTCGGATTGTGCATGTGTAGGAAGATTTGTTGCACGGCATAGGATATTTTATGTCTTGTGAATGTAAGGTACAACAGGGCCTCAGCCAGGCAACGATAGTGATTCGGGTCTGAATATGGGGGGCCGGAATCAGTGATGAGCTTGGAATTGGTGTCTACTAGCGTGTGGGATGGTTTGCAAGATGTCATGCCTGCACATCAAGCATTTCTTTGGCGTACTTCTTCTGACAGAGAAATAGTCTGCCAGAATGTTGAGTGGCATAAATGCCTAAGAAATAACTCAGGGGGCCCAGATCCTTCATAGTAAACCCAGAGGAAATGAGAGACATAATAGACCGGCGGAGAGCAGCAGATGATATGTACTCTTGTTGTAGATGAACATGGAATGATCGGATCTGCTGTGTGAAAAAATGATAGAGGAGACATAATCAGGGAACCGCTAGTAGCATGCTCGAGCATCATGTTTCAGTCCATAGAGCGATTTCCGCAATAGACACACATAATCTGAATGAATAGGATCCCTGAAACCCATATGCTGATGCATATATATCATTTCATGAAGATCTCCGTGTAAGAATGCATTCTTGACATCAAGCTGATGAATGGGCCAAGACTTGGATAGAGCAATGCTAAGGACAGTACGGATGGTTGCGGGCTTTACGACCGGGCTAAACATTTCATCACAATCCACTCCCACCTGTTGAGACATGCCATCACCTACAAGACGAGCCTTGTACCTCTAAAAAAAACCCATCAGATTTCTTTTTATTTCTAAAAATCCACATAGAATGAATAATGTTAGCATCAGGTGGATGGGGTACTAGGTCCCACGTCTTATTATCAATAAGAGCATTATATTCGTCAATTATTGCGGCTTTCCAATTAGGGTCGGACAAGGCATCCTTCGGATTTCGAGGGACATGGGAAGGGACAACTGAAATGGATAGGTTAAATAGTCATTTAGGTTTATGAATTCCGTACATGGCAGGGGTTTCCAAGGTCCGAGAGCGTATCTCAGGACGCGGTATGGGAGAGGGGTGTGTCGCGGGACTGTCTGGAAGAGAAGGAAGGGCATGGGTGGCAGGACCGGCTGGCCGATGCTCGGTTTGTCGAGAGATGGCTGCAGAATCACCCTGAGGCAAGTTGTTCTAGCCTTCTAGGCCACCATCGGTAGAACTGAGTGGGCAGTTTGTCCTGGACTATCCGAGGTGGGGACGGGTGTCGGGGTCTGGGACGACGGACTATGTAAGTGATGAATTAGAAGAGGGTTCCAGCCATCATCTAGAAAGTCGTAGGAATGCCGAGGTGGCGAGTTTAGAGATGTAAAGGGGAATTGAGACTCATCAAATAATACATGGCGTAAAATAATAATTTTATGACTTGACAAGTCATAGCATAAGTAACCACGATGATTGGCGGGGTAATCCAAAAATACACACGGGGAAGACCGGAGTTGGAGTTTGTTGGTGGTCGGATGAAGAGGATAACAGATACATCCAAAGATACACAAGTGTTGGTAGGAGCAGTTCATATGAAACAGAACTTGAGTGGCGACCGTTGAGCTAGAGAATTGTTTGAAATTATGTTGAGGAGATATGTGGCAATGGAGAGTGCGTAATGCCATAATTAAGGGGGAATTGAGGCGTGAGCAAGTAGGGCACGAATTATGTTGTTTATGATTCGGATTTTTCGTTCGGCCTTACCATTTTGGGAGGAGGTGTGATGGCAGGAAAAACGAAAGGTAAGACCGTTATTGGAGCAAAACTGTTTGAATCGATTATTATTGAATTCCCTACCATTGTCACATTGAAAATATTTAATACTCTTTTCAAATTGTATTTTTACGAGAGCACTAAATGAGGGGAAAATGGGGTAGACCTGGGATTTATTGCCAATTGGAAAAGTCAATAGAAAGTTGGAATAATAGTCCAAAAATAACACATAATATCGATGGCCAGCCGTACTTAAAATAGGGGACGACCGCAAATCACTATGTATGATATCGAAAGGTAGTAAAGTATAATTTGTGGATGCAGAAAATGGTAATTTAACATATTTTCCAAAAACGCAGGATTCACAGATAGGAGTCCTAGAAATACAGTTGCAATTAATAAAATTATTTTTTCTGAGGGAGCGTAAAATAAAATCTCCCGAATGTCCTAATCTTGAGTGTCATAAGGAAGACAAAAGAGCAGCAAATGTTGATGGAACTAAGGCTGAATTGTTGACGGCGTTTGAAATAAGGTAGAGATCTCTGGTGCTATCACATCTCATTATTCGTCTCCCTGTTGTAAAATCCTTCACAGAAAAACCAAAATGATCAAAATTAAGGGAAACATTATTATCAGTTGTGAAATATCGCACATAGATTAGATTCTTAATGAGTTTAGGGGCATAGATGACATTTTTTAAGATTAGCGATGGATGTGGTGGGATAAGGATGAATGACCAAAACCGCAAATGGGAATGCCTTGTCCACTACCAACAATAATATTCCAATTTAAATTACTCAAATTAGAATAAAACGAGATAGTACCTTGTGATATCATCATGTGAGATGTGACACCTATGTCCATATACCAATTTTCGTCTGGAGCGTTGAGTGACATTGTGTTCATAGTTGTCTCAATGTCAGTCGGTGCATAAGTTGAGGGCGGGGGGCATTTTTGTGTAGGCATATTGGGGACGTGGGTCGAGTATGCCAGGATGGACCCGTCGGTTCTGAGGTGGAGTCCACGAGGATGTCGGATATGGGCTAGGAGGAGAGGCCCATGACGGTGGGGCCCACACGACTCACAGCGGGTAGGCAGCCCACGGCAGAGGCTGCTGCCACTATCCCGGTCGCTGCTGGTTATTTCCTGCCGGCGGGGACTGCCCCTTCCCACCGCCATTGTTGTTGGAATTTCATCTGTCGCGGCCATTGTCGTACTTCCTGCTCCGACGGTAGTTGTGGGATGTTGCGGGTCCTCCGGCCGACAGTTCTGGTTTTCGGATTTGAAGGCCCTACTGTCGGTGGAGGACCCGACGGTGGTGTTGAGGGCGGTGTCGGCAATGCTGGCCTAAGTGGTGTTGCGCTTGATTTTCTACGTTTCCTCAAGAGTAGGCTTCAAACGGGCCTCATTAAATGAAAGTAACGGTGTGCATTGCTGAAGGATGGTGGCAACGCCGTCATAAGATTCGTTCAAGCCTTCAATAAGTTGCATGACCAATCGCTGATTAGTGATTGGTGCGCCGACGTTGGAGCGTTGGTCGGCAAACATCTTGAGTTCTTGACAATATGCAGACACGTTTGGGAAATCGTCCTGATGAACGTCATTGAACTGATTTTCAAGGTATAACGCTCGTTGAGTTTTGTTGTCGTGGAAAATACTTTCCAAACGTTCCCACATTTGGCAGGCAGTGGCATCAGTCTCAATGATGGTGTGCAATTGATCATTAGAGATTGTGTCGTATATCCACTGGAGGACGGCTATGTCCAAACGAGACCAGAGTGCATCATCAGAAGTCAAAGTCGAGGGTAGGTCTGTGGACTTTGGTGTAGGATGGATGATGTGGTCGATAACTTCGTAAAAACGACAATGGATCTTAAAAAGCTCCGTCCACGAGGAGTATTGACCCTTTTTCATCTCAAGGGTGATAGGGATGAAGTTTTTGATGTTGTTTACTGCAAGTGTATGATGGAATTTGTTTTTGTTAGCCCTGGAAGATGAAATTTAGGAGGAGAAGGGGGAGAGAATGGTTGAAAAAAAATACTAGGGTATCGTGGGGGTGGCGGCCGAGAGCTATGGTCGGCGGCGGTGGATGTATTTTTAGGCTATTGATACAATAAAGGAATATATTTCTTGATTGTATTAATCAATAATGTACAATATATATAGTAGGACAAGAATATTTAAGCTAGTTAACTAATCAACCTAATTACAATAGCAAATATAATTCTACCTAAAATAGGAGACTTAATTATAATAGAAATACAATTTTACCTAAAATAAGAGATATGTAATGAAAGAATATTCGAGAAATATTTTATTAGAAACACTAGAAGACGGTTGTGATATCAAAGATGTGATACTCTTGGAGAAAAGAAGTGAGTAACATGGATAATGAAGGAAATATAAAGGTCGGAAGCTTCTTTCGGGAAAGGAGGAAAGAAATGAATCAGAAAGCAAACTTCTTATAATTTCCTTTGACATTATCATCATGGGAACATTTAGTTTTCCTTGTCACAATTAGAATCTAGATAGAATTTCAGTTTCTTGCCAGTGTTATCGAATTTAAGGCATTAGATTAGTATAAAACCACTAGAAATATATATTACTTCATGGCCTTATAATTATCTATTCACAAGTCCTCAATCAACTTAAATATCATCAGCAGATTGTAGATGGACTTGGCTTAGGCTGGTTTCCAGCATATAAGAACTTAGAGGTCCTTTATATGTATTTATAGATATAGATACTACCTTGGTTACAAATTAATAGAAGCCCACTGATGCTAACATATGAAAATTCCCAGTCAGAACTTCATTAACCACGTTTCCTTCATCAGCTGAAGTATTGGAAATTAGTTGGCTAAGCTATATGAATTTTATGTTGACATTTAGCTATATGAATTCTAATTTGAATACAAGTGATAGACATTTAGCTGAAGTATTGGAAATTATTCAGTGATGGTACAATCCATTTATAAGGTATGTGAAAGATGATGTATCTAGTATATACACGATATACAATATGTAAATATGAAAAATAAATCTATCTTTTCCTAATACAAGATTACTATATTTTCCTAATACAAAATTACTATCATAATTATACATATACCAGAATTTTACTAATTATAGTAAGTAAATATACACAATTGCATGGGCCGATCATCATTCGGTATGCTTTCGGCACTCCCAATTTTAGCTGATCTAAGCCATCACTATCTTAAGATCTGAATTTTAGCTAACCTATGTTGGTGACAGTATTCTATCACATGTAAGTTCAGCAGCCAAGATTCACCATTGCTATGTCATCCCGCAGGAAATAAAAGGTAAAACAAATACAGTTGAAATTTTAGTTGATTTTATAAATTAAATCTAAACATTTGACAGTATTAGCGAATATTTTCCGAATATTCACCGTATATTTTATAATTATGATAGATGTATATGTAAGGTAACTTAGGATTCTTATTGTATTAGGAATCAACCATTTAAGAAAGTTAGGATTCGTACTGTATTAGGAATCAACCTTTGTACAACTATATATATTGTGAATAATGAAAGGAATTCCTAAGAGAAATTATTCTATCTTACATGATATCAAGAGCCTAAACATAATCCCTACTCTCCTCTCTCTCAAAACAGCCGCCGACACCCCCCCCTCGAGTTTCCCTTCGGTCGACGGCAAGACCAACAACCACCATGCCCACAAATTCTGGTTCCTCCACTGGCACTTTTGACAACTCCTCTCAACGATCATCGTCTTTTTTTCACCTGGCTTTCGCCGTTACAAACATCAAGAACTATATCCCTATAATTCTTGATCAAGAAGACTGTCAATATTCCACGTGGACAGAACTGTTCTATATTCATGCATGTGCGTACAACGTGCTCGACCATATAGATGATGTTGTTCCTCGTCCCACCGATATTGCTGAATCAACATGGTGTCGCCTTGACGCCATCGTCAAACAGTAGATATACGGCACCATCTCAAAAGACTTGTTGTGTACTATCATGAAAACAGGTGCCACGGCACGTGACCTTTGGGTACGGTTGGAAGAAATCTTTCAGGACAACAAAAATACTCGGGCCGTGTATTTGGAAGAACAATTCAACAATACGCACCTCGAGAATTTTAACAATATGTCTGAAAATTGCAAACAACTGAAACTCATAGCCGACCAACTTTCCAACGTCGGGACATTTGTTTCTGAAACCAAGATGGTACTTCAATTAGTTGATGGTCTACCGAAAGGTGAATACGATACACTTGCAACGATGATTCAACAGGCCGACCCACTACCTAGTTTCACCAAGGCACGTTCATAACTATTGTTGGAAGACCGACGTGCTAAACAAGAGGAGCATACTCAGAAGGCGTTAGTCGTTGAAGAGATGTCATCATCGGCGACCAACACCACCCCGCCATCCGCAAGACCACCAGCAACAACAGTCCTGCAGCGCAGGTCGTGGCGGCAGAGGCCGCGGCAACAACAAGCAAGGGCCAACGCAACCAACAGCCAGGCCCAAATCCTGCCTATTTCCAGTGGGCTGGACAGCAGCCAGTATGGCCCAACCAGTAGAACTGGGCCTCGCCTGCATGCCTATACCCAACTGCAGGGGCCCAGTTCCAGCAGCCTGCATGGTCGACTGGCCTATTGGGCTCTGCCCCAGCCACCAGGCAGGCCCACCAACAGCAGCAGGCCCACTGTGTCTCTGTCCAGCAGCAACAGCCTGGCCCTCACTGATTTGGGCCAGGCCTACAACACCATGAACCTTCAACATCCCGATGAAAATTGGTACATGAACACCGGAGCCACATCTCACCTCACCCGGTTGTCAGGTAACTTATCTCAACTACTTCGGTTAAAGTGTCCTCAATTTATTACTATCGGCAATGGTCATCGCATTTCAATTGAAGGTTACGGTAACACACACACCAAACATCCACACCCGCATTTCTTCCTAAACCAAGTCCTATACACCCCTAATATCATTAAAAATTTAATCTCTGTTAGAAAATTACTCGCAATAATTCTGTGTCTGTCGAATTTGACCCTTTTGGTTTTTTTCTGTGAAGGAACTCAATACGGGGAAAATTCTTACGCACTGCAATAGTGTGGGAGACCTCTACCCCTTTACTCAATCTTCCATTTTCAGACCGCAAGCACCTCTATCCCTTGCGGCGATCTCTCCTTCAACTTGGCACAGCCGACTCGGACACCCGGGAGACCCAGTTTTTAATTTTCTTAGGATTTCTATGCGTATTCAATGTAATAATGGGAAAATTGCCCAACACTGTTTTTCTTGCCCACTAGGCAAGCATACTCGTCTTCCATTTATGTCATCAAACAGTGTTACTTTTTCTACTTTTGATATTGTTCATGCTGATTTGTGGATATCTCCGATTGTTAGCTCTTTGGGTCACAAATTCTATCTAGTATTCTTAGATGATTTTTCACATTTTGTCTGGATTTACCCACTGAAATTCAAAGCTGAAGTTTTTGCCAAATTCCTTGAGTTTCAAAAATTCATTAAAACACAATTTGAAAAATCTATCAAATTATTCCAATGTGATAATAGACGTGAATTTAATAACTCGGCATTTCACAATTTCTGTTCTAAACAAGGCATGGTTTTCCATTTTTCTTGTCCCTATACTTCCTCCCAAAATGGAAAGGCTGAACGAATTATACGTACCATCAATAACATGGTTCGACCCTTCTGTTTCATGTCTGTCTACCATCGCCTTTTTGGGTCTATGCTGTTAAAATGGTAGAACCCCTTCTTAATATTTTATCAACTAGCACTCTTCAAAACAAGACCCCTACCAAAATCTTATACCGTAGACTACCATCATATGATCACCTACGTATTTTCGGATGCTTATGCTACCCCAACATAGCCTCCAATGCACCTCACAAACTTGCCCCTCGCACTCTGCCCTGTGTCTTCATTGGTCTATCTCCTACTCATCGGGGCTACATGTGTTATGACATTGCCACTCGCAAAATCATCGTCTCCCGTCACGTCACATTTGACGAGACAACCTTTCCTTTTTCGATCTCCAAAAATTTCAGACCACCGATTACATCTTTCTCGATGAACCGAGTCTGTCCCCGGCTATCCAAACTCTATACCAACAGCAGCCTACTGTTCCGACAGTCCCGTCCCCGACACTGTCCGGCACCACCCAACCAGATCCCTGCTCTTAGTCAAACACCCCTGCTACATCCAGCTGTGTCTCTTGCACCCCCAGCAGCACTGCTGCCCCCAGTCCAGACACCATAAGCCCGCAGCCTACCAGTCCCGCAACACTACTACCTACCAGTCCAGAACCAGTGGACATGCAACCTCCCAGTCCCTACCTCCCACTGCTACCCTCTTATCGCATGGAGACTCGTGCACAATACGGGATCTTCAAACCCAAGGTTCACTTCAATCTCTCCACACAAACTTTATCACACATTCCAAAAAATCCAAAACTAGCAAAACTAGACCCTAATTGGAATGCGGCCATGTACGAGGAGTTTAACGCTTTAACCAAGCAGAACACTTGGGATTTGGTACCTAGACCAAGCGGTGTGAATGTTATCCGGTGTATGTAGATATTTCGTCATAAGTTCAGAGACAGTGGTGACTTGGAGACGTATAAGGCAAGACTAGTTGCCAATGGCACTAATCAGCAGGAGAATATTGATTATGGTGAGACATTCAGTTCGGTTGTTAAACCGGCCACTATTCAGACTGTTCTCAGTATTGCTATGGGCATGCATTGACCGATTTATCAGCTTGATGTCAAGAATGCATTTCTTCATGGGGATTTGAAAGAAATTGTGTGCATGCATCAGCCCTCTGGCTTTGTTCATCCAGCAGTTCCGCAGTTTGTATGTCATCTCAGAAAGTTATTGTATGGCTTGAAACAGGCACCCCGCGCTTGGTATGATCGTTTTACCAGGTATCTTCTGCAGATTGGTTTTATATGTAGCAGGTGTGATAACTCTCTCTTCACTTTTCACCGAGGTAGCAGCACTGCTTATTTGTTATTATATGTCGATGACATTGTTCTTACTGCCTCATCTGACGATTTGAAGAATGAAATCATTGCTCTACTCAAAACTGAATTTTCTATGACTGATTTGGACAAGCTGAGTTATTTTTTGGGTATATTAGTGACCAGATCTGCAGCCACTATGTTCCTGTGTTAGCGTAAGTATGCAGAAGAGATAGTGTACAGGGCTAAGATGGCAAATTGTAAAATTATGCCAACTCCGATGGACTCCAAATCCAAGCTTAGTGCCAATGACGGTGCGCAAGTTTCTGATCCCACTTTATATCGGAGTCTTGCAGGTGCCCTTCAGTATCTTACATTCACTAGGCCTGATATTGCATATGTCGTTCAGTAGGTGTGTTTGTTTATGCGAGACCCCCGAGAGTCCCATTTTGCCGCCCTCAAATGTATTATCAGATACATTAAGGGCACACTAGACTTTGGATTACATCTATACCCCTCTGCCCCAACCAAGTTACTCGCCTACACGGATGCAGATTGGGCAGGATGCCCCGACACACGTCGCCCCACCTCAGGTGTAAAGTCCCGTAAAATTAAAAAAAAAACAGAATTTCCCTCATATCCCATTTATCATGGGCATTTTCTGCACTTTCCCATAACTCCCTCACATCCCATTTATCATGGGCATTTTCTGTACTTGGTTACAAACACACACACACACACAATACAACACATCAAATATACAATACAACAAAAAGGGAGAAAACAAAGAAATCGAAACAAAATAAAGAGAGGAAAAAAAAAGATTAAAGAGAGCAATTAAGGAGTTCCAAAAAGGTTTGGTTGAAGTTGAGGTTTTGTTCGTGGTTACGAAGCAACAAAGGTGAGTTTTCTCACTCAAAGTTCTTAGTAAAATCCTTTATTTTTAAGTTACAATACATGTTAGAATATAATTCGATTATTGAAAGAATGAGCATGAAGTTTATGATTGTTTAATAACTAGTTTGGATCGGGTTGCACGTACCGCAATAAATAAGTGCATTGGATCGGGTTGCACGTACTGCAACAAAATAAGTGCATTGGATCGGGTTGCACGTACCGCAACAAAATAAGTGCATTGGATCGGGTTGCACGTACCGCAACAAATAAGTGCATTGGATCGGATTGCACGTACCGCAACAAATAAGTGCATTTGATCGGGTTGCACGGACCGCAACATATATATATATATATATATATATATATATATATATAAATGCATTGGATCGGGTTGCACGTACCACAACAAATATATAAATGCACTGGATCGGGTTGCACGTACCGCAACAAATACATAAATGCACTGGATCGGGTTGCACGTACCGCAACAAATATATAAATGCACTGGATCGGATTGCACGTACCGCAACAAATATATAAATGCACTGGATCGGGTTGCACGTACCGCAACAAATATATAAATGCACTGGATCGGGTTGCACGTACCACAACAAATATATAAATGCACTGGATCGGGTTGCACGTACCGCAACAAATGTATAATATGTTATATGGAAAAAAGCAGGAGTACTGATTAAACTAAGTTGTTTTTTTTCTAGGACGAGTGGGGAGAAAATTTTGCACGTGAATATTTATTGATTTATTTGATAAAAGGGTTGTAATCTGTTTATTTCAACATGCTTATTATTTTCTTATAATGTGATTGTAATTAAAAATATTGTGAGGTTACTTTGGTCTGTAAGGTGAGATTCCCACTCAGCCCCGGATGGTAGGACTGACTCTTTTATTTAACATATTTCAGGAAGGCGCGATAGAGGAAAATCTCCGCAAGAGGGCTAGCGATCGTCCCGCAGCCTCATCGTACCACCAATCCATTATTTCGGATTTGGTGAAAGTTACTCTAGACTAAGTTTGTTTAAAGAATTAAGTTTTATTATATCGGGGAATGCCCCACATGAGATTGTTCTTCATAAACTTCAAATTGATTATTATATATATTATTTCCGCAAATAACTGTCTAATTTAGGAAGAAAATGAAGTATATTGTTCGACTGGAAAGGGATAGTTGTCCAGGTCCCATCACGTCCTAAAGAAAGACTTGAGAAAAGTCGGGGCGTGACAAGTTGGTATCAGAGCTAAACCAGGTTAAGAGATCTTAGGAACTTTCTTTGAGTTGGGTGTTTGAACGATTACTTATTGCGACGGTGTGCGCGTCACCTTAGTAATAAGTGAACGGAATAACATCCTAAACATTTTCCCTTCTTTCATACTCTTCTCGTGCTTATCTTGAGTCTTTTCAAAGACTTGGTTCTCGTACTACCTCCTTCAAAAGATTATGGAAGGGGATTGTGCAACGGTAAACTGTAGAAAAAATCGTTCCTCGATGTCACCATCGATGACGTGGGGGGAGTTCAGAGTCGCATTCATTGAAAAGTACATGCCTAACACCCAAAAAGATGCGCTCAGGTGTGAGTTTGAATAGTTGAAACAAGGAGACTGCAGTGTGCAAGAATACGATACCCAGTTCATGTGATTGTCGGCATACAACGCACACAGTATTCCTACGGACTTACCTTCAGATCGTCGACATGGCAATAAGGGTAGAAGGTTTTGCTAAAGCAAAAAAAAAGAGTATTCGCAGAAGAGGTTTCAATCGTCGGGATCATTTAATCAAAATCAAAACCAGAGGCAAGAAAGCAGTAGGGGTTCATCAAAACCGAGCCAGTCAGTAGGCCAGTCTCATTTCAGGCCCCAATGGCACAAATGGTTCAATCACCAAGGTAGCAATGTCCATGCCACCGACCCTAACACAAGAGGTGACAACCCGGTTTGTAAGGTTTGTCATGAGAAACATATTGGAGAATGTTGGTTCTCACCAAAAGGATGTTACAACTGTGGAGAACCAGGCCACCATGCCAGGGATTTGCAAGAGGAGAGTCCAAACTCAATTTTCTCATGGGAGTTCAGAAACAACCACAGCCGCCTACAAGGGAAATCAGGGAAACCAACACTGACAGGTCGTGAGGTCAACGACCCAACAATTCTAATCGGCTCTACGCTTTGCCCCAGAGGAATGAAGAGGAGGCATCTAATGCGGTGGTCACATGTATTTTGTTGGTCTCGAGTATTCCTGCATTTGTATTATACGATCCCGGCTCTACATTTTCATATGTGTCAATGGGTTTTGCTAAGAATTTACATGTAGAACCTTCCTGTTTAAGTGAACCTTTTGAGGTTATGACACCCATAGGGGCCTCAGTTTGGGCCTCTCGAGTAGTTAAAAATTTCCCATTAGAAGTGAATGGCAGAGGAACAATAGTAAATCTAGTACTACTTGATATGGTAGATTTTGACATCATTTTGGGTATGGATTGGTTGTCAGCATGTTATGCCATGTTAGATTGCCGACGAAAGATAGTGAAACTATCTTTTCCCGGGGAACCAGAAGTTTTTATAAAAGGTAAGATTGGAATATCCTCACGTCAGCTTATTTCCTATCTTAGGGCTCAAAAGTTATTAAGAAGTCACAAAGTGGAGTACGCATATCTGGCTAATATAGTAGATACCCAAAAAAAGAATCTCCAGCGGTGCAAGATGTCCCTATTGTTCGAAACTTTTTGGAGGTTTTTCCTGAAGATCTTCGAGGCCTTCCTCCGGATAGAGAAGTGGAGTTCGTTGTAGAGTTAATTCCGGGTAGAAGACCTATTTCTATTCCTCCATATCGAATGGCCCCAGCTGAATTGAGAGAATTAAAAGAACAGTTGAAGGATCTTCTGGATAAAGGTTTTATAAGGCCTAGTGTTTCCCCCTGGGTGCACCAGTCCTTTTTGTGAAGAAGAAAGATGAATCGCTCCGAATGTGCATTGATTATCGACAACTCAATAAGGTCACGATCAAGAACTGATACCCATTACCAAGAATCGATGATCTTTTTGACCAACTTCAAGGAGCCAGTTATTTTTCCAAGATTGATCTTCGTTCAGGATATCACCAGCTGAAAATAAATCCGGATGATATATCCAAAACAACGTATAGAACCCGATATGGTCATTATGAGTTCTTGGTCATGTCTTTTGGGTTAACCAATGCTCCAGCAGCTTTTATGGATCTCATGAACAGAATCTTCAAACCATTCTTAGATTTGTTCGTGATTGTATTCATAGACGATATCCTAATTTACAGCAAGAGTGTTGAAGAACATGAAGAACATCTGAGGGTAGTGCTTCAAACCTTGAAACAAGAGAGACTGTAAGCTAAATTTTCAAAGTGTGAATTTTGGTTGGAAAAAATAGCCTTCTTGGGCCATGTTGTGTCAAGGGATGGAATTATGGTAGACCCCCAAAAGATAGAGGCAGTGAAGAACTGGCCAAAACCAACCACTCCGACAGAAGTTAGGAATTTCTTGGGTTTGTCTGGGTATTATAGAAGATTTGTAGAAGGCTTTTCTAGTCTTGCTGCTCCCTTGACCCGATTGACTCAGAAAGCGATTAAGTACCAGTGGTCAGATGCATGTGAAACAAGTTTTCAGAAAATGAAGGAGTTGTTGATTACTGCACCAGTCCTAACCTTACCATCGGGACAAGAAGGGTTCACAGCCTATTGTGATGCCTCTAGGGTTGGGTTAGGATGTGTCTTGATGCAATTTGGAAAAGTTATTGTGTATGCATCTCGACAATTGAAGATACATGAGAAGAATTATCCAACTCATGACTTGGAATTGGACGCGGTAGTGTTTGCCTTACGAATATGGAGACACTATTTGTATGGGGTGCATGTAGATATATTTACATATCATAAGAGTTTGCAGTACATAACCACGCAAAAGGATTTGAATCTCCGACAAAGAAGATGGTTAGAGTTACTTAAGGATTATGACCTTAGCATTCTTTACCATCCTGGAAAAGCTAACATGGTGGCTGATGCACTCAGTAGGAGATCAATGGGCAGTTTGGCCCACTTGGCAGTACCAAAGAGAGGTATGGTTCGTGCAGTATAAAAATTGGGGAACCTCGGGATTAGTTTAACTGAGGTCGGTGAAGGTAGGGTGGTGGTACGTGATACCTCGCAGTCTGCCTTAACTTCAGAAATAAAAGAGAGTCAGTTTGAGGATATGGAATTTGTTAGGTTTCGGGAGAAGATTCAACAAGGAAAACCTTCACAATTTATAGTAGGAGGAAATGATGGTACCCTTCGGTATAAGGGTAGGTTATGTGTTCCTAAGGTAAGGGATCTAAGAAGAAGGATCTTAGACGAAGGTCACAATACCAGGTATTCCATTCATCCTGGATCAACGAAAATGTATCATGATCTCAAGGCAAATTACTGGTGGAAAGGAATGAAGAGAGATGTTGCAGAGTTTGTCGGAAGATGTCTTACGTGTCAACAGGTGAAAGCCGAACATCAAAAACCCTGCCTACTTACTTCAGGACAATCGCGTCCCATGTGGAAATGGGAGGCGATTCATATGAATTTTGTGATCGGTCTACCAAAAATACGAGAAGGTTATGATTCTATATGGGTGATTGTAGATCGACTTACAAAGTCAGCCCATTTCCTACCAGTCAAGACTACATATTGGGCACCGCAGTATGCACAAATTTATTTGAAAGAAATAGTGAGGTTACACGGGATTCCATTGCAAATTATTTCGGATAGGGGTTCCTAGTTCACGTCACACTTTTGGCAAAGTTTCCAGCAGGGCCTCGGGACAAAGGTCAAGTTGAGTACGGCTTTCCATTCGCAAACCGACGGACAAGCTGAACGAACAATTCAAACATTGGAGGACATGCTACGGTCTTGTGTGTTGGACTTCCAGGGCAACTGGTTGGACCATTTATATCTAATTGAGTTCGCCTACAACAATAGTTTTCATGCTAGTATACATATGGCTCCGTTCGAAGCTATTGTATGGGCGAAAATGTAGATCTCCACTTGGGTGGTTCGAGGTGGGCGAAACACTACTGTTCGGACCCGAAGTCATTCAAGAAACAAATGATAAAGTTCAGATAATTCGGGAGCGGATCAAGACAGCTCATAGCCGCCATAAGTCTTATGCGGATCATCGCAAAAGAGATCTCGAATTTCAAGAAGGGGAGAAAGTGTTTTTAAAAGTCTCTCCAGTGAAGGGAGTGATGCGATTTGGCAAGAAAGGAAAATTGAGCCCAAGGTTTATTGGACCATATGAGATCTTACGAAGAGTGGAAAATGTGGCTTACGAACTAGCCCTTCCACAAGAATTAAAAGCGGTGCATCCGGTGTTTCATGTGTCAATGTTACGAAAATACTTGCATGATCCAAGTCACGTCATCCAACCCCAAGAAATAGTCCTGAATGAAGAGCTTCAATATGAAGCAATGCCGGTAGAAATACTGGATAGACAGATTAAACGTCTTAGGAATAAAGATATTGTATCCGTGAAGGTCCTATGGGGAAATCACTCCACAAAAGAAGCAACCTGGGAAGCCGAAGACGCGATGAAAATCAAATATCCTTTCCTGTTTGAGTAATGTAATAAAATGTGTTTAGTTATGTTTCATGTGTGTGCAGTTTGTGTGTCTATGTGCATGTGTTACGACCTTATTCACATTCGAGGCCGAATGTTGTTTAAGGAGGGGAGAATGTAAAGTCTTGAAAGTTGTATTTCATGTGTGTGCAGTTTGCATGTCTATGTGCATGGGTTACGACCTTACTCACATTCGAGGACGAATGTTGTTTAAGGAGGGGAGAATATGTGCATGGGTTACGACCTTACTCACATTCGAGGACAAATGTTGTTTAAGGAGGGGAGAATGTAAAGTCCCGTAAAATTAAAAAAAAACAGAATTTCCCTCACATCCCATTTATCATGGGCATTTTCTGCACTTTCCCATAACTCCCTCACATCCCATTTATCATGGGCATTTTCTGTACTTGGTTACAAACACACACACACACACACACACAATACAACACATCAAATATACAATACAACAAAAAGGGAGAAAACAGCAAATCAGAAACAAAACAAAGAGAGGGAAAAAAAAGATTAAAGAGAGCAATTAAGGAGTTCCAAAAAGGTTTGGTTAAAGTTGAGATTTTGTTCGTGGTTACGAAGCAACAAAGGTGAGTTTTCTCACTCAAAGTTCTTAGTAAAATCCTTTATTTTTAAGTTACAATACATGTTAGAATATAATCCGGTTATTGAAAGAATGAGCATGAAGTTTATGATTGTTTAATAACTAGTTTGGATCGGGTTGCACGTACCGCAACAAATAAATGCATTAGATCGGGTTGCACGTACCGCAACAAAATAAGTGCATTGGATCAGGTTGCACGTACCGCAACAAAATAAGTGCATTGGATCGGGTTGCACGTACCGCAACAAATAAGTGCATTGGATCGGATTGCACGTACCGCAACAAATAAGTGCATTGGATCGGGTTGCACGGACCGCAACATATATATATATATATATATATATATATATAAATGCATTGGATCGGGTTGCACGTACCGCAACAAATATATAAATGCACTGGATCGGGTTGCACGTACCGCAACAAATACATAAATGCACTGGATCGGGTTGCACGTACCGCAACAAATATATAAATGCACTGGATCGGGTTGCACGTACCGCAACAAATATATAAATGCACTGGATCGGGTTGCACGTACCACAACAAATATATAAATGCACTGGATCGGGTTGCACGTACCGCAACAAATGTATAATATGTTATATGGGAAAAAGCAGGAGTACTGATTAAACTAAGTTGTTTTTTTTCTAGGACGAGTGGGGAGAAAATTTTGCACGTGAATATTTATTGATTTATTTGATAAAAGGGTTGTAATCTGTTTATTTCAACATGCTTATTATTTTCTTATAATGTGATTGTAATTAAAAATATTGTGAGGTTACTTTGGTCTGTAAGGTGAGATTCTCACTCAGCCCCGGATGGTAGGGCTGACTCTTTTATTTAACATATTTCAGGAAAGCGCGATAGAGGAAAATCACCGCAAGAGGGCTAGCGATCGTCCCGCAGCCTCATCATACCACCAATCCATTATTTCGGATTTGGTGAAACTTACTTTAGACTAAGTTTGTTTAAAGAATTAAGTTTTATTATATCGGGGAATGCCCCACATGAGATTGTTCTTCGTAAACTTCAAATTGATTATTATATATATTATTTCAGCAAATACCTGTCTAATTTAGGAAGAAAATGAAGTATATGGTTCGCCTGGAAAGGGATAGTTGTCCAGGTGCCATCACGTCCTAAAGAAAGACTTGAGAAAAGTCGGGGCGTGACATCAGGGTACTGTGTATTTCTTGGGGATAATCTTATCTCATGGTCCGCCAAGCGGCAGGCCACGCTATCCATGTCGAGTGCTGAAGCAGAATATCGCGGAGTTGCTAATGTCGTTGCTGAGATCTGTTGGCTCCAAAATCTTCTTTTGGAGCTCTAGTGTCCACTACGAAAGGCGTCTATAGTCTATTGTGATAACATATCTGTCATCTATATGTCTCATAATCCGGTCCAACATCAGCGAACTAAGCATATTGAGATGGATATCCACTTTGTGCGAGAGAAGGTTGCCCGTGGTCAGGTCAAAATATTACACGTGCCTTCTTCTTATCAGTATGCATACATTTTCACAAAGGGACTACCGAGACAGCTCTTCACCGACTTCCGATTCAGCCTTATCGTTTGGCCTCCTCCTGCTCCGTCTGAGGGGGAGTATTATCGAATATTCTCTGAATATTCACCATATATTTTGTAATTATGATAGATGTATATGTAAGATAACTTAGGATTCTTATTGTATTAGGAATCAACCTTTTAAGGTAAGTTAGGATTCACATTGTATTAGGAATCAATATTTGTACAACTATATATATTGTGAATAATGAAAGAAATTCCTAAGAAAAATTATTCTATCTTACAGACAGGACTCGGAGAAAGTTGGCCTCTGACAAAAACTCGGACAAGATCGCCATAGTGCTAGAAATTTGTCCAATTACAACATTTTGAGCTACCATAGCTTGCTTCCTTTCCTACTTTCTGTTATTTCTTCTTTTCCTTAATATATTTTTGTTTAACAGCTGGGGATTGCCTTTGGTGCCTCACTAATAATTGTTTAGAGATCGTAGCTCATTACTATTTCCTATGAGCCTCATATTACACTCATTCTCTATTTTTATGCAAGATTGTGTACTATGCTTCAATCTCAATATAAAAAAGCAGTCCGGTGCACTAAACTCCTACTATGTACGAGGTCTGAAAAAGAGCCGGACCACAAGGGTTTATTGTACGCCGTCTTACCTCACATATCAAATAAAATTTGTAATCACCACATTGGGCCCGTGCTCAGCACGGGCGCCCTCTATCTAGTGTTATTATAAACTTGAAAACAATAGATAAAGGGCCAATCATTGGTCCAGTGCAAGTTTGTTACAAGAAGCAGCACATGAACACCAATTTAGAGTGGAAAATGCATTTTTGATCTTCAAATGGTCTGGTATTTAATTTTTGCCTTTTAGCAATCGATTTTATGCTGCTAAACATAAATTCTTTAGTTAGGTGGGCATAACTTATGAAATATTATGATGCGAAATTATAAATTTATTTTCTACGAAAAAGTTATTTGTTATGAAAGGCAAATATTAAAGACCGACACAAAATATGAAAAAGTTGAAATGACCCCAAGTGCAAGTTGTTGGACAATTCGAACGAATGCCCTATCTTGAGTGGTCTTTAATTTTTGCCCCTCAAATCGCTAGTCTTTAATTTTTGCCTTTTAGCACTTTAAGTAACAAAAAAGTGGCCGAGAATATTTCTGGTATCGAAAAAAAATCGGCGTACCATTATCTATGACCTAACTTCACATAAAAAATGTATTTTGTCCGACATACGTTCTGTAGGAATTAAATTATCGGGCATAACTTCATTTTTATAGAATTTATGCTGAACAAGGCAGAACTTATGTCGGACAAGGCAAATTTTTTATAAACTTATGCACAGCGAATTAGTTACTACACAACTTATGTCGGGTAACTTCATTTCTACCGAACTTATGTGTTGGGGATCGAATTCAGAATCCCTATTTCGTACACCAGCGAATAAGGATATTTTGACCCACAATTTTTCATTAAATAAGAAGCATGGACAAAAATTAAAGACTAGAGATTTGAGGGGCAAAAATTGAAGACTAGTCCGTATGAAGGAAATCCGCGCAAAAAATAAGTAATTGCACGATGTTCCCTTCAAATGGATCGATCTTTAATTTTTTTCCCTTCAAATGGTTGGTCTTTAATTTGTCATGGTATTTAATTTTTGCCTTTCAAATTTAAATTTATTTCTGTAAGGATATAAGTTCTTTACATAACTTGTGGATATTATGACGCGTAATTTATTTTCTTATAAATAGAAATTCAATTTTGAAAGGAAAAAATTTAAGAACAACACAAAATAGAGACAAAAGTGAAAATGACCCACCAAAAAAAGAAAAGGAAGTTGGTTACGAGAAGTCAAGTGACCAATGAACATGCATCGATACTGAGAAAAGGACCAAAATAGTACATTATGTTTGGGTTTGGACTTTGGACCTAAAATCATAGGAAAAATATCTAAAATATACCCTAATATTTACCGAGATTTGCTGCAAAACACATAACCTTTACGATGGTCATATTATCCCCTGAATATATTTTTATGGCATTTTTTTGACATTTATCTATAAAAATCCAATCAAAATTCAGCGCGACACAAGTTGAGACTCGATTATGAAAGAATATAGTAATTCACAAGATTAAATTCCAAGAGAATCAACTGCTTTCTTCATGAAAAAAAATTAAGAACATATGAGAGAATTCTAATTTTTTGTTTTGTTCAAAGAGTGAAATGACCTGAATATGACCAGACTTCTTTATTTTTTTAATCTTTTGTTCAACACCTGTTTGAATTGTTATCCAACTCACTCGATAAATGTCAAAGAAATTCCTTAAGAATATATTCAGGGGGTAATATGGCCCCTCTCCCCCATAAAGGTTAGGCATGTTACGACAAATTCGAACAAAAATTAGAGTGTATTTTAGGCATTTTTCCAAAAGCATACATGTTCTTTTATATGGAACATTAATAGTCCATTATGTTTGCATAAGTGTTGCACTTTTAGTCAACTCCCAAATACTAAGTTAAAAATTTAACGGGAGGCTGCAGGTACTATGGATCCTCTGACATTCAATCGGGTTGCTTTTTCAGGGCAAAAATGCCCCAAAACTATTTTAAAAGGTCTAAAAATATCCTTCATTCATCTATTTTGCTAAAAAGATCCCTCAATTTAAAACTTTTGATTCATTTATGCTCTTTGACTAACGATCTAACACTAAAATAAGAACGCCTATGGTTTTAGGTCCAAACCAAAGATAATGTACTATTTTGGTCCTTTTCTCCATCGATCCTATTGAGTCCAGTTCAATGAGAAAGCCCAATAGATGGCATCGTTAAGCCCATCTTCAACTACCGTCCGTCACCATTAATACCCAATTTCCTTTCACTTCTTCACCGGAAACAAAAGCTTTCACTATTTCGCTGGTCAAATTATCTCTCTCTTCTCCCAAAAAATCCAGTGAGTAAAATTACGATTATGCCCTCCAAGCTCGTTTTCTCTTCATTTTTAGTGTTGCTTTTGGTACTCTTATGATGGTAATTCATATTTTACTGTGGAAATTGTTCAATTGATTGCATAATTCAGTTAAAATAACCCGATTGGAAATTAGGGGGAAATGCTAGTTCAGAGCTCTTGCTTATGGAATTTGATTGAAAAAAAAACTTAGAATTGGAAATAATGATGATGCTAGATTTGTGTTTTTATGGTGACATATGGAACATCATAATGTGTGACAAATAGAGACGGATCTCGGGATTTAAAGTTTATGAAACGACCTTAAGTTAATATACAATAATAACCAGCTATCCAGTCAAATATTTAGTAGATTTTGTTAAATACATATACATGGTTGAGATAAAATCTACTTGGTTCCCGTGAAAGAGCCAAGGCTGCCACTATAATTGATGTTATGCGAAATATATGTTTAGCAACTTAATTATATGATTTGCTAAAGCATGTTTAAATAATCAGAGGCAGAGGTAGGATTTTGAGTTTATGGGTTCTGAATTCTAGAAAACACAACTTATTGGGTTCTTGATACATTATTTATGCATATTAAGTGAATTTTTAAACACCAATACAAGATTTGGGCCGCTTCGCCCTTGTGTTTAATGGATGATTTCTAGTAAGATATGAAGGGTTGGAAATGAAAGGGCGAGGATGACTTGGAAACTTGAAAAATAAAAGGAACAAGGGGCGAGAGGGAATATGTAGGACTAGATGGCAGATTATCTGAATATTACTTAGATGCATAGCTAGTTATCTGATGTAGTTGAAGTGAATCATAACTTTTGATGTTGGAGTCATGTTAGTTGTATTGCAATTATTAGTTATCTGATGCTTGATGAGTGCATTTGCAGATTGGTGTTTTAGCCTCTTTGGCTGGAAAGTGTAATTTCCCAAGGAAAATGGTAAGGAAAGCAAATTTTCTTATATATCTTCATTACTTTAGTGGCAATTATCTCTCTCTGACTTGATGAAAACAATGTTTTTTTTACTTTTGGTAATTAAACATGGACCTTTTTCATGGTTTGGTGCACTAAGTGAGTTACAAGGCTTACATTTCATATGTTCATCATTCCACTATTTTGGAGTTATACTTTGGTTTCTTTGAAGAGAAATAAATAAATAAATGAAAAATGGTATGTTGACTATGTTCTGTTTTCAACACGTCTTGGCAATAAGGATCTGTTATTGACAATATGGGATGGATTGCTATCTTTTCTTTGATTTGTACTCACTTCAAAATGTCTATAGTCAAATGGCGATAAACAACACAGTAATGGGACTTAGATACGATTTGGATACATGCAAGCAGAATAATAGATTATAAATTTATTATTGGAAATAACACGACCGAAATTCCTACTGAATTGAAAGGACAAAAATTCCAAGCGAAATTGAAGCACATAAATAATCTTAGGTCTAACTTAACATCTATGATAACAATTGGCATATGAAATCAATCATCCCGATTGAAACACCACAAAGATATTTATCAATCTCAAAATGTGTCAAAACCTCTAAACAACGAGTTCAACCGTATATGTAGCTAATGCCTAAGTTTGAGAAAAGACAAAATTGCCCAAAACTGAAAAGCCCCCCAATTTGTCAGACCAATGCGACGCACTGGACCAATTCCTCAATTTAAGAGGCGTCGCACAGAGTCGTAATTTCCAGCACACTTAACTTGTGTATCTGTGCAAGACGTCCAGCCTTACCTCCTTCTGTGTCCTCCACTGAACCATCGATGCAACCAATGCCTGCGCGGCGTGCTGGACTTCATTTTCCAGCAGCTTCATTTTCAGCCTCTTCCAAGCCGTCGACGAGCCGCTAACGTGATATTCTTTGCACGATCTTCAAAATGGCTCTCCATGCATCTTCTAACTACTCTTGAGGATCGTGTAACTCGTTGATGTGCAATCCTTGGACGCTCTTGATCTTGGAACGAGTAGACAGTCTTTTTAATAGTTCTGGATCATCCGTAATGTGCATCGTGCTATCCAGGGTCGTATGAGGACTCTATTTGTGTTCACGATGAATTTTCTGTATTCAACTCCAATGAATTTCTCCTCTCTATTTTATTCACTCTAATCTTTTTGTTTTAGGGGGTAAGGGAGATGCTAGCCTGAGAATAGGGTCTTGGAACATTGGGACTTTAACGGGGAAGTCCATAGAGCTAGTTAAGATTCTTAAGAAAAGAAAGAATAATATAGCATGTGTCCAGGAGATCAAATGGGTAGGACCTAAGGCTAAGGATGTAGATGGGTATAAGTTATGGTTCTCGGGTAGGTCGAAGTATAGGAATGGGGTAGGCATTTTGATAGATAGAGAGCTAAGGGATCAGGTGGTAGAGGTTAGATGGGTCAATGACAGGATGATGGCGATTAAGTTGGTAGTTGGAGGATTCACTATGAACATTATTAGTGCGTACACGCCGCAGACGGGCTTGAACGAGGAGGAGAAGAGGCGCTTTTGAGAGGATTTGGACGAAGTGGTAGGAGGTATACCACCCACTGAGAAGTTATTTGTACGAGGGGATTTCAATGGACATATTGGGGCATTTCTGGGGGGTTATGACGACGTGCATCGAGCTTTTGGCCTCGGGGACAAAAACGGTGGAGGCGTCTCACTTTAGAGTTTGCTAGAGCTTTTGGGATGGTGATAGTCAATTCGAGGTTCCTGAGTAAGGAGGAGCATTTTGTGACTATCCGTAGTTCGGTGGCTAAGACTCGGTTGACAATGGTCTTTGTAAAAACTGTAAGGTTATTCCGAAAGTGTATCTTACAACCCAACATAAGTTTTTGGTGATGGATTTGAAAATCAGGATGGAGAAGAAGAGGAGGGTTGTGGATGACAGGTTAAGAATCAAATAGGGGAGTTTGACCATGGCTAGTGCAAAGGAGATGAGGGAGAGGTTTATGGCCAAAGGGGTTTGGGGAGTAGTGGGGATGCGACCGGTATGTGGGATAGGACGGCTAGTTGCATTCGGGAGATTGCTAGAGAAGTGTTAGGGGTCTCACGGAGTAGCCGTGTTGGGTATCGAGGGGATTGGTGGTGGAATGGTAAAGTCCAAGAGAAGGTGGAAGCGAAGAAAGCAGCGTATGCGAAATTGGTAGAAAGAAATGATGAGGTGGAGAAGTGAACGAATAGGGAATTGTATAAGATGGCGTGGAATGAAGCAAAGCTAGCGGTTACAGTGGCAAAAATGGCAGTTTTTGAATGCCTGTATGTGGAATTAGAGGAAAAAATCGGGGATAAGTTGTACTGACTTGCCAAGGTGAGAGAGAGGAGGGCCGGGTCTTGGATCACGTGAGGTGCATCAAGGTCGAGGATGACAAAGTACTGGTGGAGGACGCGCATATTAGGTGGAGGTGTCAGTCTTACTTTCATAAACTTTTGAACGAAAAAGAAGATAGATACATTGTGTTAGGGATATATGGAGCAATCTGGTAGGTACCGAGATTTTGAGTATTGTAGAAGCATTAAGGTTGAAGAGGTTTAGGGTGTTGTTCGTAGGATGCGCAGGGGACGAGCGATCGGGCCTGATGAGATCCTAGTTGAATTTTGGAAGAGCGCAGGCAAGACAGGTTTGGAGTGGATGACAGAGTTGTTTAACGTCATTTTTAAGACGGCGAGAATGCTCGAAGAATGAAGGTGGAGTACAATGATTCCTTTGTACAAGAACAAAAGTGATATCCAGAGTTGCAACAACTATAGGGGTATCAAGCTGCTAAGCCACATTATGAAAGTTTGGGAAAGAGTCGTGGAGATGAGGGTGAGAAGAGGCGTGTCTATTTTCGAGAACCAATTTGGATTCATATCGGGGCGTTCGACTACAGAAGCTATTCATCTTATTAGAAGGCTGGTGGAGCAGTATAGGTAGAGGAAGAGAGACTTACATATGGTTTTCATCGACCTCGAGAAGGCATACGACAAAGTCCTTAGGGAGGTTCTATGGAGATGTTTGGAAGTTAGAGGTGTACATGTGGCGTACACTAGGGCAATCAAGGATATGTATGATAGAGTTAAGACCAGGGTACGGACAGTAGGAGACTTGGACCACTTCCCAGTGATAATGGAGTTGCACCAGGGATCAGCTCTTAGCCCATTCCTATTTGACTTGGTGATGGATGGACTGACGTGACAAATCCAAGGGGAGGTGTTATGGTGTATGTTATTTGCAGACGACATAGTCCTGATTGATGAGGCTCGCAGCGAAGTAAACGCTAAGTTGAAGGTTTGGAGACAGACTCTGGAATCTAATGGGTTCAGGCTGAGTAAGACCAAGACAGAATACTTAGAGTGCAAGTTCAGCAACGGGAGCGACCGTGAGACAGACGTGGAGGGGAGGCTTGAGACTCAGGTCATTCCAAATAAAGAAAGCTTCAAGTACCTCGGGTCTATCATCCAAGGGAATTGAGAGATTCTTGACGATGTCACACATCGTATTGGGGTAGGGTGGATGAAATGGAGGCTTGCATCTGGAGTCTTGTGCGACAAAAAGTGCCTCCAAAACTAAAAGGCAAGTTTTATAGGATGGTGGTTAGACCGACTATGTTGTATGGGGTGGAGTATTGGCCGGTCAAGATGTCGCACACTCAAAGGATGAGAGTTTGAGATGAGGATGCTCAGATGGATGTGTAGGCATACGAGGAGGGACATGATTAGAAATGATGATATCCGGGGCAGAGTGGGAACGACCTCGGTTGATGACAAGATGCGTGAAGTGAGGTTGAGATGGTTGAGACATGTGTGGAGGTGTGAGAGGTTGGCTATGGAGGGGTAGAGGTAGGTAAAAGAAATATTGGGGAGAAGACGGGATATGGAGCAAGTGCAATTTACTGAGGACATGACCTTAGATAGAGGGTTATGGATGACACAGATTAGGGTAGTAGGTAGTCCAGCATAGTCCTACTTACACTTACAAACTGGTAGTTGTAGTGTTATTATTGTAGACCCGCTTAGCCTATCAGACTAGCAGGCGCATTATTGCTTTATAGTTGCCTGTCGTTTGATTTTTGTTGCTATATGTTCTCTAGTGTACTTTGTTTATCTTATTTACCTTCGTTAGTTACTGCTTCTTTTTCAGAATGCGCTATCATGGCTTACTCGCTTTTGATACCAGCATTTTCATACTGCTTTAAATTTCCGGTCCATTCATGTCGGGACGTTCGACTACAGAAGCAATTCATCTTATTTGAAGGTTGGTGGAGTTGTATAGGGAGAGGAAGATAGGTGATTAGACGGGATATGGAGCAGACGCAACTTACTGAGAACATGACCTTAGATAGGGGGTTGTAGAGGACACATATTATAGTAGAAGGGTAGTAGGTAGTCGAGCGTAGTCCTACTTATACTTACAAACTAGTAGTTATGGTGTTATTATTGTAGGCATGCTTAGCATATCATACGAATAGGCGTAGTATTGCTTTATAGTCTTCTCTAGTTTTATTTCTTCTGTTATGCGTTCTTTAATGTACTTGGTTTATCTCATTTATCTGTGTTAGATACTGCTTCTCTTTCAGGATGCGATACCATGTCGTAGTTGTGTTTTCTATCAACATTTTCTTACTGCTTACTACTTTAATTTTTTACCGGGTCTGACTGTTTTTTGTTTTGCTTGAACTGAGCCGAGGGTCTTTCGAAAACAGCCGCTCTACCTACCAAGGTAGAGGTAAGGTCTGCGGACATTCTACCCTCCCCAGACCCCACATTGTGGGATTTCACTGGGTATGTTTAAATTTCTGGTCCGGGTCTCACCGTTTCTCTTACTTTTCTTGTGCTTGTGTTTTGTCTTGAGCCGAGGGTCTCTCGAAAATAGCCGCTCTACCTACCAAGGTAGAGGTAAGGTCTGCGTACATTCTACCCTCCCTAGACCCCATGTTGTGGAATTTCACTGGGTATGTTTAAATTTTCGATCCGGATCTGACCGCTTCTCTTGCTTTTCTTGTGCTTGTGTTTTGTCTTGAGCCGAGGGTCTCTCGAAAACAACCGCTCTACCTATCAATGTAGAGGTAAGGTCTGCGTACACTCTACCCTCCCCAGACCCCATATTGTGGGATTTCACTGGGTATGTTGTTGTTGTTGTATTCTTTTTGTTTTACAGGGTTTCTTTACCCAAAATAGTTAGCCTGCTTTTTGCTGTAACGTGATTTTGATTCAATTGCAGGTTTATCACTCCAGTTTTGTTGATGAGGAAGGAATTAGTAAAGCTTGTGGATGCCTTTTATTACCTCTGAAAAGCCATATAAGGGGACCTGCTCCAGTTTCAGAACAAGGTTGGTCTTGCGAATCTTATCTTTCCGACGACAATGTCTCTACATTCTTATGGTGATGCTTATCATATTTTTGAGCAGATACAACTGATATTGTCGATGAAGCAATCACATTCTTCCGAGCAAACGTTTTCTTCAAAAACTTTGATATTAAAAGCTCATCTGACAAGCTACTTATCTACTTGACATTGTATATCAATATCGCTCTAAAGAGGCTTGAAGGCTGCAGAACTTTAGCTGAAGGAACCAAGGCTATCATCAACCTAGGTCTGGAAAATGTTCCTGTACCTGGAGAGTCAGGTTTCCCATTCCCAGGCTTGTTTTCTCCTGCCCAATCCCAAAAGGAAACAGGTAGATTGTTATACGAACTAAGCAACCCTTTTGTTCTACACGAATGAACCACCAGTAAATGATTTCGGTTGATTTTGAGTTTGCTGTTTTGCTAGCCTTTTTTCTTGAGATTCGAAAATGTAAACAAACAAGTTCACAATTTATAATTATTCGATCATAATATCCTAGTCTAGTTATGCCAATTTAATTCTTCTGGAATTTTCAAGTACTCTACATTTGTATGGCTTGAATCCTCTTTGACATTCTACAACATTGCATTTGGTTCTAAGTGGAGAATGATTATATGAGCCGAAAAACTTTTCTTAATAGGATAAAAGAAGTTGGAATAAAGATTGGGATGAGTCAATGTCGGTTGATGGTTTGAAAACTTCATGATGCCAATTTCCAAGAAAAAAGAAAGGGAAAAACAGAAGACTTTTGTGAACTCCATTAGCTTGACTGAATTTGATGTGTTTTATCACTTTGTTGTGTAATGGATAGCCAGACCCTGTCAAAACTGCAACTTTTATTTTAGCCATTGTCCTCTTTTTCCTAAATTGTGCATCCTCGCATCGAAAAACACTCAGCAGTACCTTGTGTTTTATCTCTCCTGTCAATCTTCTCTAAACCATTTTAAATCCCTCTCATCTGAACTCTCCAAGTCTCACAAGGTTCCATTCTCTGATGAAGGGTTTGTTAGTGTTTGTACAACCAATATTCGAGAGTTATGACCTTGTATGAACGTCTCTGTTCTCCATGCTAGGATTGTCAGTAGAAGTTGTATTCTATTATAGAAGTAAAACTTGATTATCATTACATAAACTGTGTAGTTGTGTTGGTCCAGAGCTTGTCAACTGTAGCGTTATTTGAAAAAGTACATTGGAGAAATTAGGAGAACCTAAGTATGGTTGTTAGTGTCAACTCTGAGCCCCTCAATGGCTTCTTTTGGGAAAAAAAAAGGAACATCTGGCTGAAATATATTTGTCAACAACCATTGTAATCCGATGAGACAGTGGTGGTTGTAATCTTATGAGCTGATCATGAGCCGTGGGACAGAAAATTGAGGCTTACAATTTGGAAATCCCCTGGATTGTTCCATGCATCCGTGTCCAATCTTTTTAATCACCTCCTATGACCTCAAATTATTCCAAAAGTATATGAACGGATGTTATTTTGGAGGAATCGGACGGGAGGAAAGGGTTGTCGTGTGTTAGTCTAGAAAATGGATTCCAGCTTAGGGTGTCTGAAGTTGACAGAGTGATCAGATTTAGAAAGTGACTCTTTTCCCATATATCTAGATACTGCTTCTGGCAGAAGTGCACGCGCAATTCAGCTCTGGAAAAACTCTCGGTCCAGAGAGAAATGAAATTTATAGTCAACCTCTTTTCCCCCGTTTTCATCCTCTTATCACCTAATTGTAACTGTAATATTCTTGTTAGTATAACTGGAAAAGCGATTTATTTTACGCTCTATGTGAAAGTTGGTGTGTGATATTGCCCGTTTATGTTGTCACGCCCGTTTTGAAGTATAGTTTGATTGTATTTTGGTATTATTGAGCACGTCCTTTATCATCAAATTCTGTACTTTTTCTCCTGTTGGGATATATTGAAATGGTATAGCTCTTCTCTTTGTGACACCTTGCAGTATTTGGCAATTGACTTCCAAAAGAATACTTATTCTTATATGGACTGTGACATAATTACTCTTTTGTTTTAGTTGACATCAAGATGCCATTTTGCATTTGCTCTATCTCCTCAGAAAACTGTATATGTCAAATATTAGACAACTTTTACCCTATTTTTGTTGTCTTGGTTCTTTTCTTCTTTCCTTTTGTAGTTGTATAGCTCTCAGACTAATGGATTCGAATCTTTTTGTTCTGGCTATCACATTTGAACTCAGAACTATTCAGGAATTATCTGAAGCAAATAAGGGAGGAAACTAGCGGGAGATTATTAAGTGTTGCATATCGACCTAATGGAACTCCTAACAAATGGTGGTCAGCATTTTCCAAGAGAAAGTTTATGAACATGGTTCTTCCTTGAATAAGGATCTAGTGATGACCAGAGGTTCAACTTCTGCAGAGGGTGATTTGGATACTGCGAAATTCTTAGACTACCTAGTAAGGTCGATTTGTGATGAACGATGACTGGTGATGCACAAATTTTGGCAGAACAAGACTTTCTACAGGATCATGTAATATGCTTACCAAAACAATTGCTTTTGCCTCTCATTTTATGTGTAATCAATGAATAATTCGAACTGAGAACACACAAGATTACTTACTTTCTGCACGTTGTAAATTACTCGTTCTACTTGTAATTGCTCAAGTAGTGGAGATTCAAAGAGCCAACCCCAACTTGTTTGGGATTGAGGCATAGTTGTTGTTGTACTTGTAATTGCTCAAGCTACAAATGTTATTAATGTAAATGTGTGAAAGAAGTGTGTACCAAAATGACCCAATTTGCAGTTTCCAATTGCACTGTTTTAGCTATGAGATTTTTGGTGAAGTCTTGTTTAGAGTTTATGAGAGAACTAAACATAGTAACAGATCATTGTTATTTGTCCTAATCCTAGAACATGTACACCTAACATGAGAATAGAGGTTTACTTAAACCCCGTGAGATAAAAGTCACATGGGGTAACTTATAACTGAAAAAATATTGTTAGTTCTGTATTGTTGGGGGTTGGTGGGGTGGGGGGGATCACACTTGATTTTTCCAGTCTTTAGTTGGTAAATCTCTTTATTGTGGGTAGTTGGTAAATCTCGTTATTCCAGATTTGATCTTTTAAGGAAGTTGATCTTAACTTGAATCAGCAAGCAAGAAACGAATAAAAAGGTACTATAAGTGGTCCAACTTAGAGTTCTCTCTCTTTCTTTCTTTTTTTAATTATAGTAGTGTTCATGTTAATTTATACTCTATTCACCAAAGCTTAGATAAAATTCGAGGTGAGTTTTTTTTCTATCAAGTCATTAAAAACAATGAATATGGTGCTTTATGATGCTGTAGAGTCGAATAAAACTATGCAAAGTTGTTATAGCATATTTCAAACCAGAAATTCTAAAATGTACTTCTGAAAAGTCCTTTTTTTCTTTTACATTTCGTATTTAACCAAATACTATCATTTAAAATAAAACAAAGGGTGTCATTGATAATTTTAGAAAGTATTGCACTAGGAAAGTTGAACAGATGAATAGCTTTTGGGGTCATTGAACAAGTTGGAGAAGACCTTTTCATCATAATGGAGCCTTAAGATAAGGATCCATTGATAGGACCATCTACTTTCATTCATTTCTTTCGATTGATAGGTCCTTTTTTGGTCCCCTAAACTATGGAGTTATTTGCTCAAAGAAAAATACTAATTAGAGTCCCTAATTCAATTTATTCATCTTGTACTTTGTGTCATAGGATTCTAGACTTTGGTTATGATAAGTACAAATTCATTTTGTATAGCAAGTCATTTTTCTTCTTGCCAACGAATGTGGTGAGATAATTGAAATTCTTTCGTCATTAATCAGATGTTTCAGATTAAGTTTTAAAATTTAAAAATCTTTTATTTTTCGATAGGAAGTACTTTATCCCCTGAGTGAGTCTATCTAACATAAATTTGAATTATAGTTATGCTAGTGAACTTTGATATCGATTATTTACTCTAAAAAGGTACATTTGAATTTGTAAGTTATTTTAAAGATACGTGGATTGACTTGTAATTAGCAAATGATAAGCAATTAACAGTAAGCAACAAATGGAAAATGATAAGTAAGAAAGTTAGTTTGTAATGTCGTAAACCAAGATGAAACTTCTTAGCTAGATTGGCCCGGGTCTTAGCTTAATTGCTTCGGTTTCGAGCCAACAATGAGAACTTAATGATTATAATTGCAATGCATAAAATAGTACAAGTGTGAACAATGAGAATGGGATGCCCCTCCAACGTGAAGGTTGGACTCCTTTTATAGCTAAGAAACAAAGCGTTAATGACTGAGATTTTCTCTCCAATTAAATGCAATAAATGTCAATTAAAGCCTCTTAATGATGGAGGAGTAACGGCTGACGACATATCCATAACGGATACACGTTGGGCACCTCCGATTCTTCAGATGGTGTCAACTGGCTCGACTGTTATCCAGTCTTGTCTCGACATCCGACCTCATCCGATGTCACTTGCATCCGATGTGGAACTTAGCTGCCTCCCTTGAACTTCATACCTAAACCTTTTCACATGTCGTGCCGGTCTTCACCGTTTACAGATAGTCCCCACACTTTCCGGACCAAAGTTTACTGAAGTAACGGATACTGGAAATGACTTCCTCGTTGTCTTCTTTAGCAAGCTTTTTTTCAAATTACTCCGAAAGAGGCGGGAAATGGAACGTTTCCTTTTCTCCGAAACTCTGACTCACGTCTTATCACTCTGCTAAACCGGACATATGTCATCTTCTGATTGCACCGTCCATTCAGTTGGTCTACCGAAATGTTTCGCAATGATTACTAAAAACCTTTCAAAAACTTCACATTCTCTTTCATTCTCCAGTTATGCAAATCCCTATCTCAAGTCCATGCATTTGTCCTAAATTCTTCAAATCTTCAAAACATCAGATCTTCATACCTTTAAACCTTCAAACCTTCATACCTTATTTATTATGGCTAAAACCACCTGCTCTTCTCCAAGACAATCTTCTTTGGCAACTTCACCACCGCCAGCCATTGATGACGCACCGGCGCCGGTGAGACCCCTGAGGTTCAGGTTGTCGTTAATCCTAGATCTTTCGACTTGATCCTATCTATCTTTCATTTTGACAACAAGTTCGCCATTTGTGTCACTTCGAAATTCGACTGAGATGAAGAGGTTAAAAATTGGCCGACCTCCATAAGTCATTCCGTCCTCGACACAGTTCGTAAAGACTGTAGTTAGACCGATCTCTCCGGGATCATTATACCCGGCCCGGATGAGGATATTACTACCTATAGGCCCGGGTACACTTATCCTTTCACATTCAAGCTGGACCCCCCGATCGACAACTTGATCTTAGAGATGTACAGGACTTACAATTTATGTCTTACACAAATTGGTCCATCCGTATGAAGGGTTGTAACCTGCCTCCGATTTCTGGCCAACAAGGTCAATGAAATTTTTATCCTGGATCATCTGATTCGGTTATACGTTCCAAGACTCTTCCGTGGCGGGATCGTCCATATCTCAAAATGAGGTAAATTCCCCATCCTCTCAAATATCGATGAAGATTGAGACCGAGATTGGATGGAGCATTTTATTGTGGTTCCTATCGCTGAAATCATTCGGGCTAGGTTCATGCATTTTTCGGAGGAATGGAAACCGTAAGTACTAGCAATCATTCTTCTTAGTTTTACATAATACCTTCAATTGACAATTTATCCTCACCTTTTTTGTTGTCACATTTTCAGCTGTTTGCTGAACTCCAGCCCATGTCGAGAACCTTCACACATGGGTTGAAAAAAATATACGCACTTATCCGCATAGGGACCGGATATGGAAAATACTTTCCAAAAACCAATGGAAAGCTCAAAACCACGGTTAGTATACTCCGAACTCCTATTTTCTTTTTTCATTACCATCCTTCTGCATATTTTTACTATTCTTCTTCTTTTTCTTACACCCACGTTTGCTGAAAGGCACTTTAGTCCTAAGGACTAACCCTACAGCCGCTCCGGCTCTTCCCAATCTGGTACTAGGTTGGGCCGCCTCTGTTTGCCATATCGCCTAAGTAAAGAAAAAGAAAACCTTCAAAGAGAAAAAGAACTTCGGAAGCTGGCGGCTCTTCCGGGGTAAACAACACCACCCTCTCTTCGGATGAAGAAGAGCACCACCACTCCCGTAGAGTATGTTTCTCCCAGTTAGAGAGACTGCTACTGTAGAAGCTATCGTGCCCCCAACTACCGAACAAATACTCGTCATCATCAAAGATGAAGATGAAGCAACAGATAAGGAGTCGTTGGCAAAGAAACAAAAGACTTCAACTCCTCATCCATCATCAGAACCGGCCTGCAGCTTTGGGCAAGAGGACTTTGAACGCCTCTTCGGTGAGGCTGGAACCTCTGCAAACCCAACACTGCCAATGAACACCTTCGGGTTTTCTTTCATCTTTCTATTTTCCAAAGGCTCAAAAAATCATCTCGCCATCTACAAAACCACGCCACCTCTCGGTCCAAGCTTGTGGACGTATCTGTAAGCATTTTCAAAGAGTGAATAGAGTGTTCATGTAACATAGAGTACCATGTCATTACCCTTTTGGACAATGTTTCACCAAATTTCTTCAGCAACACCGATTCGAGCTCATTCGCGTGCATGTCATTGCCTTTCACCACACAAGTGTACGAGGTCACATGCTCCTATAGATCGTAGTTCCATTGTACTTTAGGAGATCTGGTATTTTGAACCTTTTTGGTATCAACTTCGGAGCTGCGCTCGGTGGGAATGACAACTGGATATATCTCTTCGAGTCTAGTCCCTTCAGGATCGGAGATGCTCTAGGAATCTGGTCTACCCGTGAATTATAGGTTTCAACATTCTTTTCATTAGTATTCATTCGCTTGGTTAAAGCTTGGAGCATTTTCAAGACCTTCGAGGACTCATTTGCCCCCGACCCTGTGCCATCTCCTTCGACTCGATCCTCTTCTCGGACCCGAACCTCATCTTGGATGAGTTTTGTCAGCCGCACTTGCTCCGCTGCTCTTCATTTGCAACTGAGTAATAGCTTCTTGTTGTTCCTTCAACATGTTAAAGATTCGAGCTAAATTAATTTCGACATCCTCATCATTGTTCGGTGTTTTCTCACGTGACCTTCTAGACCCCTGGGTTAAAATCAATGGGTTATGATGATGCTTACCAGTTATTGAGTCGACAGGCGGACTGTTGTTGTTGTTGTTGTCGCTAACCTCAACATGGATTCCGCTAACCATTTTGCAAGTGTTTGGTATTGACCTATTTTCACAAAATCTCAAAAGAAACAAGTGAAATTTGAGTTTGAACAAATCACCACGGTGGGCGCCAAACTGTTTACCCCAAAAAAAGGTACAGTTAAATTTGTAAGTGTTTTAAGGATATGTGGATTGACTTATAATAAGTAAATGATAAGCAATTAACAGTAAGTAGCATATGGAATTGATAAGTAAGAAAGTTAGTCTATAATGTCGTAAATCAAGATGAAACTTCTTAGCTAGATTGGTCCGGGCCTTAACTTAATTGCTTCGATTTCGAGACAACAATAAGAGCTTAATGATTATAATTGCAATGCATAAAATCGTACAAGTGTGAATAATGAGAATGAGATGCCCTTCCAACATGAAGGTTGAGCCCCTTTTATAGCTAAGAAATAAAGCGTTAATGACCGAGATTTTCTCTCCAATTAAATGCAGTAAATATCAATTAAAGCCTCTTAATGATGGAGGAGTAACGACTGGCGCCATATCCGGAACGGATACACGTTGGGCATCTCCGGTTCTTCATCCGGTGTCAACTGGCTCGACTGCTATCCGGTCTTGTAACGACATCCGACTTCCTCCGGTGTCACTTGCATCCGATGTGGAACTCAGTAGCCTCCCTCAAACTCCATGCCTAAATCCTGGTACATGTCGTGTCGGTTTTCACCAATGATTTAATTGAAAAAAGAAAAATATTTTCTCCTCTGCTTTAGAGGAAAAAAGTTAATAAAAATGAAACCTGCAACATTGCCCGTCACTAAAATTGTCATTGATAATTTGTCATAATAATTCACATTTCAAGCAAACAACTACATGGAAAAAGGAAGATAAAAAGGTTCATGGAGTTATATTGACCTAGGGATTGTCAAACGTAGTATTAGTTCTCTAGGCAATTAGGCATACGCAAACAAGAGTTGCTTTTCTTAATACTTAAGAAACCATGAAACAAATTTGCCTACAAATTATAGCAATCTATATAATCTTAAACCTAATCTACACTAACAAATCCAATTTAAAGTTACCACATCATTTCATTCCAGTACCTCAATTGAGATTTTTTTTTTTATAGACATCCAACAGATCCTCAAAATGTGTATATTCAACGTGACATAGGCGTAATTTTCACTTGAAGTTGAGTGTGTGAATACCGAAATATAGTTTTCTTCTTTTATTTCTAGCTAAATACACAAATGACCTCCTAAAGTCGCTATGTCTTTCCTTTAGACACATCAATCGACATTAATTTTTATTGACACTTAACGTATATCCATAATCTGTCTAATAAACACCTTGTACAAGCACACAAAAAGTGATTTTCGCTTAGAATTGAGTGTGTGAATATTAAAATATAATTTCTTTTCTTTCTCCTCTAGCCAAAATTTCATAAACAACTTTTTAAAATTGTCAATATATTTGGTCAATTAAATACTTAAAACTTTTATATAAAAAAAAGAAAAAGTAAAATAAATTAGTAAAAGAAAAGAGAAAAAACAACCCTAAAAAAGAAGCAAAAGTAAAATTGTCTAAATCCAATTCTAGAAATAGTAGTAAAATGTTTTCCCCAAACACCCTCCTTCCTTTTTGGATCAAAACTCTTCACAAATACCACCAAAAAGTAATAAATCAACCCTTCACCTCCCTTACCCCCCCCCCCCAAATCTAGTCCTCCATTGTTATGACTGCAAAATTATTCACAGATCTGAACTTAGTTGTTTAATTTGATCCTTATGAAGTTTCCTATTCACATTTACAACCTTCACTCTCTAGTAATATTTGTTTCCTTTTTTCCCATTTTGCCCTTTCATTTCCATCTCACCAATGTCTAACAACAACAACAATCATCTAATAATCCATTCATCATCAATCCCTAACATCCAACCCGGATCCGGACCCGAAAACGGACCTCCGGTTGTTGCTCACACCGGTACATGCGAGCATTTGTCGGAGCTCCGATCTAAACTCGGGTCAAACCCGTTTCGCAACTTCCCTGACTGCGTTAAGGTTAAGCCATTAGGACGCGCATCCATCCGCCGCGTAGATCCGCCACAAAAGGAGCTGATCCGTTGCGGCGCGTGTATTCACGCGCCGCCGCGTTTGTACGCTTGTGTCACGTGCGGTGTGGTAATCTGCAATGTGCACGCGCCCTCGCATCCGGCGGACGTATCCGATTCCGATGCTTCGCTACACCGCATTGCGGTGGATATAGACCGCGCCGAGCTTTTCTGCTGCGCGTGTCGGGATCAGGTCTACGACCGTGATTTCGACGCAGCAGTAGTACTGGCGCAGACGGAGGCTGCTGGATCGATACAGCAGCCGCTGCCTCCTCCTCCTCCTCTGCCGAAAAGGCGGCGGGTGGAGTACAAACCATGGACACCTGATGTGAAAGAGCAAGTATTAATTGTTGGAAATTCAAGTCCATTTCCAAGTCAAATAAGCAATGACAACTCAGCGACGCAAAAAGTACAATGGGGTTTAAGAGGACTTAATAATCTTGGAAATACTTGTTTTATGAATTCAGTACTACAAGCATTGCTACATACACCACCATTGAGGAATTACTTTTTAAGTGATAAGCATAATAGATATTTTTGCCAAAGAAAGAATAGTAGTGTGGTAACAAGGAGTAGTAGTAGTAGTGGTGATAATACTAACAAGAACAACTCTATGTTGTGTTTGGCTTGTGATTTGGATGCAATGTTTTCCGCGGTTTTCTCTGGCAATCGGACCCCGATTAGTCCTGCAAAGTTCCTCTACAGGTCTGCATTTGGTCGTATTTTGTTAGTTTGTTCAGATCATGTTTGGCTTTGTTGTAGGAACTATTGTATGATTGCATAGAATAATGTATATATAATTGACTGACTCTAGATTTTGGATCCACCTCTAGAGAGTGATATTTAGTCAAAGGGTTCATTAGTTTAGCTTGGTTGTTCTCTTCATTACAAATAATATAGGGACACGATTAAATTTTTATTGTTGGAGTTGTATATATCACCCTTTTACTTCAACAACAACAACAACATACCCCGTGTGATCCTACAAGTGGGGTCTGGGGATGGTGGGGTGTAAGCAAAGCTTACACCTACCCTAGTGGGGTAGAGAGGCTATTTCTGATAGACACTCGGCTCAAGAAAATCATTTTCACCATTTTTTGCTTCATCAAAAAGAAAAGGTTGTACCTATCACCTTTTTCCGTTAATAAAAGTGAGATTTGCCTGTGGTGTGTAGCTTGGTTGTGATATAATGCAGTTGTATTTTGTTTAATTGGAGGTAGATGTTTTTTGAGTATCTAGTTGCAGTCTATGATGTATCTGATTTTGATGGATGTGAAATTTTTGCTGGAACAGCTGGTGGAAGCATGCATCAAATCTTGCAAGTTATGAACAGCAGGATGCTCATGAGTTTTTCATTTCCGTGCTTGATGGGATTCATGAAAGAATGCAGAATGATAAGGGAAAGGCCCGGACTCCAGGTAAATTTGTTTGTTCCGTTAGATTATCTGTTAGTTGCCCATCTTTTCTCCCTCATCACCCAATAAACCTGTTTCTTTACAAGTGTATCGTGGAAGCCCTTTTTTTGTTGTTGTATGCATATCTGAACTTGACATGAGTCCTTGCACACAATGCTTATGAGACTATTTTCAATTGTGATAAGCAATGCTGTGCTGTAAAAAGACTTTTTTCAATGAATTATGCTACAACAATTAAATATCTGCTGTGAGAAGCATAACACCTAATATATTAAGTAATATATATCAAAAAGAGTGTGACACCCCCCCCCCCTGGAAAAAAGTAGCTAAACCACCAGACATCTAATTGTTTTAAGTATTTAATCATTTCAAGGCTTCCTGAGTTTCGTATTAGTAGATCACCAAAACACAATATTTGCAAATTCTCCTTTTTTCAGAAAAAAAAAAAACTCACTGTAATGTGCTTGATTAATAAAGTTAAATATGAGAAGTCTTCAATTTTTGTCATGATACCATATAGATGGAAACTTGCTTTGGGTTTTCTAGCCTTATGTTTCATGTACTTTGTTAGTTGCAAAGTTTCTACATTTTACACTCAAACTTCATTGTTTCAAAATTGGCCTGAATTAACCAGTTGGTTATACTAGTTTCTTGATCTTTTGTTCCCTGTCTTCCGAATTAGACCAATCATTGAGAACTCAATTTTTGTGTTGTAGAGGTAAAATCTTGAAAATGTTGTCTCTGTGTAATGTAAGAAAGTGATGTAAATCTAAAAGACTCAAATAACTAAATAAGTGAATTACTGAAATTTTAGGAGTTACTTGCAGAAATGTAGGGTAAGGCTGCATGCAATAGACCCTTGTGGTTCGGCCCTTCCCCGGACCCCGCGCATAGCGGGAGCTTAGTGCATCGGGCTGCCCTTTTTTTTACTTGCAAAGGTCAGGTACCTCAGCAGGTGAAATTGTTGAAATTTTCCTTTGAGTGGGGGAGAGGGTGGAAGGAGCAATTTCTATCATAAGTAGAATAATGTATTCAAGCATCTTGATAGGAACTTAGGATCTTATCTTTGTTGTTCTAGAATCTCATCTCTCATGGCGATCCATACTTCCTTCGTCACTGAAAAAGGATAGTGATATTTGACTGCAGGTTGTGGTTAGGTCCTTCCTTTGCCATAGGCAATATACCAGTTGATATTTGCTATCAGGCTTAGGATGTTTCACAAAAGAGAAAAGATTTCCTCCCACTCTCCCGAGTAAGTCTCAGTTTGGTTAGTCTTTTTGATTTCAGCATAGGACCTTTCTTTTACTACAATAATTCTCTTATTAACTCGCACTTTTATCATGTTTTAGGGTCTTACTCTCAAGAGAGCTGATCACAACCTTCAAGAAAGCTTGAAGTATTTACTAGGTTGACAACTATTCTTTTTCATTTTGTCTAAAGCCCCATGTCATATTGTTCTTGTGGGTCGTCTTGGTACCTTGCATTTCTTTAGAAGAGCAAAAATTAGAGGGGTGACTCTTTAGCAGCAATTCATTTGTGATATGGTCAATTTGGTGCTTTAATTTCACTTAAGTCACATGTACATCGATTTAGAAAATTCAGACCTATACTCATTCCTCTTAATTAGAGGATTAAGATTAGTGCAGAGCTAGAACTGAGATAATAGATAGTCTGTCCTCAGTTCACAGAATTAAGGTCGGTTTGTGTAAACAAAATAACAGATCTTTCAAAGCTATAAATGTGCCTTGCAAGACAATACATTTCTTTTGATTATTTATCCTTAATGTCAATTGTACTCCATTAATTTTAGCTACTCATTGTGTTGATTGCCCTTCCCCATTAGACCATTGCTGTTTTGTTTTGCAATAGCTCAGAAAACTTTATGACATGACTAGGGCCTTTGCCTTTAATGATGTGTGCTGATCATTTTAAGCAGTGTATATCAAGTGTGTTACTGTATGTAACTTATTTGGAGTACTCATTGCCTTTTGTCATCTGTGATCTTATTTTATCGGATCTTTTTCTTTGGCTCAGGTAGCGGAGACTGTTGCATCGCTCATAGAGTATTTTCTGGAATCTTGAGGTCTGATGTCATGTGTACAGCTTGTGGCTTCACATCTACTACATATGATCCATGTATAGACATCTCCTTGGACTTGGAACTAAGCCAGGGGAGTTCAGCAAAGATGACATCAAAAAAGAAGTCTCATAATACTCACAAAAAAGAAGCAGAACCGGCGGGAAAGTCTAGCCAAAACGGTCGACTTTCTACGCTGAGGGGATGTTTAGATCATTTTACAAGACCTGAGAAATTGGGTTCTGATCAGAAGTTCTTCTGCCAACATTGTCAAGTGAGACAGGAATCTCTTAAACAGATGTCCATAAGAAAACTTCCTTTGGTTTCTTGCTTCCATATCAAAAGGTTTGAGCATTCCGTGATTAAGAAAATGTCAAGGAAGGTTGATCACTACCTACAGTTTCCTTTTTCCCTGGACATGTCGCCTTACCTCTCTTCATCGATCTTGAGGAGTCGGTTTGGAAATAGAATCTTCTCCTTTGACGGGGACGAGCAAGACACGTCCTGTGAATCGTCCTCGGAATTTGAGTTGTTTGCTGTCATCACCCATACCGGTAAACTTGATGCTGGTCATTACATAACATATCTGAGATTAAGTAATCAATGGTACAAATGTGATGATGCTTGGATCACTCAGGTGAGCGAGAACATCGTGAGAGCTGCACAAGGATATATGATGTTCTATGTGCAGAAAATGTTGTACTACAAGGCTAGTGAAAAACAGGTTAGCTAGAAGGAAACTCGCAACTTGCAGTAGTGTGCTACTCGCAAAGTACCAATGCAGCAACACCAGATTGAAATCACCCATAAGCTCGCAGTATGTAGACAGTTTTTGCTGGAAAAAAGGGATTGAGCTGATATTTTTGTTCCTGATTGCTGCTGTTTGAGTTTTCAATTCTCAGTTGGAGTGTAATCTTAGCCTGAATTTTAAAGGCACGCTCTCCTGCATTCAGGAAATTTTGGCAACAGAAAATATTATCCCTTGCAAAAGAGATAATTAGTGTAACCTTTCTATTTTTTGTGGCTAACCATAGAAAAGCAATAATAGTAACTTCAAGAAGAAACCTGTTACCTTTCATGCCTTTTCTTGGATATTCAAGTTTCAATCTTTTTGCACACAGTTGTAGTTCTAGTTCTAGTTCTTGTCCAGGCCCTCTGGCATCTCTATGCTATATTGAGCTCCTGGTGAGTGATATTTTGAACTTTGCCTTCCATTCAACGAGCAATGGATTACGAATAGATCTGCAATATAGCAAAGGGGTTGTTTGGTTGCTGGTTAGAGTTATGCAGGTAAAGTGTTAGTTATATGAGAGTTTTTAAATTGCAAACCAAACACCGTATTAGATGTGTGAATTTTATACATAGCAAAAGAATGCACCAAACATAGTATTACTTATGCAGGACTAAATACATGAACAACTTAGCTCTTAAACCAGCAACCAAATGACCTCTAAAAGGTCAGTTTGGCAATGTTAAAGCACTAAGGGGGTGTTTGGTTTTTGGTTAGAGTTATGCTTGGTGTTGAATTTTATACAAAGCAACTAAAAAACTACCAAACGTGATAGAGTATTACTTATGTTGGTGTTCATATATGGATAATTTACTTCCTATGCACCAACCAAATCAGGGGCGAATTTAAGTGTTAAAAATTGAGTTACGTGAACTCATGGTTATTCGTCTAAGCTTGGTATATTATGTATATAATTTTTAAAATATGTCTAATATTATATGTAGGAACCTATAGTCAAAAGAGATAGTGGTGCACTGATTGGGTTTAATTCCTGAAGGTTAAGTGATTGAATCCAACTTTCTAGAGATCGAATTTAACTTGTTGCACCTAAGAAGTTGATTAGTTCCCTTATTAGTTATGTGGGGTGGAGATTATAAGGTCTTATGATGTGATTAATAATGATGGGATTTTCATAAATGAATTATTTACTTTAAAACGTTATTTTTTTCCTTACATAGTTTAATCTTTCCATAGCTAATATGAGAAACAGATGGGCTTATGACTTTTGACTTATAAAAATATTATAAGTTAGAAATTTTAGCTTTTGACTTATTTTTGTTATTTTAGCTTTAAAATAAGTGTTTAAAAGCATTTTTTATTTTATCTAAACACTATAAAAGTTCTTAAAAACTGTTAAAAACATCTAAAATATGTGGCATGGGTATAGAAGTACAACAACAATTGCGTCGTAGGCGACAGAAAATACGCGTAGATTTTTTTTTAAAATTTTAATCGAAAGTGTCTAATAGAAATAATTTATTATGTGTTTAGATGTTTAATCAAAACATACTATAATTCAAACATCTAAATGAAATATACTGATAAGTTTAAGGTCCATCGATGTACTCGGCCTTCTTTTAGCTTACAACTATTTGTATGGGTTGAAAATTTGAAATACATCCAAATACAATGATAACTATCTTTGATCCATAAGTAAAACATTTGGTTCATATTTCATAAGGCAAATGTAGACGAGTTTATATTTGGAATGGATATGTATTACGGGGATAAAAATACTCTACTTATTTTTGCTATTTTGAGTTTTGGTCCAAACTATTGTGATTTAGTGAATTTAACTTGGTAACTATTTATCGGTACAAAATATGATATGATACATGTATTCATGGGCGTTTCTAGATGAAGAGGTATGAGTTCACGTGAACTCATGCTCCTCTTTGTAAGACCATGTATAGCAATATTATATTCTTACACGACTACTTCAATATATATGTGGTGACTCAGTTGCTTTGAGCACGAGACTTTTCAGGATTTGCCTTCTGAGTTGAGCTCGTCGTATGAGGCTTGTCTAGTGCGGTTTAACTCTCTTATGTGATTTGCGGACTATTGCACATGAATGAGATTTATCACGTGCACACCCGAAAGTAGCGGTTGCGGGTTCCTTTGTCAACAACACACACATATATACATATATATATATATATATATATATATATATATATATGCGCGCGTCCAAGTTTAATGTGTCTTATGGTGCAATAATTATTGAATGCATCTTTATAAGTGAAATCGCCGGTTCAAATTCATACTTGTCTTGTTATATTTTCCTTCCTTTTTAAAAAATAATTGAGCCCGATAATACTTTTATTTTTTCTGTCTTTCTTTGTTTGGTCTATTCTATAAAAATTCAAAAGGAAAATATCTAAAATACACCCTAATTTTTACTCAGATTTGTTGTAACACACTTAACTTTTACGGTGGTCCTGTTACTCCTCTAAATATATTTTAAAGTATTTTTTGGCATTTATCTGGAAAAATCGAATCATAATTCAACACGACACAAGCCAAGACTCGATTATGAAAGAATATAGTTATTCACAAGATCAAACGCCAAGAGAATCAACTGATTTCTCGATAAAAAAAACTAAGAATGTACGAGAGAATTCTAATTTTTTTATTTTGTTAGAAGAGTTAAATGACCTGAAAATGACTGGACTCCTTTGTTTTTTACCTTTTCTCCGGCACGCGTTTGAATTGTTATCCAGCTCACTTGACAAATGCCTAAGAAATTCCTTAAAAATATATTCAGGGGGTAATAAGACTCCGTAAAGATTACGTGTGTTACAACAAATTCGAGCAAAGATTAAGATATATTTTAAGCATTTTTCCAAATCCAAATTTGGCAGGTTGGAATTTTTATTCTACTTTATCGCCGTAAACTTTTATATACTTAAACCAAATGTCTATATTAAACTAGTAGCACTAGACAATGTAGAATATAGTTAATTAATTCAACTAATTCCTACATATTTTCGACACGAAGTAAGATATAATTATGTGTAATAAGTAATGCATAATGTATATAATGCATAAATAGATTCTTAAATTTGGACTTAACTGATAAATATGTTCTTCAATTTTGAGTGTGCATAAGTAGTCACCTCAACTTGTTTTCATTTTATCGGTTGAACAAAACACTTCAACTTATAAAATAATTATCTAGACACCTTTAAAATTTATGACCCGCGCCAATACTCAGCGCCGCCCGAAGAGTAAGGCGGTTGAAGTAAGGGCTTTACGCCCCCAATATTTTGGGGCCTCATTTTTAGTAGTATTTTGTTTATGAGTTACTTTTTTAAAAAATATTAAATATCTTAAACTAAAAAAATATAATTTTAAAATAAGAAAGGATAGGAAAAATTTTCTTTGTTACTCATGCTGACCTTTGAGATTTGAATAATTCGAATGTTTGTTTTTCTATTTAGTGGTAAAAATTTGAGATCGTTAGAGAATGAGAATACATTTTTTTTAATCTCAAAAATTTCTTAAAATATAGTAATCACTTTGATATTAATGGTTATATTTAATTTTGAGTTTAAAGTGTTACAAAACAATATATTCTAATTGATATACTTTTTGATAACCTTTAATTGACATACTTAATCAGATTAAAAAATACAATTCTTTATTAAATGTCTATATTATTTATAGAATAATGTTAACAATTTCTAAAACAGTTGAATTTGCGAAAAGAAATTTTAAAAAATTAAAAATTGACAAGCTTTTACCTAAGATTAACAATATCTCGAGAGATCTTATACACACACATGTATATATAGATAATAACTTTTTGTGCGGCCTTTCCCCGAATTCTACTAACGCGGGATGCTTTGTGCACCGACCAGCCTTCCCTTTTTATATATATAATTTTTTTCTAAAAATAAAATACAAAACAAAAATTAAGGCCTCTTTTAAGATCTGGCTTTAGGCCGCAACCTTTGTTGAGCCGTCCCTGCCAGTATCATGTCAACATTTATGTTTACATGTTCAATTTTATACAATGTGAGGTGTCTATTTGTGCAAACTCAAAGTTAGAGAACATAATTGTCAGCTGAACAAAATTTAAGGACATGTTTATGCATTATGCCATAAATTTAACCATTTATCCTGGATTCTGCGCATAGCAGGAGCTAAGTACATCAGACTGCCTTTTTTTTATTCTCGGTAAAATAGACCATGTTGGACACTTGACACGACCGATGCTAAGTAATGTAATTAGATATTAAGCTTTTAACATTTGTTATGGAAACAACCTAGCCTATTTTGTAAAGACAAAAGTAAATTTAACTCCAAATCTGAATCATTCTCTCATAATTCAAAGAGAAATTTATCGCCAAAGAATGTTGTGTATCGAATGAGACGATTTCTTAATCAGATGTCTTAATTTTGAGTTTTGGATATGAAAACATCCTTGATAAAATAATCGGGTCTCAATTAAAAAATAAATAAAATAAAGACAAATTTAGACCCTTTTTTTCTTCAAGGTGGAAAAACTGAAAATGAGAATGAAAAACAAAGAAAACAAAAGACAATTATTTAGGGCGGAGAATGACTACAAGGACATGGTCATTTTGTCTTATCTGATAAATCAAAACCCTCAAATAAATTTCGATCCACCAAACCAAAATTCTAAAACTCTCTCATAAGTTTGGTACTATTTATATTCCCTTTTTCCACTTTCTCTCTCTTTTTTTAAATAGCCTTTCATTTTCAATTTCAACAATACCCTTTGATTTCCTTCCATTTGGAATTTGAATTTGAGTTTTTGTCAGTTTTTAGCATATGGGTTTTGTTTCATCTTGATTTTCTGAAATGGGTTTTGCTTAATTCAGTAAATAAACCAGAAAAAAATAGATTCTTGGTATTAAAATACCCATTTAATTTTCAGTTTCAGTACCCTTTGATTTCATTTCATTTTGAATTGTAATTTGATTTTTTTGTTAGTTTTTAGCATATGGTTCTGTTTTATCTTTGATTTTATGAAATGGGTTTTACTTGAATCAGTATATAAACAAGAAAAAGTTAGATTCTTGGTCTAGGATTTTGGGTTTCATGTGTAGCTGCAATTGCTAAGTTTTGGGTCATTTTTGTAGTTTTGAAGTTCTTGTTCAATGGTGATTGGAAGTTAAGTATTAACCAGGTATGTATTTGAGCACGTGTTCTTTACTGTTTCCTGGTTTCTTGGATGTTAAAATGCAGAAGGAAATTGATGATTTTTGTGAACTTTCTCGTCTAAGGGGGCAGCCGGGTGCACAAAGCATCCCACGTTAGCAGGTCCAGGGAAGGGCCGGGGTGATACATCAGTCTACCTTAATGCAAGCATTAGTGGCTGCTTCACGGCTCTAACCATGCAATTAAATGGTTAAAATGGATCTAAAGATTCATAAAGCTAACCCCAACTAGTTTAGGGTTGAGACATAGTTATTGTTGTTTTTGTTACTTGTAAATTCATTTCAAAAAGCTGTGGAAAAGCATACTTGGCTTGATGGTGGAAAAGGCTTGATTAGTACTGTGGATTTTTTGTTTTGGCATCTGAAATTAAACTAGGTACTCTTGTTTGTTTCTTGGTTGATATTTCGCGATTACCACGTAGGTATGGTTTATGCAGGAAATATCACTCATTAAATAAATGGCAAGTCTTAACTATTGAAAGGGTAGCTCTGTGCACTAAATCACTCCCTCTATGTGCAGGGTCGAGGAAAGGGTAGGAGCACATTGAGCTTACTGTACACAGCCTTAATTTGCATTTATGCAACTCTGAAACATTAGAGTGAAATTGAGATACTGATAGTATGAAAGATACTGATCGATAGGATAAAGCGATGGTGAATCACCATATTTGGTCCAATAATTTGGTTATAATATCCTGGAATTATTTGGTGGTAGTGTTCTAATTCAAGCAGTTCGAGAGTCCCCCCTGCTTCACTTCGCCCCCAAAAAATAACTAAGACTAACTTAGTCACATGTTCACATTACAATTGAACATTGCCCATTTATAATATTCTCGAACCCTCTTTACCAAATAGGTTCAATCACGATCTTATATACTGCCTCCATCCCAATTTATCGGAAGGTGTTTGACTGGGCACATAGTTTAAGAATGAAAGGAAGACTTTTGAAACTTGTGGCCATAAATAAGCCATAGATATTTGTGTGGCTATAAATCATCTCATTAAGGGTAGAATGAGAAGTTTAAAGTTAAATTGTTACTAAATATAGAAAGATGTTATTCTTTTCGGGACTGACTAAAAAGGAAAGAGTGTCATATAAATTGGGATGGAGGGAGTATAAGAATTTCTCTGTAGTCTATTTATTGGTGCATGCTATTACTTTCTTTCGATGATCCAATTCTATGTACATCTTCAGTAGGTATTGTCACCTAACGTTTTATACTAGAATTGGCAAGCTGAGCTTATAGTGAGAATCTTTGTCCTTCTGTGCAGAAAACATGATGAGCTTCAAGGATTGGGTCCTATCACAGTTGATAACTGAGTCAGTAGCCTCGTCAAGACCACTTTTATCATCAGATAGCTTTTTATCAGAGGAACATCCTGATCAAGAGTTTGATCGCCCAGGTAATTCTCCTTCGTCTACTATGATAATAAATTGTTCACCTGCAATATTTTGCTATTTCTTTGGAATATGATTGTATGTTAGCCTGGAAACGGTGTTTTTGATCGTCTTCTAGCTTCAATTGGAAGTTGCAGAAATTTCATGGCACAAAGTAATTCCCTACTTAGGATCATTTCAAAGTTGAAAGGAAGAAAAGGCCGCTGAAGATTATCTTAAAATAAAAATGGAACCACTTAATTACTTTTCCAGTATTTGGGATTCAAGTTGGGTTATGCTAGATTAATTGTTATTTGCTTAGATGGTTTGCTTTTTCAGATGTTAGAAGTTAGATCTACAGCCATTTAAAAGAAACTCAATGGAAGTATGAGATCTTTTCTCTAAAACACGCAAAAGAAATTGAGATTTTTCTCAGTTTTGTTATTGATGTCCTACATTGTCCCATCTTTTGCTTTCTGAAACTGACTCCAAATCTTGCCTTCTCATGCAACAAGGAGTATGGGAATACCTCTTTCGAATAGCTAATCTGTTAAAATTATTAAACTGTTTCCTAGTAAGGTAATGCCATTTTACTTTAGGTTTTATAGACTTTATAGGTTTTGTTACAAAATAGAAGGAAATAAATACAAATGGTCCTAGGCTTTAAATTGGTGAGATAATGAATTCTTGTTTGGCTGAAAGAGGAGAGCAATATATTAATATATACTCTATATAATCATAGTTAATATCATTGAGCACTGCAAATCAGTCATGGGCAAATTGCGGCTACAATTTAGACAGGTGATTTAAAACGAGACTCTTCTATTTCATTAGTTTACTGTACATTTCTACTACTATGTTGATTAGTATATATAAAAGTCAAGTTTTGGCTTTTGCTGATCACAAATGTTGTGTCCAACTTAACAATTACTACATGCTTCCCATTTTGGAGTACGAGGTAAACCAGTTAATATTCTGTTTGAATCCCGATTCCAGATACCTGGCACCCCTCTGCAATCTATTTTATATGATAGTACTTGATTCCTAGAGTTTAAGATATAAAATGTGACATATATATATTATATTAGTGATAGTGAAAGAAAATAAATAATTGTGGAAAATATAGTTTGATAGAGAAAAGATCACGTCGAAGTTAAAATTTTGAATTGTTTAATGAATTTTAAGTTTTGAAATTTGTGAGAGTTGTGCAGTAACAGAATTCTGTCAAACATTTTGTGGAGTCCCAAAATAGAATGTGCCATATAAATTGGGACAGAGGAAGTAGTTCATTTTTTGAAAACAGGATCTACAGTTTTGGAAACAGATAAGATTAGAAAGAAAAAAGATAATTAAGATTTATGAACTTGTGGACATAGGAGATTTATTCAACTCTCGAGGCAAAGTAGCTTATTTATGCAAGCATTTGTATTTTTACAGAGGGAGTGGTTGAAGGCAGAAGAGAGAGAGAGTCATCACAATCATTGTTTTTTTCTATTTTTTATCAAAGAACAGTCTCCTACTTTCCTTGTTTGTCATCCATATGTGGTTGTGTGTTTATTATTTATGTAAACCTTTCATCAAAATGATTTATGTAGACCACTAATGTGTGTGCATCCGAAGTGCAACGGTTCATTGCGGTGGTACTCTGTAACTGCTATAATTCCAAAACTTTGTTCTTGAGGCACATTTCACTTGTTCAATAGACTAGGCACTTTCTTTTGTTCTGATAAGTATTAAATTACATGCCATTACTGTGTCAAAGCTTTTAAATATCTAGAAGATCTGTAGTTCCCTAGAATTTCAAGTGATTCGAAAATGAAAAGAAGCACAAAGAGACCAGAATTATTGTTGACGTGTGTAAAAGATAATGACAGCAAATAAAACCATGTATCAATGTTTTATCTGTTGATAAGAGCAATGCATATCCTGCACAACCTGTTATATAGTAAAGGTTGTTATGTTGGGCTCCCTAGTTAGTGCCAACTGAAATAGCATCTTACTCTGGCGTATCCCTTTTGACTTTATCATTCTAGTTAACTGGATAGTGGATAGTTTTGGAAGAATCTTCTGAATGTTATAGAATAATGCTGGCTCATATGCACTTTACTATTAATCAATTGACTGTTGATCTCCACATCTATCACTGTTTTCTCAAATTGTTGATGGCATTCTTTTCTTCTTTTGGTTCAGCTCGCACTGCTGATTTGGTTACAACAACAACATTATCCAATACAGTCCAATCTTCCAATGATAATGAGGTGAATACAAATAATTTCCCTTCACAACAACGGATGTGTGAAGATTCTTTTCAGTCGGATTTTAGGGTTGACGAAAAGCCTAGTCCAGTGGTAAAGATTGAAGCCCTTCAGATTAAGTTCTTGCGCCTTCTTAAACGTTTTGGCCTGTCCGAGGACAACCTTCTGGTATCAAAGGTCCTGTACCGGATCCAGCTGGCATCACTGATACGGGCAAGAGAATCAGATTTAAAAAGGGCAAATCTTAAAATCGAGAGAGCTCGAGTAATAGCAGCAGAACAAGAAGCTGCTGGCCGACCACAATTGGATTTCTCATTTAAGATCCTTGTACTGGGTAGAACTGGAGTTGGCAAGAGTTCAACTATAAATTCCATTTTTAACCAATCAAGAGCAACGACAAACTCGTTCAAGCCTGGTACCGACCGTATTCAAGAGATCGTTGGAACAGTAAATGGAATCCGAGTATCTTTTATAGACACTCCTGGTTTATTGCCTCCCTCACCCAGTAATGTCCGGAAAAACAAGAAGATATTGCATTCTGTGAAACGTTTTTTAAGGAAATCTAAGCCCGACATGGTGCTGTATTTTGAGCGCCTGGATTTGATCAACACGGGATACAGTGATTTCCCTTTGTTGAAGCTTATAACGGAAGTATTTGGTCCAGCGATTTGGTTTAATACCATCCTTGTCATGACTCATTCTTCCTTCAATCTTCCCGAAGGAACAAACGGATATCCTGTTAAGTATGAATCTTTTGTCACCACATGCACGGATTTGGTGCAACATTATATTCACCAGGCAGTCTCTGACACGAAGCTTGAAAATCCCGTAATTTTGGTGGAGAACGATCCCAATTGTAAGACCAATAATACTGGAGAGAAAATTCTCCCTAATGGGCAGGTGTGGAAGTCACAGTTATTGTTGCTGTGCATATGCACGAAAGTTCTAAGTGATGTTAATACCCTATTGGACTTTAAAGACAGCCTAAAGGTGGGACCATCAAATGTCGGACGATTGCCTTCTCTTCCACATCTTCTCTCATCCTTTCTAAAGCATCGTGCTCAGATAAGGCATGGTGGAACTGAGAATGAAATTGACGAGGCTTCTCTTTTAGACTCGGATGATGAAGAGTATGATCAATTGCCTCCTATTCGGATACTGACCAAGTCTCAGTTTGAAAGGTTGAGTGGTTCCCAAAAGAAGGATTATCTTGATGAATTAGACTACCGGGAAACCCTCTATTTGAAGAAACAACTGATAGAAGAAGCTCGTAGACAAAGAGAAAAGAGATCTTTTTCGAGTGAGAATAAATCCCCGGATGATGAGTCTGAGGAGGGCCCACCAGAGCCAGTTCTGCTGCCAGATATGGCTATTCCTCCAAGCTTCGATTCCGATTGTCCTATCCACAGATACAGGTGTCTCATCACCAGTGAACAGTGGCTCGCAAGACCGGTCCTCGATCCCCATGGGTGGGACCATGATGTGAGCTTCGATGGCATTAACCTGGAGAGCAGTGTAGAAATGCGAAAAAACATCTTCGCCTCGGTTAACGGACAAATGAGCAAGGACAAACAAGACTTCAGTATTCAATCCGAATTTGCTGCAGCTTTTACCAATCCAGGTGGGCCCACTTACGCAGTAGGTGTTGACGTTCAATCTGCTAATAAAGAGCTGATCTGCACTATTCACAGTAACGCAAAGGTAAGAAATTTAAGAAATAATGTCACCGAATGCAGTATTTCTGTAATACCGTTCGGGGATAAGTATTTTCTTGGTGCCAAGTGCGAAGATAGTTTTACAATCGGAAAGAGATTGAAGTTTAATGTGAACGCTGGTCGGATGGGGGGTGCTGGGCAAGCAGCTTATGGCGGAAGCTTTGTAGCTACTTTAAGAGGTAAAGATTATCCAGTTAGAAATGAAAGTCTGAGCCTCTCAATGACAGTTCTATCTCTTAACAAAGAAACGGTGTTGAGTGGAAACTTGCAAACTGACTTCAGAGTAAGCCGAGGTACAAACATGTCAGTGAGCGCAAACCTTAATAACCGGAAGATGGGCCAGGTTTCCATCAAGACAAGCAGTTCTGAGCGAATGGAAATTGCTTTTCTCGCACTTTTCTCCATCGCGAGAGCCCTATTGTGCAGAAAGAGAAACGACCAACTTGTTGAAGATCCCCTGGAAGCGGGATGAATGTTTCCTTTGAGTTCAAAGGGGCCTATAAATTTTTCTTTAGACGCCGTCTCTAGGGATTCTAGGTGCGGAAGTACTTTCCCTACTTCTAGTCTTCAACCAAGAAGCATTGGATCTGCTGAAGAAAATGATTTACATATTTTTAGTAGTGTTTTTCATGAAGCAGTTCAGCGATGAGCAAGGTTGCAAGGTTGCTATGTTTTCATTGTTGTTAGATCAATATTATCAAATCCAGGGTAGGTAAAAAGACACCTTTTGGTGTCAGGTAAAAGTTGAGATGGCTGTAGTTTTGTATCCGAGTAATAAACTGTATAGTAGTAACTTAGAAGAGCATACAAAACTTTTCTGCGGTTCTTGTAATAATTAGCTTGGAAAAGCTAGCAGGATAACCTTTGATGGCAGAAGGATGTATCTTTGATGCATTTCTAAGTGTCAGATGATTTATTGTTGTTCTTTTGGGCAATAGCATCATCTTTCTCCTTCCATGACGTTTTAAGTCTTATTCAATCAAAGATGTAGGTTGTGTTCGGTGAAAATATTTTCTAATTTTTTCATGTTTGGTTGGTCAAATTTTTTGGAAAACAAGTTTCTTAAAAATGAGGAATATGACTTCCCCAGTGGAAGTAGTCAAAATAAGAGCCACAAGTAGCATTCCATAGACGGTGTCCTCCTCACCCTCAAACATACCTCATTTTCACCCTCATCCCCCACCCTACACCCCTACTCCTCCACTCCCACCAGCATAGTATTTATCTAGATTATATAAAAATATTTAATATTTTTTGATTACGTATTGAACACAAGAATATAAATAAGAAACATAACAAGTAAAATTAAACGGAGGGAGTTGTTAGAACTTAGAAGCATTTATTACTTTTTCGGTTTTTCCTCGAAGTAAGTTCTTGCTGTTAAAATGAGTGAAGCTTTTTAATTAAGAAAAAAATGATAATTTAAACAAATACTCTCATTATTAGGACTATTAAATAAAGAGGGAAAAAACCTCTAAGGACATATAATATGGACGTAGGCGGTATTGTTCGGGATGAAAAAATATGTATGCTAATTGAAGCTTAGGTTACATGTGGAAGTGCGCTTTAAACTATGCCCTAAATTTATAAAATTTTGGCCTAATCTATCCGCTTCGAAACAATTTCAGATATGCGGTAATGAATTCAAGCAGAAATATTGGAACTTCAACTATATGAAATTTTAAACATTTTAATTAAACTTAGGCTTTGTCAAACCTAATTTCAGACATATTTATCAACACACCGGGTACATATATATTAAATAATTTTAGAAAACTACATACAAATTAAATAATAGTATTCAAATAAAGAACATATGAAATTTGTGCAGTTTATGCTTGCTGTTATAATTGATGGACAATCATCAAATCAAAGAGAGAAAAACGGGCTAGGAGAGAATATTTGGGCATGCACTGACTAGTCTGATGCACAAAGTATAATGTGTTCATGTGAAGTTTGGAGATCACCTCAAGGAGTGACCGTCTATCCTAATCCAAATATCAATGGCTGATTTTATATTTTTACTTGATTTTTTAATTATGTAAATTTATAATAAGTCGTTATAAATCAGTCTCAAAAATTAAAACCAAAACTCTCTTCCCAATAGTCACTAGAAATCATGATATTTTAAAAATGATTCAGCAAGTCTTGGTGTTTTCAATTATTATATTTGCACAGGTAGCTTCCTCCCATATCAATTTCTTCTTATTAGTGACGTGAAGACATGCAGGTGTTTTCTTTTTTCCTACCGTTTTATTTTTTCTATAATTTATTATTTATCGATTAGCACTATGATAAGTTATATCATATTGTGTTTTGATGATTTGTCAAACTTTCGAAGAACCAAATAGAGACATGGTTTGCTATCTGTTCCCTTGGTTATCGTACAGTCAACAGTTATAGCTGTAAAACTGTACTATTCACAGCAGAAGTACAACAACCCTGCTGTAGTGTGCTTATGGTCAAACCAAGGGATGAGTAGTCCCTATCTCATCCCACACGCCCCCTAGTATATAAGCAACATGTTACAAGTTTTTGGGTGAGACTTGAAAACCTAAAATCACTACACAAGTGTAGCCGCCATAAGTTTCTCCAAGTGCTTCCAAGAACAAAGCTATAACAAACAGAGGGACCACATCCAGCTCACTGAAGACAATTTAAGTCCCTAGGTTTGTTGAGTCTTTGTATTTTGTTCTCAAACTAGTTTTCCTACATTGCATTCAAGAAGTATTAACGTAGGATAAATTTCAACCTTTGTCTCTTATAACTTGTCTAGAGTTAGGCAAGTCTTATGCTTTGCAATAGAGTTGTTCTAAAGGTGTTTTATGTTCTTGGCTAGAGTTAGTCAATGTTTGTAGCTTTGCAATAGAGTTATTGTAAAATGGTTTACAATAAATGTATTGTAAGAGGTGGGGGATTAAGAGTTTAATTCCTAGGTTGCAATAGGTTGTAATCTAAAGTTGCTCAGTTAGTAAAGTTGGAAATCCTACTTGGTAGGTCATGGTTCTTAATCCCTTGAGAAAAATGTTTCCCACGTAAATATCGTGTGTTATTTACTTTCTGTTTGCTTGAGGGAACACATAGAGAACTTGGTTCTCTATACTGTTTAGTGGACTCATAGTTTTATCAATTGGTATCAGAGTAGGTGCTTTCTAAAAGGTTAACACCTAGAAAGAATCTCTCTAATGACTGCTCCACCAAACTTAGAGGAAGGGCAATCGACTACCAGACCACCAAGGTTCAACGGAAGTACTATGAGTGGTGAAAGACAAGGATGCACAATGTCATCATGGATGAATATTCTGAGTTGTGGGACATCATATGTGATAGTCCTCATGTTTCCATGAACATAGATCTAGCAGGTCTCACAACTACCCCAAAATCAATAAAGTAGTACACTGATGTAGATAGAAAGGCAGTAGAAAAGAACTTCAAGGCCAAGAAGATCCTTGTATGTGGTATTGGACCGGATGAGTACAATCGTCTCTCATCTTGTGTATCTGCTAAGGAGATCTGGTAAGCTCTCTAAACAACTCATGAAGGAACCACTCAAGTAAAAGAGTCTAAGATAGATATGCTCACAACAGAGTATGAGCTGTTTAAGATGAGAGAAGATGAATCCATATAAGACATGCATACCAGCTTCACCTCTATCATCAATGAGCTTAACTCTCTTGGAGAAGTCATTAGAACCAGTAAATTGGTCAGAAAGCTACTTGTTGTCCTGCCAGACTCATAGGATAGCAATATGAATGCTATATATAAAGCCAAGAACTTAAAGACACTGATCATTAATGAGCTGATTGGAAATCTCAAGACATATAAGATGAAGAAAGCCAGAAAGAAACTGGAAAAGAGTGAGGCAAAGAAATAGAAGAACCTGATTCTCAAGGCTGCCAAAAGTGACACAAGCAGTGATGAAGCTGATATGGCATACCTCACTCACAGGTTTCAAAAGATGGTTCGGAAAATTGATGGGGTCTCAAGAATAGGAAGCTCCAACTTTAAAGGAAATGACAATTGTTGCCACAAGTGTGGGAAATCTGGTAATTTCATTAAAGAGTGTCCTCTTCACAAGAAGGACAATCAGAAATAAAGGATTGCTAAGAGGAACCAGGTCTCTGATAAGAAGTTCCGGAAGAAATATGCGGCTGATGGCCTGGTGATGCAAGCTCTTGCTACTTGGGGAGACTCCTCAAGTGAATATGAAGATGATGATGAACACGGTGACACATCAATGATGGCCATCGATAATGAACCTTCTGACTATGAGTCAATCTTTGCACTCATGACCAAATCTGTTGTGGATGATGATGATGAGCAAGAAGAGGTAAATTTTCTTAATGTTCAGAAAAACTTAAAAGTTTACTCTAAAAAGAAACTCATATTGTTAGAAAATTTGTTAATTGATGCTTATCATGGTCTTGTCAAAGAAAAAATTCATCTAAATGATGAAATTGGTGATTTAGAACAAGAGAGGGATGCTTTGGTAGTTTCTATTATAGATCTGAAAGAACAGGTTGATGAGGTAACTCAACAAAACATCTTGTTAGAAAATCAAATGAAAAAGAGTATGGGAACTCCCTCTAAAGGAAAATGTGTAGCTAGTGAGACTCAATTGGAGGTTGAGAAGTAGCTTAAGAAAATGAAATCGAGTCTTACAACCGAGATGGAAAAGAACAGACAACTAAAGAAAGATTTAGAAAGGGTAAAATTTAATCTTGATAAGGCACTTCACTGGACCTGGTCCTCTGATGTAATTACCTCCATGCACGAGAGTAAAGTATGAGGTAGACAAGGGCTTGGTTTTGAAAAGGAAAAGACTTCTTACAATCCCCACAACAAATATGTCTCTACAATTAAAAATTAGATATGCACTCATTGTTGTCAGAGTGACCATTAGAAGAATACATGCAAAGTCAGAATTCAGTCACTTCAGAAAAATGAGAATTTTGTTAAGAAGGGAGTCAGAATAGAAGGACCTGGTCCTCGAAAGAGAAAAATTCCTTGCTTGCCTGAATTAGAAGAAGTCTGATTCATCCATTTTACAATTATAAGGGACCCAAACTGGTTTGGGTTCCCAAATCTAATTAGTGATCTTGCTTATAGGTTGGGGTAAGAGTAGGTAGTCAAATATGGTATATGTACAATGGCTGCTCCAAGCATATGACTGAAAAAATTGAGGATTCTCTCTCACTCAAATCCTTTTAAAGAGGAAGTGTGTCTTTTGGTAATGGGAAGAAGGGACACATTCTCATCATTAACAAGATTGAGGAAATGAAGAAAAAGAAATGAAGTAAAATTCACATCCGGTTCATGTACTGTCACAAATGAACGATTTGGATGATGACACTAAGCTATGACACAAATGGCTCAAGCTTGAAAACTTTTCACCTTCAAACAAACTGGTGATGAAGGACATGGTTCTCAGGATGTCACAGACCAAGTTCTCAGTTAACTAGGTATGTGATCCTTATGTTGAAGGAAAATATGTGAGAAATTCCTTCAAGCCAAAGAAGGTGGTGTATGATCAGGTCCTTGCTTGAGAAAACTCCCTATGAACTACTTAATGAGAGAAAACCCAAGTTAACTTACCTAAGAGCTTTTGGATGCAAATGCTATGTTCTCAGCTCTGGTAAGGAGACTTTGGGAAAATTTGATGCTGAAAGGTAATGAGGGTATTTCTCTTGGATACTCTTCACACAGCAAGGCCTACAAAGTCTTCAACAAAGAAAACTCAATGTGCATGTGATCTTTGAATGTGTGCCTATGACTTTTGATTAATTGAATTATTTGGGTGACAAAGGGATGCAAAATGATGATGCTGAAGATGGGGAATTTTCAAAGGTTCTTGATTAGGCCATTGAAATTTTACATGAACATCAAGTTATTGAAGCAGTGTCAGGTACCCCGGGTTCTGGACAAACTAATCATGAAGATTCAGCCTATGATGAAGACAATGATGTAATACATTCTGCGGAACCTGGTCCATCAGATTCTTAAATTACTGGTCAACCTGAGCTATGTTAGAAGAGCTTCATCAGTTCGAGAGGAACCAAGTAAGACATCTGATACCTATACATTGAGGCAGAACTATCATAGGAACTAGGTTAAGTAAACTACATAAGGCACTATGATCAGTCAACACAAGTACATCATGGAGCTTCTAAAAAGGTTTGAAATAGAGAATGTTAAAACCATTAATACTCCTATAGCCACTGCTACTTGGCTGGACATGGATGAACCTGGTTCTCCTGTGAATTAAACTATGTATATAGGTATTATTGGTCCCTTCCTTTATTTGATTGCAAGCAGACCTGGTGTTGTGTTTTAGTGCTGGTCTACATGCAAGATTTCAATCAGTCCAAAGATATCCCATCTAAAGGTTGCAATAAGAATTATAGGAAGCTGAATGTAGTCGTTGCCTCTTGATATGCCCAACTGCTCTGGATCAAGCAATATTTGAAGATTTTTTGTGTGTTTACTGAGTATGTGTCCTCGTTGTGTGACAATACATGTGCACTCAATATGGAAAAGAATATTGTGCAACACAAGAGGACGTTAGACACCATTTCATATGAGACAATATTGAAAAAGGGTTGAGTTGTATAAAGTTATGCAAAACGGAGGACCAGGTAGCAGGTATATTTATGAAGGCTCTGAGGAGGGAGCACTTTGAAAGAAATCGCTTAGATTTGGGCTTGATCAAGCTCAACTAGTTGGTCCCTCACATATCCCCTAATGATTGACCTCAAATATCCCCTAATGATTGACTATGATAAGAGAGAAATGTATAATGCTAAAAAGTATTTTTTGGTGACATCTAACTCACTCTTGTACTGTTACAAGTATACACGCATGGTAATTAAGGAGAACACAAGCATAAGTGACATTGCACACTCGAGAGTTTTTGCTTGAAATTTTTGAGAAAATTGTCCAGGGACCTGGTCCGTGTGAGTCAGGTTAATAGTCTCTTCAATGGTTATATGTTTTTGAACTGCTTAAGGTGTCAATTCAGTTATGTGTTCCTTATTTCAAATTCAAAATAATTTTCCTTTCAAATCATTGCATCATTTTTTAACCGACCCGATACCTCTTCTTACATCCAATTAAAATTGTCGCCTTCTTCATTTTAAATACAACTTTTCTTACGTCTCTCCTCTCTTAAACTCTTAAACCTTCATACTGCCCTCCTTCTTTCCTAAGAATAATAGTTATCTCAATCCTTCTACATTCCTTGTCTCTTCTTTCTCTGACCAAAAGTTAACCATGTCTCACGAAGAATCTTCCTTTCCAAACTTGGCTAAAACGAACCCCACTTCATCACCTTCCAATGCTCCATCATCCGTTGAATCGATGCCCCCACTGTCACATCCTTAAAACCCCCCATTTCTGGTCTTCCTAGGACTCGCAATAGCCAAACCCCAAAGAAATTCGTATCATCGTCCTCTATTTTGGTCAGATTGAAAAGGCAGGCTTATTGGGAAGTGGGAAAACTATATATGTCTCAAAATTCCTTCACAATAAGAGGAACTAGAAGAAAAGGATGATGAAATTGAGGTTACAAGCCAACCCGTTGAGGAAACAATGGTACAAGGCCAAGTGAACAAAAAACTGGTCTCTGGTGACATGCAAGAGAGTGGAATTGCTAGTATTACAGAGAAACATGTTGAAGTTGTCGACAAGAAAATTGTTGAGGACGTCATTGCTAAATCAGGTAACCCTATTCCACCTGATAGTGATAAAGGGGGAATGTGTCTTCTATGAAGTTTGTTGAGTTTATATGTCAGGATAGGTCTAACATCTTGGAGAGTGAGTCTGAGATTACTGCTGGTTTTGCTGATACCTTACGGGCTATGAGAGATGATGAGAAGGTTGAGGAAGTTCAATGGAAAAATGAAGGAGAAAAATGGGAACTAAGGGAGGGACCTGGTCCTTCACCCCAAGGAGAGTTTGAGTCACCTACACTCATGAAAGCTCCTATTTTGAATGAGACAATAGGTTCCTCACGGGTAAATATATGAGTTGATATTGATTCTCAAGTAATATCTACCATCGTTGTACCACTAGAATATTCTTCTCCTATGAATGAACTGGGTTCTTCTAGTCCTACTCAGACTATTGATTCAGATGGCAATATTGTACTTAGTTTCATGCGTAAACAGGCCAATGGTAGTAAGAAATAGAAGGAAAACGGGGAGAATAAAAAGGGTGGGTACAAAGTCATAAAATACATTACCCTAAACCCTCCTAGAACTAGATAAGCTAAGAGGGCGACAGTGAAATCACCTAAATCAGCCTTGCAGGCAAGTAAGGAGAAATGATAAAAAAGGATGTGTAGTCAACCTGTAAAGAGTAGGCTGGTTGATAAGACGATGTAGATGAATAGAAAAATCTACTTGTAAGAAAAAATTCAAGAAAAGGGAACGAGACTAAAGGAAGAAAGACTTATCTTTTGATGTCTGATGATGGTGAGGGTGACAAGTCAATTGATGAGAGGGAAGAGTCATAAAAAGAGGAGTGTTAAACTAGACCTCTCCCTCAAAGGAAGAGGAAAAGTAGTACCAGTGAGGAACCATGTTCCTTAAAAAGACAAAAAGTTATGCTAAATGAGAAGGGGAGGAAGGAAAGGTTATGATGGGAAGGAAAGGTTATGATGGGAAGAGTGTTTGATTCTGATCTTGCTGATAATTTTGGCATGAAGAAACTGATTGAGATAGTTGATTTCCAGAAATGGACTCATCTATTTGTCCGTCAGTACCTTGTGTGTATGAAGCAGAGATGGTTGAACTCTATGCCAACTTATGTTATACTGATGACTGTATTATGATCTTGTTTGTTAATGTGATAGACTTCGAGTTGGATGAGTTGCAACTTGGAGAAATTTTGGAGGTTCTGACTGATGGGATGAAGATTGTGTCTGGAGAGGCCTATGATGTCTTTAAGAATGTGATTGCAAAGAAGGAGGAGTCTATTACTAAAGTAAGGCTCTTCAAGAAAGAGCTTAAATTAGAGTACCAGCTTGTTTTTTCCCTCATCAATAAGGTGGTGCTACCAAGGGCTGACAGTCGTTCTATTGCCTCAGTGGCAAACCTGGTCCTCCTCGAGGCCCTGTCAACTTTTAAGCCCATCAGTCTACCAACCATTATGATTGAGCATATGATGAAAATGGTAAATGTTAGGGATGCCATACATGGGTTCCATATGGGTTTTTCTTGACCAAGGTACTTGAACACTTTAAAGTCAAAACTGGAAAGGCTACCACGGGCACCAAAAAATATATGTTCACCATGACGACTTTTGAGGAATGTGAATGCGTGCTAAAGAAAGGTGGTGTTGGCAGCACATCTACCATTTTGACTCTGATTGAGGCTCAAGAGATGGCAACTACTGAGATTCAGTGGCTTAAGGCTGAGAATGCTCTCATCAGAGTCCAACTGGTTGAGAAGGTACTGGAACATAGTTTATGTGGTGATTTGGAGACTGCAAATGCTAAAAATGCAAAGTTGCGGGCTGAGAATGAAAAGTTGAGGGAAAAGGTTGATGAGCTTCATGCTTAGATGCTCCAGTACCAGCGTACTAACAGTGAGCGCGTGGACAAAATCCCCAAAGTTTTAGCCCCTTAATTTCCCTTCTAGCTTATTAAGCCCTTGTTCTTACGACCTGGTTCTTCATTATCTTTAAGTCCCGTTCCTTTGATCCATGTTTTTGTTTTCCCTGATGACTTTGGCACTACTGGCAGTTTGATTATCATATTTTGCACTGTGTTGGCTACTATGTTTTTATAAATGATGATCTATATTTGGGAAATTACTCTATTTTATGCATTAATTCTAGCTTGTTTGTTCATGTTTTTGCTCGTGTTGTGTTTCTCCAGTGGCTCCGAGTTAATGTTATTGAACTTCTTTTCTCCAATACTGCTTTGATTACTCTTTTCAATGATGCCAAAAGGGGGGAAATAAGGGGGAATTGGGAATATATCAAGAATTGGGAATATGACATGCTTGTAGTGACTGAGGGGGAAGTTAAGGGGATACATTACTTTTGTCTTGATCAACATGTTGTTATGACTGAAAGATAGGTCTGATCCGCAGGGGTAACAAGTAAGGAATCTGATTCTCATGGGAAATATCAATTATGTGTTTGTCATCATCAAAAAAGGGAAAATTGATAAGTTATATCATCTTGTATTTTGATGATTTATCAAATTTTCAAAGAACCAGATAGGGACCTGGTCTGCTATCTGTTCCCTTGGTTATCGTCTGATCCAGCGATTCACAATTTGTAAAGTTGTACTATTCACCTGTATACAACAACCTGGCCAGAGTGTGCTTATGGTCAAACCAAGGGATGAGTAGTCCCTATCTCATCCCACACGCCCCCTAGTATATAAGCAACATGTTACAAGTTTTTGGGTGAGACTTGAAAACCTAAAATCACTACACAAGTGTAGCCGCCACAAGTTTCTCCAAGTGCTTCCAAGAACAAAGCTATAACAAACATAGGGACCAGATCCAAATCACTGAAGACAATTTAAGTCCCTAGGTTTGTTGAGTCTTTGTATTTTGTTCTCAAACTAGTTTTCCTACATTGCATTCAAGAAGTATTAACGTAGGACAAATTTCAACCTTTGTCTCTTATAACTTGTCTAGAGTTAGGCAAGTCTTATGCTTTGCAATAGAGTTGTTCTAAAGGTGTTTTATGTTCTTGGCTAGAGTTAGTCAATGTTTGTAGCTTTGCAATAGAGTTATTGTAAAATGGTTTACAATAGATGTATTGTAAGAGGTGGGGGATTCAGAGTTTAATTCCTAGGTTACAATAGGTTGTAATCTAAAGTTGCTCAGTTAGTGAAATAGGAAATCCTACTTGGTAGGTCATGAATTTTAATCCCTTGAGCAAGGAGTTTTTCACGTAAATATCGTGTGTTGTTTACTTTCTGTTTGCTTGAGGGAACAAGGTTCTCTATACTATTTGATGGACTCTTAGTTTTTATCACACTATAAATGAATTTTTACACGATCCGTAATAACATGTTGTAGAAAGCCTTAATTTTTTATGTTTTTAAATTTTTATTTTATGAGTAATTATATTTAGTTACCATTAATAGATTGATCTGATTGTGTAAAATAAATTATATTGTCAAGTTATAGAGCAAAATCCTTTTTTATTTTATTTTTGGAGTGAAGAAGAAGGGGATGAGATAGAAAAAGAAAAGTAGAAAGCAATCATTTAATCTAAGGATTTGTTGCTGTATTTCTGTCAAAAAGAAATAATTTTTCTTTGTTTGTAGATATAGTGGTGTGTATAGATTTGTGTGCAAAATCATACTTTCGAAAGTTAAAAATTTAGACGTTACCTTATAATTATAACAACAACAACACCAACGTACCCAGCGTAATCTCACAAAGTGGAGTCTGAAAAGGATAAAATGTATATAAATTTTACCTCTATCTTAGAAGATAAAGAGGTTTTCGAAAGACAACGTTACCTTATAACTATAATAGGAAAAAAGCAGACAATTTTCAGTTTTTATCTAATAAGTAGTAGCTAATTTTGATAATACCCCTTTTACTTGGAAGAATTTCCTCTCTTATGACTAGTTATGAATAGCTGTGCTGAGCACCAGCCCAATAACACTATGTTCAATTATTATTTTCTTTTCATCATTTAATTTTTTTTGCACCTTATGCTTTTTTCTAGACCACTCTTTAATTTTATTAAAGTTAATTCAGTGGGTTCAATTTTTCCTATAAAATAGAAATCTAAATTATAAGAACTTTAGTAAACAGAGAAGAAGCTTTTAATGCTCCATGATTAATTTAATTATTTTATACTAAATTAATAAATATTGTTCCTGAGCTCATTCCTTTTTAAATGTGTCACAAACAATTGGTATAAAGGGATATATAAGGTATATAGTTTTAATTAATAAATAATTCTTGTTAGAAGTAATTGACATTTGTGCCGCTTAAAAATAATTCACTCCAGTCGTACTTCAAATTCTCTCAAACAAAGCAGATGACATGGCTGGCCAGTGGGCCTGGTTGGCTCGGTCCAGACCTCGCCCCAATCTCGCCAAAAAGAAAAAATCGGAACGGGACTCGAACCCGAGACCGGACCTGGGCTCATCCCGCCCCGGTCTTGCCCCGATCCCCTTTGCAAAAAACGGCAGTTGCACAACATCCATTTTATATTTTGGCCGTTGTGCAACGACTATTTTTGGCCTCCCCCCTACCCCCTTAATATTTATTTTTAACCCCTTAATTAATATATTTATACTTTAACCCATTTTTTCAACTATAAATACCTCATTTTCTCTTCATCTTTCTCACAAATCTTCCAACAATCTCTCTAATCTCTCAATTTATCTCTCTACAATTCTACATTGCCTACTAAATATTATATTTTTTTGCTAATTTATATCAAAGTTAAAAAATTGGGAGTGAAGTTGGCAACTAGCTTGAGGATCATCCATCGAGCAAAGTTTCAATTTTTAACCTCGATTACAAGCCAACGTTACATCGGCGTTTGGTACCTTCATTCCTTCTTTAAATTATTATTATTACTTTATCTTAATTATCGCACTTAATTTCATTATCTTTAACTATTTATTTGCATAATTAAAATGTAATGATTAAGAGGTGTGTTTAAGGGTAAGGGTAAGTGTGCTTCATCTAGTAGGGGTAACAAGGGCAGGGGTACGTCTTCTAGTCATCCTATTCCTCGGCAGGATGATTTGATTGATTACACTCATATAGATGAAATTGAATTTTTTAATGATATACCATTAGATGATGAGATATATTATGCAACTCAACCAGACTTTAATTTAGAAGATAATCTAGACGACACACCCACTAGTGCACCTCAAACTGAAACTGGAACGCCACCTATTCCTCCTAGTATGAGACGAGGCCCCACACAACGAAAATTAAAATCTGATGCATGATATTTTTTTGATAGGGACCAAGAGAAGCAAGTAGTTAGATGCCAAATTTGTAAAAATGTTTATAAATTTAAAATGAGAAAAGGTCAGGATGGGACGCGAGGTTTATTGAGACATGTACAAAGTTTTCACAAAGCTAGGTGGGATGAATACGAGGCTACCACGTCGCGTGCGCCAATGTGCTTTCAGTCGGGACAAGGTTCACATAGTGTTCCGGACCAAGTACATGGTCAAATTAACCCGACGATAGAGAATTGTAGGTCCTAAATATGATAAACATAGAGATAGGAAAGCAATAGCAAAATTAGTTGCGGTGGAGGGTTTGCCTTTTTCATTCCTTCCTCTGATGGTTTTATTCATTACATTAGAGATATGTATAATCCTGCTTTTAACGGTTTTCCTAGATTAATTGTTAGGAGAGACGTTTTTAAATTTGCACATGAATATCAACAATATTTACGGTATTCAATATATCATTTTCCTGGCAAAATATCTATCACGTCTGATATAGGCCGTAACACTAACGATCATGATTATTTCACTGTAACATGTCATTGGGTAGATTATAAATGGTCTATGCAAAAACGTATTTTAGCATATAGATATATTGATGATAGACACACTGGAAGTTTTATTGCAGAAAATATTCATCAAATTTGCGAGTATTATGTTATAACTGATAAAATAATGACAATTACGTTAGATAATGCTTCTTCTAATAATTATGCTATTAGATTTTTAAAAGATATTTTAACTCCATCTTTTCCTAATCATTTTCATATAAAATGTGTGTGTCATATTTATAACTTAGTTGTAACGGATGGTCTATCACTTTTTGAAGACATTCTTAATAAAGTACAATTTGCTATAAACTTTATTTTTAGAAGTAATAGAATACAAAGAGAGAGAAAAAAATTCACGATTGTGGACTACCTTATAGAAAAATTATCGAAGAAGTAGCGACTAGGTGGAATTCTTTATATGAACAACTACTTGTTGCTTATGATTATAGAAGACCTATAACTTTATTTTTTAACGTCCATAATCGAAATCCAACTGATATGGTTGTAGATAACGATTGGGAAAAAATTCAGAACTTATTGTATTTTTAGATAAATTGTTTCAAGCTACTAAAGAATTTTCCGGTATTTATTATCCTACTATTTCAACTATGTTATTTTATATAGCTATAATATTTTTGGTACTTAGTGAATATATGAAAAAATCATCTTATAAGGCACCTATTAAAAAAATATTTATCAAATTTAATTTTTTTTTCTATTCCGACTATTTATATTATTGGTGTTGTATTAAATTCGACTATTAAAATAGACAGTTGTAAATCACTTATTGAAACTATTTATGATTGCATAACAGTACTTCCACCTCCAACTTCAAAAAATCAAAATGACCAACCACCTAAGTAACCAACTAAAGAAGAAGTTTTTTTCTAGCCTACGCGATGAATGTAAAAAAGTATATACACATTACCAACAAGAAACTGCTAGCAACCAATCGGCTTCTATACCATATTATTATTATTATTATTATTATTATTATTATTATTATTATTATTATTATTATTATTATTATTATTATTATTATTATTATTATTATTATTATTATTATTATTATTATTATTATTATTATTATTATTATTATTATTATTATTATTAGCCTTAGAAATAGTGGTACCACTACTAATCAAGTTAGCGAGTTTGATATTTTTATTTTGCAAGGTGTTGTACCGTACCAAGCAGTTCTCAATAAAGAAGGACGTAAAGACTTGCTGAAATACTGGAGGGAGAATGAAAAGACATTTCCGACACTATCAAAGATGGCCCGAGATGTGTTGAACATTCAAGCGTCATCAACAACGTCTGAAAGTGTTTTTTCTGCCGAAAGATTTCAAATAGGAGAGCACAGACACTCATTAGCTGGAGACAGCTTGGAGATTGCAGTTTTATTCAGAGACTGGATATGAGCGGAGCGTAGAAGGTGCGGTCAACCGGAGATCAACGAAGAAGACGATGAAAACTTCAACGAAATCTTATCCGAGGGAGGTGGAAGCGACGTCGAGCAATTTGACCAACAAATTCCAATTTCAACGAAGAACCACAAGACATTGTGAAGAAACTACAAAAGGTGTTTATAAATATGTAATTTTTTTAATTGTAATTTTACTATGTTATTTGCAACTTTCAACACCACAAAATTGCAATTTTGAAATTGTATTACAAAAAAAATTATATTTCTATTAAATAATAGAAGAGGCACAAAAACAGTCTTGTGATGTTTTTGTTACACTATCTTGTTCAATTATTGAGATATTTATATATGTTATTTTTTAAAATTAAGTGAAAAAAATTTGGAAAACCTGATCCCGACCCCGCCCTGATAAGACCAGTCCCTTTTTCCAATGGGACTGGGAACGGGTCGGGACATCAGCGGATCCCGCCAGTCCCGGCCCGCCAATCCCGTCGGAGGACCAGCCCCGCCCTCCCCCCAGTCCCATCTGGTCCCGTCCCGCCGGGACCCGCCCCGTTGGACACCCCTAGTTACGGGCTTTACGCTTGGGCTGAACATTTCATCATAGTCCACTCCCACCTGTTGAGACCTACCATCACCAACAAGATGAGCCTTGTACCTCTCAAAAGAACCATCAGATTTATTTTTATGTCTAAAAATCCACATAGAATAAATAATGTTAGCATCATGTGGACGGGGTACTAGGTCCCACGTCTTAATATCAATAAGACCATTATATTCGTCAATCATTGTGGCTTTTTAATTAGGGTCGGATAAGACATTCTTCGGATTTCGAGGGACAACTGAAACAGATATGTTAAACAACCATTTAGGTTTATGAATTCCATGCATGGCATGAGTTTCCATGGTCTGAGAGTGTGTCTCGGGATGCGGGATGGGAGGAGGGTGTGCCGTGGGACTGCCAGGAAAAAGAGGAAGGGCAGAGGTGGCGGGATCGGTTGGCCGATGCTTGGTTTGCCGAGAGATTGCTATGAAATCACCTTGAAATTTGTTGTTTGAGACTACTGTCAATAGAGCAAGGTGGGCGGTGTATTAAATCGTCAGAGGTGGGGCGGAGTACCGAGTGCAGGATAGCGGACTATGTAAATGATGAATTAGAAAAGGGTTTAGGCCATCATCTAGGAAGTCGTAGGAATGTCGAGGTGGCGAGTTTAGGGAGGAAAAGGGGAATTGAGACTCATCAAATAGGACATGACGTGAAATAATAATTTTACTGCTCGACAAGTCATAGCATGAGTAACCACGATGATATACGGGGTAACCCAGAAACACACACAGGGAAGATCGGGGTTGGAGTTTGTGAGTGGTCGGATGGAGAGGATAACAGAGACATCCAAAGATACGCAAGTTTTGGTAGGAGGGGTTCCTACGAAACAGAAATTAAGTGGGCGACCGTTGAGCTAGAGACTTGTTTGGGATTATGTTTAGGAGATATGTGGCCATGGAGAGTGCGTAATGCCAAAATTGAGGTGTGAGTAAGTAGGGCACAAATTAGGTTGTTTATGGTCCGGATTTTCCGTTTGACTTTACCATTTTGGGAGGAGATGTGAGGGCAGGAAAAACAAAAGGTAAGACCATTTTTTAGCAAAACGGTTTGAATTGATTATTATTGAATTCCCTTCCATTGAAAACATTTAATGCTCTTTTTAAATTATATTTTTACGAAAGCACTAAATGAGGAAAAAATGGGGTAGACCTGGGATTTATTGCCAATTAGAAAAGTCCATAAAAAGTTGGAATAATCGTCCAAAAATAACATATAATATCGATGGCCAGCCATACTTAAAATACGGACGTCCACAAATCACTATGTATGGTATCTAAAGGTAGTAAAGTATAATTTGTGGATGCAAAAAATAGTAATTTAACATGTTTCCTAAAAACGCAGGATTCACATATAGGAGTCCTAGAAATACAGTTGCAATTAATAAAATTATTTTTTCGAAGGGAGCGTAAAATAGAATTTCTCAGATGTCATAATCTAGAATGCCATAAGAAATATGAAAGAGCATCAAAGATTGATGGAACTGAGGCTGGATTGTTGACGACGTTTGAAATAGGGTAGAGATCTCCGGTGCTGTCACATCTCATACTTCACAAAAAAACTAAAAGGATCAAAGTCAAGGAAAACATTATTATCAGTTGTGAAATATTGCACATAGATTAGATTCTTAATGAGTTTAGAGCATGAATGACATTTTTTAATATTAGTGGTGGATGTGGTGGGGATAAGGATGAACGACCAAAACCGCAAATGGGAATGCCTTGTCCACTGCCAATAATAATATTCCGATTTAATTACTCAAATTGGAATAAGACGAGAGAGTACCTTATGATGCCGTCATGTGAGATGTGGCGCCTGTGTCCATATACCAATTTTCATCTGGAGAATTGAGTGACATTGTGTTCATAACTGCCTCAATGTCAGTCGGTGCATAAGTTGAGGGGGGCTTGTGCTGTCTACGCCTATTGTGGACGTGGGCCGAGTATGCCAGGGTGGGCCTATAGGTTCTGATGTGGAGTCCATAAGGATGTCGGATACGAGCAAGGAGGTGAGGCCCATGATGGTGGGGCCCACGCGACCCACAGTGGGTAGGCAGCCCATGGCGGAGGCTGCTTCTATTGTCGCGGACGCTGCTAGTTGTTTCCTACCGACGGGGACTGCCCCTTCCCGCCTCCGTTATTGCTGGAATTTCATCTGCCATGGCCTTTGTCGGACTGCCTGCTTCGGCGGTTGTTGCAGGTGGATGCGGGCTGCTGCGGGTTCTTGGGTCGGCGATTCTGGTTGCCAGAATTGGAGGCCCTGCCGTCGACGGAGGGCCCGACTGTGGTGGTAAGTGCAGCATCGACAGTGTTGTCCTCAGTGGTACTACGCTTGATTTTCTGGGTTTCCTCAAGAATAAGCTTCGAACGAGCCTCATAAAATGAAGGTAATGGCGTGCATTGCTGAAGGATGGTGGCAACACCGTCATATGATTTGTTTAAGCCTTCAATAAGTTGCATGATCAATAACTGATTAGTGACTGGTGCGCCGACGTTGAAGAGTTGGTCGGCAAGCATCTTTAGTTCTTGACAATATGCAGACACGTTTGGGAAATCGTCCTGATGAACGTCCTTGAACTAATTTTCAAGGTATAACGCTCGTTGAGTTATGTTGTTATGAAAAATACTTTTCAAACATTCCCACGTTTGGCAGGCAGTGGCATCGCTCTCAATGATGGTGTGCAACAAATCATTAGAGATTGTGTCGTATATCCACTAGAGGACAGCTACGTCCAAACGAGACCAGAGTGCATCATCAGAAGTCGATGCCGAGAGTAGGTCTGTGGACTTCGGTGTAGGAGGGATGATGTGGTTGATAACTTCGTAAACACGACAATGGATCTTAGAAAGCTCCGCCCACGAGGAGTATTGATCATTTCCAATCTCAAGGGTGATAGGGATGAAGTTTTTGATGTTGTTTACTGCAAGTGCAGGATGAAATTTGATTTTGTCAGCCATGGAAGATGAAATTTAGGAGGAGAATGGAGAGAGAATGGCTGAAAAAAACACTAGGGTTCCATGGGGGTGGCAGCCGAGAGCTATGGTCAGCGGCGATGGAGGTATTTTTAGGCTACTGATATCATAAATGAATATGTTCCTTGATTGTATTCATCAATAATGTACAATATATATAGTAGTATAAGATTATAGTGTGGATGATTCGATCGGCTTTGCCATTTTGAGGGGAGGTGTGGGGACACGAAAAACGAAACACCATGCCATTATTTTTGCAAATTTGTGAAATGTGGAATTATCAAATTCACGATCATTATCACATTAAAAAGATTTAATGGCTTTTTCAAATTGTGTGTGGATGAAAATATGAAACTCAAGAAATTTGGCAAAAACTTCTGATTTAAATTTAAGAGGATAAATCCAGATAAAGTGAGAATAGTCATCTAATAAGACGAGATAATATTTATGACCAAGAGAGCTAGTAATAAGAGATGTCCATAAGTCAGCATGAATGATATCAAACGGAGCAAACGTAACAGAAAGAGACGATTTAAACGAAAGAAGAACATGTTTGCCTAATTGATAAGAAACACAATTTTGGGCAAGTTTCCCATTATAATGAATAAAATTATTGCTACTAAGAAAATTAAAGACAGGAACTCTTGGGTCTCCAAGCCTATTATGACAAGTTGACAGATATTTAACAGCAAGAGATATAGGAGAGCACAAGCTGGCAGCGGAGGTGGATGGAAATGGATATAGGTCCCCCGTGCAATTGCATCTCATGAGAGGTGTCCCCGTATGAAGATCCTTCACAGTAAAACCAAAAGGGTCAAAATCAACAGAGACGAAATTGTTACGAGTAAATTTTCAGACAGATATAAGATTTTTAATAATATTGGGGGCATATATGATGTTATTTAGAGAGAAGGGTGGGTGAGGTGGTTGGGTGTAGGTGGTACCATACCCGTGAATTGGAATGTGATGGCCATTACCCACAATGATATATTGAGGATACAGTTTGGGAAGATTACCTGTAGTCCGGGTGAGGTGAGATGTAGCCCCCGTGTCCATGTACCAATTTTCATCGGGTTATTGCATGGTCATGCTGCTGAAGGCCTGACCCAATTCGGATGGAGCCAGGCCACTGTATGATGACGTCGACTAGGCTTGGATGTAATGGGCACGAGGGACCATCTGGCGGGCAATGGGAACTGGGCCTAGTAGGTTGGGTTGCTGCTGAAACTGAAAGTGTGTTTGGCCCATCTGCTGTTGGCTGAAATACGGCTGGACCGAGGCCCAGGGGCCAGTGTTGGGCCATTGCACCGGGTCGACCCAATTTGCTGAAGTTTGTGACTGCTGCTGGGGGCTGGCCTTGCTGACACGCCCTCGGCCCCGCCCCTCTTTGCCACTGCCCCGCCCCTTTCCACCTTTGCCGCCACCGCGACCACCCCGCTGCTGGTGGCTGTCCGACGGTAGTTGGCCGATTGAGGGGGCTGCGGAAGTGGAGGGAGCGTCAACCGTTAATGTTTTTTGGTTGTGTTCCTCTTGTTTTGCACGCCGTGTTTCTTCCAACAACAATTGCGATCGAGCCTTGTTGAAACTGGAAGAGGGTCGGCATGTTGGATCATTGTTGCGAGTGTGTCATATTCACCTTTCGGTAATCCTGTAATAAGTTGGAAAACCATTTTTGTCTCAGAAATTGGTGTCCCCACGTTGGATAATTGGTCTGCAATAATTTTTAATTGTTTGCAATACTCGGACATGGTGGTGAAGTTTTCTAGACGTGTGTTGTTGAACTGTTCTTCTAGATATACGACACATGTATGCTTGTTATCTTGAAAGATCTCATCCAAACGGACCCAAAGTTCACATGCCGAGGCACTAGACTTCATAATCGTATGAAGCAGATCTTTAGAGATAGTACCATAAATCCATTGTTTTACAATAGCGTCAAGACGACGCCATGTCGTGTCGGGGATGTCAAGAGGGCGAGGAACGGACTTATCAATGTGGTCAAGCACGTTGTACGCGAAAGCATGAATATAAAACAGTTCAACCCAAGAAGAATATTGACCATTATGGTGATCAAGAATTAAATGGATAAAATTCTTGATATTAGTGATGGTAAACGTCGGATGGAATGCGGAATTTGAGGAGGGAGGGTGGTCGTCAAAGACAACCGTAGAAGATGCGGAAGCTTTAGGTGAGGTGGGAGCAGACATGGTAGCCACAGACCGGAGGAAACAACCGTGATAGAAAGGGAAAAAAGAGTGACGGAAAACACAAAAATCCGACGGCGGGATTCCCGAGGGTAGGAGCCCGGCGGCGGAAGAAGAAAGTTAGATTTTGTGGCTTAGGCTTCTGATACCATGTAGAATTGTATTTATATCCATTGGGGAGCCTTTTTCATTAATACAAACTATATATAGGTGTACAATGTGGAATCTTAATTCTACCATAATTACATAACACTAAATATGATAAATATGTTACATTATACATGGTTAATACTTTGGAAAGCCGAATGAATAAAACAAAATAAATAAAATAGCAAAAATAATTATTGACTATGTTTGAAGTACATTAATATTAATATCTCAGAATAATATATATGTTATTACCTTTGTTTTCATTTATGGATTGTATCTTATTCTTATCCATTTTAAAAATGATTCTTTTCTAAATTTGAAAAAAAATCATAAATTTTTTAATTTTATTTTAGAATTTCTATAAACACATAAATGTTATAGTATGTCTAATATTACAAATTTAAAAAATCTTAGGACTCGTCTAGTTCAAAATAAGATTATCCTAATTTTGATATAAGCTTTATCGTGATTTTAGCTAATATCAACAATCGCTTCCAAAGCCTATAAATAGAAGCTTCTTAAAGTCTATATTTTCAAAAAGAGACGTAGAAGTAAAAAAAAAAATCTTTGACCAAATTCAATTTCGAATCTTATTATGGGATAACTCTAATTCCTATAACCAAATAGCCACTTATAATTACAAAAATATTATTCCCTTCGTCTATCTTTACTTGTCCATATTTAACGTGACACACCTCTTAAGAAACAATAAAACTATGACAATTTTACTATATCTATCCTAATTATTATAAGTCATCTCATTCATTAGGAATTGAATGAAGATACTTACTAGTACTTAAGAATAAGGGTAAAATAGGTATAAAATAGTAAAATATCTCTTAATTTTCAAACTAGACAAATAAAAGTGAATATCTAATTTTTAGTATATTGAACAAGTAAAAATAAATAAATAAAGTACTTCCTTTGGATAAAAAAGAGTATTCACTTAGTCATTTGCACATTCCTTAAGAAAATATGAATTCCTAATTAAAAATAGGTAATTTAGTAATGTGTTGGGAGTTGATCACTTAACACTTAATAAGACCAAATCTAAAAGGACAGTGCGATGCACTAAGCTCCCGCTATGCGCATGGTCCGGAAAAGGGCCGGACCGCAAGAGTCTATTCTACGCAGCCTTACCTCACAGTTGTTTCCACGATTTGAACCTATAAGTCATTTTTAATTTGATAAATATGCACACTTCTTGAAAAAAAATGTTAAATGAACACTCTTTTTAATCCGAAAAAATATATTATATTTAAAATAAAATAATTAATTTCTTTTTTATTTCTTAAATTTCGTTAGCAGATACTAAATTCACTAAAAGGAAAAGCTATTTAACTTCAAAATGAGTGTAACCAAAATCAAATCTTAAGACTTAAGAGAAACTCTAATCTTAATCTCCCACCACCTTTTTCATGCCTTAAAAAGTGTTACACTAACTACTAGCAAACAACACAACAAAAACACTTCGTAGTTGAACAAACAAGAAAGGAGCTTTGTAAGAGGAGAAGAAGAAGAAGAAGAGCAGCTAAACGATGTCGTTTGTTTTGGGTATTGTACTTGGGGTTTTAGTTGGAGTTGTTTTAATAGTTGGCTTTGTTAAATCCGATAATGCTCGATCCAAACGCCGCTCTGAACTGGTTAGTCAAAATTGGTCTTTTAGTTTTATTTTTTGGTTGCATTTTTGTTGGATTTATGAACTGTGTGTCAGGCTAGTACAATTGCGGCGTTTGCTAGAATGACAGTGGAAGATACTAGAAAGATTTTTACACCACAACAGTATCCTCCTTGGATTGTTTTCTCCAATCAGCAAAAGGTTAATTTTTATTTGAACTTTTCTTTAATGTTTAGTTTAGGGATTATACATAGATAGACACCTTAATTTGGCCTTAACTAGCAACTATACTCTCCGACTTTGAGAATGCACATCTAAGACACCTCAACTCATTCTCACTATGTCTCGTGGACACCCGATGCTGACGTGGCACATAAATTTTGGAGGTGTGTAGAGGATTATTTTGTAAGTTGGAGTGTTCAACTGATACAGTGGAGACGAGCTGAGGTGTCTATTTATGTATTATGCCTTTATTTTATGATACTTATGATTAATGTTTTGTAAGAAAGGAAGTGTTTTTTTTTTTATGTTGAACACTTACAGTTGAATTGGCTTAATTCTCATCTTGAAAAGATCTGGCCTTATGTGGATGAGGTTAGTTAGTCTAAATGTTATATTTGAATTTCCATTGATTTATTCATACTCCCTCTGTCCCAAACTATGTGTCACATTTCAAATTTTGAGTCAAACCGTTTAATTTTGACAGTAAATTCGACCATGGAATCTTTAAGTTTCTTGAAATAAAATTTACATATTTGGAAACTAGGTAAAAAGTACTATACGTCACAATAATTGACAATCCATAATATTTAAAAGATATATGAAAAAATTACGGTAAAAAAAAAGACTTGTTTGAATCTCGAAATTCAAAAGGTGTCACATAAATAGGGACGGAGGGAGTATCTTTTTTTAGTGTCAGCAACTCTTTATTTATTTTAAATTTCTAACTTTAGGGTATTTCCCCTTCTTTTTTTTTTGGTTAATTCAGTTTGTTGTGGTAATTGTAATTCAGGCAGCATCAGAACTGGTCAGATCAAGTGTGGAGCCAATTTTGGAACAATATAGGCCTATGATTTTGGCATCATTGAAATTTTCAAAGTTCACTCTTGGTACTGTTGCTCCTCAATTCACAGGTTAGATGATGGCCGGTATTGACATTCTTCAGCGATAAGTAACTTTTATTTTAAAATTTAAAAGATTTAACTGTGTAATTGCACTTGTGCAACCAAACATTACGTTTGTAATTGCGTTATGACAAACAAACAAGTCCTTGTACTTACTATACTATGTAATTACTACCCTAGTAATTAATCCAACTATGAGGTGGCTTTCCAAACAGATCCTAACTTGCAAAGAGTAAAAAGACAAAATAGGAATGCTTGAAGAATATGAAGCACGATGAATGAACCCGCAAGCGGGAAGCATGGGAGCAGAGCAAGTGTTTGGAAGGCAAAACTCTTACTTTTGCACCTTGCACTTTGCAAACAAAGAGCCAAAGGGTATATGGTTACTTTGTAAATGACAGAGAGAGGATTATAATCAGGGGTAACAATTAAAAAAGGCCTTCGACTTTTGAGTTTTTTTTTGGTTTGAAAATTTATAATGAATTGACCTTGAGTATTTAAGTATTAGTTTACCAAAAAAAAGAGTATTTAAGTATTAAAATAAGGACTTATTTAGCAATTTTAATTCCAATTTAGAAAAGTTCTCTGGGCTTATGCCTCAAATGAACGCTCAGAAGGTTGGGACTTACCCTAATCGAACGCCCGGAAAGATTGGGACTTACACCCCACGAAACTTGCGCCCAACCAGTCCGCATCGGTGCGTTTTGAGCCCACCTCACCCCGGGGCATCGCCAGAAAACACCTTTGAAAACACTGATACTCATTACCCCTAACCTCACTGTTGGAGTAGTCATGATGAACAGTACTGTAGTCTCTTTGAGAAGTCAAAATGTGAATGATTGGGATAGACAAAGGATGAAGAAGACAATTATATTCGACAAATTCTTGGTGCTCATACTGATCTTTATCTTTCAGGAGTTTCCATTCTTGAAGATGGAAGTGAAGGTATTACCATGGAATTAGAGATGAATTGGGATGGGAACCCAAACATTGTACTCGATATCAAGACATATATTGGTGTTGCATTACCAGTGCAGGTAATTTAGTTGGTACTTGCAGCTTAAACATTACGTTAAATAGCTTCTGCTCCTCAGAGTCGTGACATTTTTGTTTCATTGCCACACTTGATAAAAGGGCAGCCCGGTGCACTAAGCTCCCTCTATGCGCGGGGTCCGGGGAAGGGCCTGATATGATCCTAAATTCGAGCTGACATGCTAATTGTTTCTGAGATATCAATTTGTTTCCGTTGTAAATAACTCAACTTTATAATGTGACTTGAGCTATTTGTTGATAATTTGAGTCTGCATTTGTAAGTGTCAAAATCCAAACTTGGATCATGAATTAAAAACTTATCTTAGAATGCATATAATGTTTTGTTCATGAACTAGAATGAAAAATATACAATCATATATCATTTGGAGAGCAAACAACTTTCTCTTGGACTACAGCTTTTTTATATTTATTTGAATATTTTTAGTTAACAAAAGTTATAATATATTATTTCATGTAGTTTTATCTATCTACATATTATTTAAAAAGATTAAGAAATCGATATCCAAATTGAGGCCGACCTTTGTATTCTGAACCCTTTCATTCTTTTTGTTGTGTAACTTATGAATTCAATTTGTTGTAGTTACTTGCTACAGCAACAATATTTGTATTGTGTCAAGTATTCAGGATTAGCTTTTGCCAGTTTATGGTGCTCTTGTTACATGGCTGTGGGTCGGCTTCACAGATAAGTCCACTAACAAGTCTTCTTAACTATCCACTAGACATTCTATTATGCTAGAGTTCTCTGGTATAGTTTTTTTCTTTTTTTTTCGTTTTCCCCTATAGAGTCATACTTGTTCAAGGACTCCATCTTAGGAAGATGGCTTGCCTTTGATTTTCACTTATCAACTTGTTCATTATAATATGTTCATTTTTCCACCTATCTTGTGGCTTTCTATTTGTTTCCAATGTATTCCATTATTATTTCTAGCATTTCTCAGAGAATTTGATTTCACATTGTGATTAATGTCTCCTGTTTTAGGTGAAAAACATTGGGTTTACTGGGATTTTCAGGCTGATCTTCAGGCCGCTTGTTGATGAGTTTCCCTGCTTTGGAGCTGTTTGTTATTCTCTAAGGAAAAAGGTATTATATATTTCTAAGTTCACTTGTATCCTTCTAAGGTTATTGATCACACTGAATAATTTGTACAAGTGTGTGTGATTGCATGTGGACATACACGTGCAACAATACAAAAGGAGACACTTCTATAAGTAAAGCTTGGGTTTAGAGTTAAAATTATGGATTTGGATGATTATCTAACACCAGCTTGGTCAATAGCTCATGGATTTGTTTGCCAACTGATTTGTGGATTATGAGGCTGATGTTTCAAAATTAAGTTTTTTTTCTTCAAAAGGAGAATTAACGACAAATCTGTATCTTGATGGACATGCATGACACCAACATATCCAAATTAATCATCCTGTAATTGGTTTAAAACTTAACTTATCCCAAAAAAAAAGAAGATACAAGCTCACCTGGTCAACCACATGCACACACACACCTAACACCACTCCTAACTTATGTAAGGAAAAGAATGACAATAAAATCTTTTCTGATCTGCAGAAAAAGCTGGATTTTACGCTTAAAGTGGTTGGTGGTGACATGACAGCAATACCTGGCATTTCTGATGCAATTGAGGTTTGCCCAAAATTTTACCATTTAATTTTGTTACGCATCTTGTTGTCACAATAACCTCTGATGTAGCTTGAATAAATATCACAAAGGCCCATAGATGTTCTTAGTACTGGAAGTGGATAATCCTGGTGCGGTCCAAGCCTTATCTTGTTTTCCCTCTTTCCTTTCTGGGAAAGGGTGGAAACCTGAATGAATACTAATTATCTATGTGATTAGTACAAGGATATGTTTTCTATGTGATTAATACTACGGTATCTTATCTGTTTACAAATAGCCTTTTTCATCATTCTCAAAGAAATTGGGCTCTCGGTTTTCCTGCCTACTTTTGGCACTAATTCTGGAACAAGATAAAAGTATCTCTCATGTTTCTGTTATGCTCGTGTTTCTGTTATAAACATCTTGCATAATGCAGTGAGCAATAAGACATCTGTATTTCCATATAGATAATGTTATAAATTAAGGGTGTGTTTGGTATGGAGAAAAACATTTTTTCCATTTTTCCCGTGTTTGTTGGTCAAAATGTTTTGGAAAATACTTTCTCTAGGAAAACTAGTTTTAGGAAGATGACTTTCCGGAGTAGGGAAACAAGTTCCTCGTCTCCTACTCACCACCCATCACCCCGCCCTTACCCCGACTCCACGGCCCCCAACCCACCGTCCGTAGTGTTTCCCTAGATTATATATAAATGTTTTTCAGCTTACTTACCAAACATCAGAAAATAAATAAGAAAACCACTTATTTTCCGGGAAAACATTTTCCTTCATATCAAACACACCCCAACGTAATTGATTTTTTTAGGTCCACGGGAATTGATTTACATACTATTATTCGTAATTATATTCCATATACCACGGAGCTCCTTACTTTTTGTAAGGTTTTATAAAGTGGTCCCATGTCTTCCTTTTAAAGCAAGCGTCCCAACAACATTACTTCATCTTTACTGATTTAGACAGGTAGCCAAAAAATAATAAATAAAGAAGTGTCATCAGATTCTCTTTCCAAAACGGGTTTCATAGTGTAGCTATGGCACATTAATGACAATTAAGTATGTAATGAGAGTGAAGATGAAAACTTGTCAAGCAAAAATAACTCTTTATTCCCTTGGTGCCTTTCATTAGATTGTCCACATTGGTAAGATTAGAGAGGGCAAACCATTTTGTTTGTTTGAATTGTTTTCTCATGTGTGCAATTTTGCACCGAATGTTTCAGAAAGTTCTAAAAATGCTTCTTGTGGTTTGGCACCACTCAGGTGTACTAACTGAATTTCTCTCTACAGGGCACCATCCGCGATGCCATTGAGGACTCTATCACATGGCCAGTTCGAAAAATTATTCCCATTTTGCCTGGGGATTATAGGTATTCCTTTTAATTAGGGAACTTCAAACATTGTCATTTTCAGTCCCAATTTTGGTTCCAGTTTAGGACAATTACTTTCTTATTAAATCTTGTGAGAAAATTCTTCAATATAAAGATGTCAGTAGATGGATCTGGATTTTGGGAGAAGCTCCCAAAATTTGGGAGAGTAATCGAGATGACTTTCTTCCATTTTTCCATTGGGTTATCGACTTGGAAAAGTTAAATAGGTTTAATTTCATGATGACCTCATATCTTCGTGGAAGCTGTAAAAGTTCTACTTTGTATTAGATGTTTATCTGAATATTGACAGTAAAAAGACAAATTAAATGTTTTACTTTTTTATGCAAAACTTGGGCTTCGACTGCATTTTTGAAAGTCCTATGGAAGTCAATCTGTCATGGGAAACTATTTATTAGAAATATATAGCAACCTGTTTCAATTGGATCCTGTGTAGGTCAAGGCTACACTATAATTCTTACCTTTAACCGAAACTAATGAAATTTTGTACTTCTCTGAATCAAGAAAAAAGAATGTATTCTTTAATATTCTTCTCTAATTATCTAACCTTGCTGGTCAGAGGCACCGTTTTCTATTTGACATTCAATTTTATTGTTATTAGTGACCTTGAACTGAAGCCTACTGGAGTATTGGAGGTGAAACTAGTTCAAGCAAAGGAGTTAACAAACAAAGACCTCATTGGTAAATCCGATCCTTTTGCTGAGTTATGTGTCCGCCCTGTACGAGATAGAATGAAGAAGAGCAAAACAATTGTAAGTTTTTCATATGCTTATTATGGAAGATTTTTGACAATACACCAATCAAGTTAACATTTAAGCGACCATTATTCTTTTCAGAACAACCAATTGAACCCAGTCTGGAATGAGCATTTCGAGTTTGTAGTTGAAGATCCATTGACACAACACTTAGTGGTAAAGATCTACGATGATGAAGGGCTTCAGGCTGCTGAACTAATTGGATGTGCACATGTCCGTTTGAATGAGCTTGAGCCTGGTAAAGTGAAGGATGTCTGGTTGAAGTTGGTGAAAGATTTGGAGATCCAGAGAGACCAAAAGAATAGGGGCCAGGTGGCAATTTCATCCCGTTTTGTTTTTTGTTACCCTTCTCTATATTGGAATTTGGCACTATCCATTTATTGTACATACAACTTCAATTTTGATGGAACATATATATGCAAGTTGAGTACTAATCGTCAACAAGTTTTTTCAACAATAATCAGATCAAACTGCATAGAACTGTTGTAGATTGAGTGCCATATATAATCTAGGTGAATTTTATTGAGTTTGATCCTGCAGAGTTTACCAAAAAAAAGATCTGCAGATAATTTTCGTGTAGGAGAGCAAACAAATTCATGCAATACTCATATTTTTTAGCTGTCTGAACTATTCTCTTCATCTTTGATTTAGGTGCACTTGGAGCTACTGTATTGTCCTTATGGCATGAAGAATGGGTTTACTAACCCTTTTGCCCCTGATGTGTCAATGACTTCATTGGAGAAGGTTCTTAAAAGTGGAGCAGAAGGAAAAGAAGCTGCACCAAATGGAGGTGAAATCAACAGGCGGAAGGACGTAATAGTACGAGGGGTTCTTTCTGTAACCGTGATATCAGCTGATGATCTGGCCCCAACTGATCTAATGGGGAAAGCCGATCCTTATGTTGTGGTTACTATGAAGAAGAACGAAACCAAGAACAAAACCAGGGTAACATTTCTTATTATTTTAATGTTTAGTTAAGAGTTAGAAGTGTTCTTCTGTTGCTTTCTTTTTTAGTAAGTAAAGAAAAGGGCTTTTTGAGCTGTGATACTCTTCTTGGATTTTCCATCCAATATATCGAACAAAAATATCCTTTTCTTAAGTAGTTTGCCTTAAAACTCATAATCAATAACTAGGTATAATCCTGATTTTATATTCTTTTCGTTTTTAGGTTGTACCGGAAAGTTTAAATCCGGTGTGGAATCAGACGTTTGACTTTGTCGTTGAGGATGGATTGCATGATATGCTAATTATAGAAGTGTGGGACCATGACACCTTTGGAAAGGTAAGAGTATCTGTCCCTTTAATCAATTCCAAATACTTATCCTATTACTATTGGTCTTAGTACGGTCTTAGTACAAAACTAATGTTATAAACCAGTACTTATTATTTTTGTTCAGACACCAATGTTTCCAACGTGAGATTTTCTTTAGCTGAAATAACTCCCATTAATCCATGCTAATTTCTTCTTAAATTTAGAACAGGTAAAGTTTCCTACCTTGAGATGCCTTGTTTTTGAGTTGGATGATTTTGGACATACTAGAATATTTTTGGAAAATCTAAAGGCTAGTTCTGATAGATTTAAAGAATGCCAACAACCTAAGCAATTGAAGCATTAAAAAGTTAGCCCTAGATATTAAAAATGTGTTCATCGGCATATTGACTAGCTTGTGCGCACCTCGACTATTCCACTGGATACCTGCTACCTCCCCACCAACACAGGTACCGAGTAACTTGGCCCACCAAGGCTTATGGTTGATCGAAGGTGTTGTGCCTCTTGAACTCAAATATATATGATTTTCAGTCCAAGGCTTAGGCAGATTTGAAAAACCCCCTACTGTTTTTTGGCCTCTGCTGGGATTTGAACCATAACCCAATGGTTCTCCTCCCACTTTATTCAGTTATTGACCACTAGGATATATTCTTGGTTAGGCCTTTGTTATATCCTAAATCCACTAGCTTGACTAACTCAGATTCACGCTGGGTGGGCCAACTAAGGGGGTAAAGCGCTCACCACCAAAAGGTTCTCCATTTCAAGGATTTAGTACTTCTCCCTTAGCATTGAACATTAGGGGTATTTGTTATAATAGTAAATTGAATTGTCAAAAGAGATCCATGTAACCTATAAATTAAGATATACGATGGTGTTCTTGCGAAATTTTGGAAGTACCACCGCTACATCAATCTTAAAATCATCCTGTTTTAGTTATTCATTCCAATGCTTACAATTTCTTTATTTGGCAGGATTACATGGGAAGATGCATATTGACATTGACAAGAGTACTAATGGAAGGTGAATATAAAGAAACCTTTGAACTAGATGGAGCTAAGTCAGGGAAACTGAACTTGCATCTCAAATGGGCACCACAGCCCATATACAGGGACTCCTGATGATAAAAATCATAGAATTGTTTTTGTTCTTGTAAGATCTGTACAGACAGAAGTTACATTGATTCTGTACGTCGTAGGCTATGACGATTTGTAAAATTATACATTTTTTTAGATAATTGTTTCATTAATGCAGAGTTGAGATAAAATGTAAAGCTGCAAAACTTCTTAAGTGAAGCTGGAGCTGGGAAACAATAAAAATGTAGAGGTTTACATATATAGACTAGAGTAAGGCGTTTGTTTGGTTAAATGTCTTATTAGAATTAATATAGAGAGGTGGCATAAGGCATTTGGACATACTATAATGCATCCTGTTTTTTTTCTTTATCTTTCCATATCAATTCAATCATCTACATCTCAACTTATCGTAGTTGGACAATTTTTATGTTGTTCATCGACGTACTGCAACCTCCACTAACGGCCATTTTGGCTCAGCTCCGATAACGTCGGTCGTTGGGCATTAGATCCCTTCGAAACAGAAGAATGTGCAAGGCTGGGTTGGGTTTGGTGAACCAACCGGTCCTCCTCTAATTGTAAGTATTGAGCTCTTTTTTCATTGCCTAGGTTACACCAGAATACCCACAAGGGAATCTTTTTTCTACTCCCCCAATCTTCACTTTATGCCAAAGTCGCTCTTTCGTCATAAAGTCTAGAATTAGATCAAGGGGAATCTCTATAGGAGCTAGTCCCTTATAGTTTGCTTATATTTTGCACATACGGCTATACTTAGCAAAACACTTGACAGAGTTACCAATCAAATAACACAACAATGAAAATCTAATATTTAGCTATTTCAAATTTATAAGGGCTTAATACATCCATAATGACATAATGCTGCAATAAACGCACAAACTCTTATTTTACACGACCAATACATTGGGGAAATAGCTAATAGTAAGGTAGCTAGATCCAATCTCCAACAAAGGAGATATAGACTTTTCAAACTGCATAAAATTACCCATAGTTTGAGAATATGCTTGAGAAACTGTCTCAGAACCACACAGTGGAGGGTCTTTCCGAAATGACAGAGTTTAGATGATTCTTGTTCAACTTTCTCCTGCGACGACCACTTCCCCTGCATAACCATGAGTTGCACTCATCAGTCAATGGGTGATATCGACAGTAAACAAAAATGGGAATCATTTTACTGCTTCGTAGCACACAAGAGTGTGGCCGGTCAAAAACTATCAGAGTCAGGGTTCAAATCCCAATAGAAACAAAACGCTAGGTGATCTAGTCTAGTTTGTTTAAGCCTTGATGGACAGGGTTACCCGATACCCGTACTGATCGGAGGTTGTAGGTACGCGGTGCACGAAAGACGGCCTGGACACCGCCGTTATATAAGAATGGTTATAAACCAGTTTGTATTTCAAGTAACAAAATGGTTGTAAGAACTAGAACTAAGACACTGTAACAAATGTGACAAGTGCAACCATGCAAGAACCAACAAGTGGTGAATGCATATAGCTGAGATACAAGTACTACTCAAGATTTATCAGTAAAAGATGACTCTTTCACTTGTGAAAGTAGAACTCTGATAGAAACTTAATGCATTTCAAATAGGAAATAGAAACAGATGTCAACAAAAGCAACTTTTAGCATTGAGAAAGATTTCAAGCAGCAGACTTGTTTACAAAAAATAGAAGAATCACCGCCTACATTCTATTTTATGGCATGGATCTAAAAACTGCAAGCTGTATGAGTTGGAAGTTCTTCAATGTTATCAAGTTCCAACTAGATGGGAAATCCAATTAAAAAAGTTAATATGGGAGAGATGAAAAGAATGTTATCGGAAAGCTAGAAGGGGACGATACTCACCAATACTGGTTTTGTAATGTGAATGAATCAGTTGTAACTTTATTTCCATCGTCATTTCGGTTCCAGTGGTAGAATGCATGTGTTCTATTCTTGATCTCTAGCGTCGAATGACCATAACTGGCTTCACGGAAAGCAGAATATTCTGGCTGGGGATCCCTAAATCTGCAGAGAAAGGCAAATGATAATGTAGTTCAACAGCAAATAGAAAGCCATATTAGTTGGATAGCACAAAATGAACTACTGTCATAAAATTCCGTAATCTCAGGATGTTAACAGAGGCAGTCATATAAACCGATTACATGTAAAAATCAGTAAAGGTTCTTGGACAGGATCCAGTGTGCACATTGTGGTGTTGAAGACATTTTGGGGATAAAAAGAAAAAAAAAAGGACAAAAAGAAAAACATATGACTTACCTTGAAGCAAGACCTTCTGAATTTCCTCCATCACCAACAGTTATGTAAACAGGAGCTCTTTTATCTGGTACAGGATAAGCATCACCACCCGAGACATTGTAGTGTATATTTGATATGCGATACTGAAAATGATAAAAAAAATTAAGTCTTAAAGTTACGTCTTAATAATTACTAAACATATAGAGTTGAAACCGAAACTAGAAAAGACGGAAGTAATGTACAAATGATATCTGCAACTAATTCTCTCTTAAGGCAACAGTACCTCACATACAGTGACTTACAAATCTTCGTCTTCAATAAAAGTAAAGAAAGCATTTATGCCTCTCTAGCCTATATCCTGATACCCTCACATTACTGCAAATTAGGCTCAATTTTTCAAGTAAATCAGCATTCTTTTCTATTGTCCCTAAAATCTCTACTTTTGCTATTCTGTATGCGCTTCTATTTGTCTATTAAGATGCTCCAGTCTTTTTGTTTGACACTGTTACGTGGAGAAGACCGCAATTTAAGATATAGAGCGTCATGGGTTGAACTTTGTTAGTATGTTCCTAGCTTCCTCTTGTGATCTTTGTTAGTTCTAGCTGAGCTCTGTTTTTTTCCAGAGTTGAGTTTGGCTATGACCTAAGCCACAGCTAAATAGGCATAGAAAATGCTAACTGATTCAGTGATTTGAATATATCTCAAAATGCGATATTTTCTGTGAGGGTCAAGCAGCGAATTGCTCGGACTCGGCTGCAAATCTAGAGGTCGGATTCTTCATCACAAATATTTTAGGATTCGGGGGTATGGATCCTGGTGCGGGTACGGGTGCTTGGATACGGTATCTTACAACAAATATAAGTATATATTTGAGTAATCAAAGTTATTGAATAAAACTAATATTAATTCCTTATAAACACCTCATATTTTATTAGTAAGATATTTCGTGTATAGCAAACCGTTCTCATACTATGCACCCAAGGTAAGTTGACCAAATCTGATGTGGATTCTACACCCACACCCATTAGTGTCAGATCAACACGGGTACGGCAGGGATTTGGAAGGGTCCGAGCAACATAGATGATGAGATAAGACAACTTACTGATCTTTCATAAGCATGGACATGGCCAGCAAATATTACATCAACTTTGTACTTGACAAACCATCTTTCGTAGGCAGATCTCATGCTTTCCCCTTCCATGAAATGGGCTTCATTACTGTTGTAGATAGGGACATGCATAAGGACTATAAGCCAAGGAGTTTTCTCTCTATTCACTTTTTTAAATTCCTGTTTCAGCCAATGCCATTGAGGTGTATATTTTACTGCATGACAAGAGACGCAGTGGCTCAGTAGCTATCCCGTCAAAAGTTCCATATTTATAGGAAATGATGCTTAAAGGTATAGTAAAACAACAAGAAGAAAGCATTTTCAGGTTACTATAAAAATAAAACAGGCCGTAAGGCTTGTTCTTTGAATCTAAAATGACCATGAAAACTACTAGGCTAAACTTGACGAGACTTGCACGTGAAGAAATCTTTTTAAAAAATTCCCCAGCTAAATGCACCAAATAGAACTTCTGTGTTCCAATCCAAAAAAATTGTGTTTAATGGCAAAGGTATCAGAATATAGCATAGCACTTACACAAGCAAGAGAAAAGGGACAGATGTATGATATATAACACTTTTCCCTGACTATCTCCACTTATAGCCTATTTGGCCAAACTTCCAAAATTTGCTTATATTGAGAAGTACTTTCATTAAAGGTGCTTTTCAAAAAAGTACTTTCAGAAAGTAACAGTTTGTGTTCAACTAATCAATTTCAAAAGCACTTTTGCCAATATTAGAGCAACAAATTGTGCTTGGTCAGTTCCAAAAGTGCTTATGGAGAAAAGCTACTTCTTTCAGCTACTGAAAAACTTCTGCTACTATTCAAAAACACTTTTTTTCTCTTTCTAAAAGCTTGTCCAAACACCTCAACTCTCTAAAATAAGCATTTTCGAAAGAAAAAACAACACACTTTTGACTTCCCAGAAGCTTGGCAAACAGGCTATTAGTAAGGCTAAAGTAGTTAGTTAGAGAAACAAAAGAAACAAGACATAAGAGGGAACATTGCTTACCAAATGGGGAATAGCTTGATAGGACAATTATGTAAGCAGATGCCCTTCTGATGGCATACCAAAGGGGATTACTGCTTTTTGAAGCTTTATAAGGTGTGGGGTATCTATTTAGAAATGATCTGAATGGAACTACTTCCCCCTGTACAGAAAGAGAAATATAGTCAATGGGGGCATCAAACAATTTAAATGAACATAGTTCAAAGGTCCTTCAGATGGGAGAAATTTTTATACAACTCACTGGAGGAGTTTTATTTATGTTAATTAAGTCTGTACACTCTAAAAGACATGAACACATGGGGGTCTGAGTTAGAGATAAATATGGAAATTTTGCGACATGTAGAATTAGGGTTCATGCTTGGCCAAATCTAGTCATCACGGTCTTGTGTCCAGTACATTACCATATATGGAAAGTAATCTATTTCGTGATTCCCAGCGGACCAAATCCATGGCTGGTATGCTGCACTTTGTTCAATGAGGCGGCCAAATGTATCCCAACGGACTCCAACATCGTTATACTGATATCTGTCAGCATAAGAGAGGTCTCCAACAAACAAGACACTCTTTGCTCCACTTTGCATATAATGCTGAATAGTTGAAAGAGAATTATATGTTTGACCAAGATCACCTGCAAAGGACGTTGCACAAACTGTATAAGAATCCCGCCACGATAATGTCATTAACTTAATTCATACTTTATGAAAGATAGAGAGTCCAAGGTTTTAAATTTTGCTTCCCAAGAATGGTTGTGATTTGTGTATGTTAGAAAGAAAAGATCCATCACGTTTACATGAAAGAAAAAGTTAGAAACTGATGTTCTTTTTAATCTCTAGCGTTTTATCCATTTTCTTTCAGTTCTATATTGTGAAAACAAATAAACTATATTCCCGTCATAACAAAGTTATGTGATGTCATGGTGTATATCCCATCTTATAGCAAATTTACTTAGCTAACTTATCAAATAGAAATTTAAAATATTTACCTATGATACCAAATTTGTAAGAAGCATCTGGATCAACTTTTGGAGGAGTTTCAAACCAAAACTTCCGAGCAGAATCGCCGTTTCCAATTTCATAGTAGTACTTTGTGTCATGCTAAACCAGAAGGTAAAACAAATTGGTCAAACAGATTGAAAAGGGGGGAGGGGGAACATTTAAAACATCGATATGCCATCATCACCATGCAAAGAGATTATTTAAAATTAATCTGAGAAACAAAAAATTTAAATCATCAAATAAGCCAGATGTAAACCAGAACTTGATGTTTTCCGGTCAATCCAAGATTATATCCAAACTCTTGTAATTACACCATACTTTATTGTTTCGTTTTTGATAGCTTATACTTTCTTCAAATGCTATAAGTCGACCTATCCTTCTTAATCTTCTTTTTCCTAATAAGGCCCGTGGTTCTTAGTCTTTGTGCCCGTCTTTGCCTCATGGATTACCAATTTTACTGCTAGAGAAATGAAATACCTGTTACTGTTAAGTTTTAATGATGACAAACTCTACTGTGCAGGTTAACTCACAAAGAAAGGAAAGACCCAGCTAACTCGCAAGGCCCAATGAAAGACGGCAGTCCAGCTGACTAACGAAGCCCAAAGTAACAAAGTCAAGCGAAATAAATAAGGACTTATTTATAGAGACAAATAAACCAGAGTTGGAAAGAATCAAATCAAACATCTACAAAATCTGGACGCATCAATCAAGCATATCTCGCCTACTTCAACAAGGAAACAAGTACCAAGTCTCAAGGGAATAATTACGGACAAGCACCTTGAAGATTCAGTCGCATAGCTCACATGGAAAGAAGATCAGTCCGTTGGAAAAGCTCTACCCTTATTCTTGGAAAATAGGATTCCCTAGTCCTTTTTCCAAGGATCAAATCTCTTGGGTTGCCAGCGAGACTCGCTGAGCCAAAAAGACCACTCTACAGCTATAAAAGAACGGCTTCAAAGACGAAAGAAATTATACTTTCGTCTCAACTTCTCAAGCTCTCTACTTTAATTTTAATAAGCATTGCAATTCTGAGTGATTTATAGTGTATACAAAGAAAGTGAGAAGAGATATAGTATAGTTGGTGAGGCGTTGTATCAAAAGATTACGAGTGTTTGAGTGTAGACGTAGGAGCTCCATTCAAACTATCCTTGTACCAAACCAAACTTCAAAAGAGCTATAGAGAACACCCTTGCAACCCAAGGGGACTGGATTAGAATTCACATTGAATCCGAACCAGTATAAAATCATCTGGTGTTATTTACTTTCAGCATTTAATTTCTGCACCATATCTAATAACAGTCGACTAGCAACTTGAGGTAGTCGACTAAGAAACAAAATATTATAATTCCCCCCCCCCCCCCCCTTGCACTTTCAATACCGTTCTCCCACAAACATAAAACTAATTAAGCAGTACTTATTTGGTTGAGAAAAGTATATGAGAATGCTTTCCTATACGCTACGTGAAAATGCACTTTTGCATGATGTATACTAACCCATAATCAACAATATAAAAAGGATGACTTTTTCATTCTTTTTTTAAGAAGGATAACAAAATGTTGCTCTTGACTACCTGAAGACCAGTTACAAGGCACTGATGAATGTAACCGGACTTGTACTTGTAGAATGTGTAGTTTGTTAGAGTCCCCTCAACAGTAAAATCATATTTCCCTTCAGATAAGCCATATTGCAGTTGGCTAGACCCCGGTTCGTCAGTAGTTACCCATGAGATTATGACAGCTTTCCCATCATAGTCGCCCTGTGTGATATGCACCTAGAAGAAGGACCAAAGTAGTTAGCACTTTAGAGTTACTATAAAAAGTGAGTGAAATGCCTTTCAATTTATGTGTCTTGCTTTTCTTCTTAGTCTATTTCAAAAAGATTGCCACTTTCTATATTTAGTAACTCTTTAATTCCAACATTTTACATGGACATATTTAAGACCACAAGATTTAAGAGCATTTTGGTACATTACAGACATCACTAATTTAAGACCACAAATTAAAAAGTCTTGAACTTGTGCCCAATTAAACTAAGATGCATAAACTGAAACGGAGGGAGTAGCAATAATTATACCGTTCTTTAATATCACAATTTTCTCATTTCTCCGGAAAGCAGTTGTAGAGAACTTTGCAATCGGAAGATTGAATATTATGCATTGAACTAAGACTTGGATTTAAAGCAATCGAACGAGAATTGACTAAGAAAGGACTGTAGCCAAACAAATAACCTGTTAAGAAATCTCTGACTGACCCAACAAATAAGTACTCCCTCGGTCCCAATTTATGTGACACTCTTTCCTTTTTAGTCAGTCCCGAAAAGAATGACACCTTTCATATATATTAGTAACAATTTAACTTTAAACTTTCTATTTTACCCTTAATGAGATGATTTCTACCCACACAAATATATATGGTTTATTTTAGACCACAAGTTTCGAAAGTCTTCATTTCATTCTTAAACTCCGTGCCCAGTCAAACACTTTCACATAAATTGGGACGGAGGGATTAAGTCTTAACGCTGAAAACTTACTTGCTGTGGAGCGTTATAACCCTTTGGAACTGCAAGTACTTCATTTTCAAGGGGAATATCCACAGCCGGAAACTTAGTTCGAACGAATGTGCTTGTTATACCAGCACTCCCATTGTCTATAAATGTCAAAAAGAGAGATAACAAAAAGAAGAGATGAAGCAACATTGGCTCCTCTCCACTAACTTCCGAGATGAGCACTGCTCAATTAGAGAGAGTTCAGGCAACACCGTTATAATTGGCTGCATCAAAGAAGAACCAACACAATGATCAGAAGGTTAAAGAAATGACATAATACATATCTATGAGAATATTCATCTGATTCCATCTCAAAAATAGATTCCACTTTTGCACGTATATCACCTAATCCATCAAATTACAATTAAGAAACAAACTCAAAGCATAAGATCTCTTACCCCTTCTCCTTGAAACAAGTAAACAGGAAGATAAAAATAAAAAAGACAAAATAACATAGAAGTAAAATGTAAACATTAGAAACACATGCTGAGTAATATCATCATAAATGCCACAATGACAAATGATTAGCGCAAAGGCCAATCACCTAAGGAAATCATCTAACTCCTTTTCGCCGATCTTTTGGTTTTAACTACTTTTGAAGGCACCGGTGTGATTTAAATTACAATATCAAGCAATAATTCACCATCACCCAACAATATATTTATAATATCAACGAAGTATATGCAAAATAAATGAAGAACCAGAGATTTTTAACTCGATATCACTTCTCTCCAAGACTCATTCCTGTTCAGATCTATAGGGGGAGTGAACCAGTGGATCTATATGGGGGTTGGTATCAGCACAGTTTTATACATAAAAAGATGCCAACTTTTGAACTGGGAATAGTAGAATCCTTACCAAAATCTAATAGGTGTATCGTCGCTCATTTATATTACAATTAAATATAAACAACAACTATGCCTCAGTCTCAAACCAGGGGCGGAGCTAGAAGAATACCTACGGGTTCGGCAAGAACTAAGTAGCTTTAGTCCAAACCATGTATCTGTGTCAAGAAGTCCACTAAATATGTCCAAACCATGTATCTGTATCAAGAAGTCCACTAAATATGTCCAAACCATGTATCTTTTTGAGCTGGGCATACTAGAATCCTTACAAATCTAATAAGTGTTTCTTGGCTCATATATAGTACAGATAAACATAAACAACAACTATGACTCAATCCCAAACAAATCAGGATCAACTATATTATTTAGTAATAGTTTTTAAAACTTGGGAACAATGAAGAAAATGAAGATCATATCAATTGTCTGCATCAAGATGCAATCTTTTTGAATTGGGTGTACTAGAATCATCACAAACCTAACAAAAAATGTATGAAATTCACTCTACTTTTATGTGGGTGTACTAGAATTATCACCAACCTAACATAAAATGTATGAAATTCACTCTAATTGAAATAATATACAGTTCTTAACTATGTCAAAATACAACAACAACAACAAATCCAGTGCAATCCCACAAGTAGATCTCGAAGAGGATAGGATGTAGGCACACCTTACCCCTACCTTTCTTTACAGGGATAGAGAGATTATTTCCGATACACCAATTACGTCAAAATACAATCTTTCATAAAAATGAATGTGATTAGAACATCAAGAAAGTGATAATGGGGTATTGTAGTACCTTTGAAGGAAGTGAACCAGCAAATCTTTGATATTTTTGTATCAGCAGAGAAAACGTGGGAACAGTATGTCTATCAGTTGTGGGAGTGTTTGGTTGGTTGGGTAGTTTAATTTAATGGCTTAAAAATGAAGAAATGTCAGGAGGGAAGTGTGTTACGTGGCAAGATGTGATTGGTGATCTATTCTGTGAGACTACTGAATGAATATCTTGTGTTAAGTTCAGTCCTCTCTCTAAATCTGTGATGATTTTTTTTTTTTTTGATAATTGCGCTTTCAGCCATACCGACTACTTCACTCAGATACCCAGACGTCCTGGAGATGATGGGACCGGTCCTTCAGCACCCCACCACCAGGTAAATCGCGGGATGTGCACACATGGTCAGTGTCTGCTTGCGTCCAACGGATCAATGCTACAAGGTTGACCCCCCCCACAGGCCCCATCCACCAGGCTTTACCACATGTATGTGCCCCGGAGGACGATATCCGGAGGGGAGAATCGAACTTGCGACCCTAAGGCCGCAAAGTTGACTCCCTGCCAGCAAGCTGACCCCTCTGGATAAATCTGTGATGATTCTTTCCCCTATATTTTCTGTTCAATTCAAAGTGAGGGAATTTAGGATATCCATTTAAAAGACTAATCTAATTTCTCCGTTTTAAAATGTTTGTCTCGCAACTTAAATTTTCATTATCATTTTTAATTTTTTTTTCAAATGCGATCTTTTTTTTTGCATATCTCCAAAGCATACTTAATTTTCATAATTATAGAAAATTTTAACTTATATCTTAAATTAATTCAATCTCAAATAACATTGAATACATGAACTCTTGTACTCTACTATTTTGTACCTTAAGGAGCAAGTTGACATATTCTTGTGCTAGGGCGGCAGCAAATTCTTAAAGGCCTCAAAACACTACTTCATATTATTACTTTCTCTGATTTAAAATAAGTGACATTTTGATCTTTGACACATCATTAAGAAAATACATATCCCCAGAAAATAATATGTATTTTAAATAACTTACTTTCAATTAAAAATAGTTCCTATTTAAAGCTCACTTATCTAAATGAATAAAAGTTTTGTGAGTGAAAAAATTCACTTAAAAGCTTATCAAAATAATTTTTTCAACTTAATACTCATCTTAGAAAGAATTTCAAAAAGTCAATACAATGATAACCAAACGTTATTTTGATTCTTTTTAAAAAAAAATCATATTCAAACGGGTCTTTAAGTTTGATGGAAAATTTTGCGTCTAAGTATGAATATGTGCTTGAATATGAATTTTTAAATACGAAAATAAGACAGAAAAAAATTTGTCAAATAGTATTAAATATGTGGGACATTTGAAAGTGTAAAGAGCATCATTAATAAATTATTTTGTTCGAAGGCAACAACAGATCACTAAATTATAAATGTGATCATTCCATATAAAGGTAGTCCATCATTCTAGTTTGATAGTCCACTTTTGATATGGGAAGATTGTTGGATATGTAAAGCAGTACGGAAAGTAAATAAATATTACAAGTGTTCGAAAGGATAAATAATATTCAGAACTGCTGTAAGCTTGTTGAATTTTAAATCTTGATAACCTGAAATTAAGAAACACTAAGTCTGGATTGTTACAACTATGGCTGAGTCAAGAGATGACTCTCTGTCTTTAAGACAAGATTGTCCCATATTTATGTTTTTACGTTAACGGGCAATAGTCTCCCAAGATAAAACAACAACTAATCAACACTACAAATCAAATAGGTTGATTCTGACGAAGAAAACAAATACGAAACTACTTGCTGAAGAATGGAAAAGGAAGGAAGAGTTTTCTGTTCATTATTTGTGGACAGAATTTCAGTTGTGCTCTCTTCTGTTTTGTCTCTGTGTTTATAAGTTGTTGTCTCATTTCTGTCACCCACAATTGAGCCAAAAGGCTCCATATATCATAAGGGGGGAGACTCTTCAACTGCCAAGTAATGGCAGTTTATGGCCATTGAAGGAGGGAGTTAATCAGCTAAGTAATGGTTGTTTATGGAGGGAGTTAATCAGCCAAGTAATCCAAGTAATGGCTGGTTAATGTGCAATAACGCTCCAAAAATCAACCCAAACGGTAGGCAAAAACTTTCTGCCTTCCGTCGTTTCCAATTTCATCTTTCCAGAAACTCTAGGGACCAAACTGTAAATATTAAGCAATTTGGGGCCAAAGAGATAATATCAGACGAAGCCCATGATGATACGCGAGGATCGAGGTTGCACTCCTGCAATAATTATTATAGCCAAGGATTAGGCTCCATTGAGAAATTCCGGAGGGTATATGGACTTTGCGGGTCCCTCATAGAATTTGAGCACATGTATACGGGAAAAGAAAATGTACATGGCATATGCATTCATATCATACATATCTTATTTCATTGATTATCTGTTGATTGATAATGTAGATTAGTTGTCATGATTGGATTTGTCTCCGTGAATACTTGGAAATTGGATTGATTCTATTGAATTAGGTGAATTGCCATGATTAGGCTGGTCTTTATAAACATTTGGATAAATGGTTGAATTTGTTGAATTGATTTGGTTTTCGTCTGTGGCTTGCTTCCTTGAGTATGGGTCTTGTGGCTTTAATAATTGTAAGTCTAAGGGTTTGATGTCGACTGCTATTGTGCTCGAAAATGTCAATGGTTGGTACTATTGTCTAAATCTAGGGAAACTATGTGCATATGTGTATTGTATGATAATCGACCGTGTAATTGGTAACGAGTCTAATAAAGAGCATGTGATAAGTGTTACTACTGGGAAGGTAGACATTGGATAATTGTAATTATATAGAGACCTAACTAAGTCTAAGGTCAAGAATAATAAATGAGTTAATCTCATATTGGTCATCTTAAGTGTAATACTATTGGATAGCATTCTTGTTTTGATCTAAGTGTTGATTTATTTATTTGAGTTGCTAAGTTGGGTAAGTGGGGTTAAGCTTGAATATGACTTGGTCAAGAGAGTACTAGTCGGTAGGTATTGTGATAGTAAGATCCATGTATATGTGTATGGATTGATTGTACTTGAATGTGATTGAAACCTTATGTGAACAATGTGACTTGTTGAATTAGTGAATTGATATGTGTACAACGTGATTTATATGGGCTATTGAACTGTCTAGTAAAGGCTTATTTGGTGTCAATTTGATAGTTATCTCTATTACGTATTTGACGTCGTTGTCGGCTTATGATGTCTACGATGGTACATTGTGTACTCATTCTACACTTGATGCATCTCTTCTGATACATATACAGTCCTCTACTAGTTCGGGAGCTCGAGTGTGACTCCAAGCAGGTAGATTTCGATGTTCTAGGGTGAGGATGTTTCTTCCGGCATGCCTTGGATACTTATTCTCTTACTCCGTTTTTACATTTGGATTCGAAAGATGTAGTCAAACATTTTGATTATGTTATTCAGCTTCGACTTATGTTGCTTTCATTCAGACTTGTATTCCGCACTAGTGCTTTTGTATCACATACCAGATTTTTGGGGTTTTTTGTATCGATCGTATGACTCATGTTCCGTATTTTCTTATCATGATAGATGAGGCTTTACATTATTTACTATTATTCCGCATTTATTCGTGTATCTTGTATTTATGATATTGGGAGTGGTTCGCCTACCGGTGGAAACTATAGGTGCTACCACGATTCCTGAAAAGGAGTCGTGACAAAGTTGATATCAGAGTCCTAGGTTAAACAGTCTTAAATACAAGAGCAATGTATAGTAGAGTCTTGTGGATCGGTTCAGAGATGTCCGTAATTATATTCGAGAGGCTATGGAACATTTAGGAAACTTCACTTCTTTATTCCTTTCGTGCTAAGTTGAATCAAATTGGTATCTGAACTTCTTCCTTCTATTCTTTCACAGATGGTGGTAACATGCTCTTTAATTCATGCGCAAGTGGTTTGATATGATGTCACACGGTAGGGTATGAGATGTGTTACCATGATTCAAATGTCTGGCCGAGTTCAATTTTCACCTATGATTTGAAGTTCAGTTGATTGGGGTTATGATTGTGACTTCTTAGTTTGGTGATATCCTTGGAAAGTAGGAATGATAATTCAGAGATGCAAGGAAAAGAAATTGGATGGATCAATCTTCGCTATATGAAGGGAAAATTGGTATATGACGTATTTGTTGGGATAAGTTGCAAGGTGTACGAGAGTGGATGTCGTATAGGCTATGGAATGTTGAGCTAGCTTCGATTTGATAGTATTGTGATAGCATAGTAGAATTAGTGGTTGTGAGTTCTTCCAGGAAATGATTTTCTGTTCGAGATCAGGTGGCAATATTACTTGTGATGAGTGAAGCTTAGTGGAATAGACAATCACGTTTCTTCACCTAAAGAGTGTGTTTGTAGGTTCGCTTGGCATTTCGAGGTTAGTGATGATAGGGGAGTTGTTGAGACCAAGAGATTATTGATTTATGAGTTATTTCACAGTTGTTGAGTATTGAGTGAGTGTAAGAAGTATTATATGCGTTGGTACATTGGGCTACGTCGTAGGCTAATGGGAGTTAGTGATCAACTAATAAGAATGACTCTAGTGTTGGATAAGTGTGGAGTGTTATTTGAGGGATTATCGAGTGTTGCACCTAGTTCTTGGTTAAGGTTTGTGGGCAGGATATGTAAAGGTTAACACTTAGGGAAATTCTATAGCTACTGGAATCATGACTTTGGAGGTGACAGAAGGACATGGAAATTGCACGGTTAGTTGGATATGTTATGGATCGACAAAATAAGGTAAAGATTGGGTTTTCGCAAGCAAGTATGGTAATAGATTCGCGAATAAGGTGTTGGTCAATGAGAATATTTATGGTAACGGGTTGACGATGGTTTGATCTAATTCTAGTCATGAAAGGCTTTGTGTATCGATGATCGGGTCAGTGGACGCATGGACTAGTAAATAAAGAGAATTATTTCGGTCAAAGATTTTTGGCAAGGGTATTTTGACGAAACTATATTAGGAAGTTAAGAGTGTATGTTCAGATGAATGAGGATGGGGATGAATGCAATGCAATGCCAATATCAAGTGTAACATATCAATTCCCAGTCATGCCACACAAGGACACTTATCAGTATATCAGTTTCATACTAACTCATTTTTTCTATTCATGAACATGCCAAAATAAGTGAGATACAACTATATCATGAATACGAGATGACATTACATAAAAGTCCAATAATCACAACAAGGAAACACGTCATAATCAGTAAACAATAACCAACCTAAGTAGTCCATCCCGACTTCATACCTGAAGGCTTATATACTTTATCCCGCATAATCTAACTATACATATGCTTCACTAACCGAAGTGTAACCAGAAGGTAAGTCGTAACCTACCTGGATGCCAAGTAGAAGCCACACACGATCACAAAGGAGTCTTGCCCTTTCGAGGATCACAGTCGTACTCGAAGTCTTATATTATCGAAGTCTAATATTATCGAAGTCTAAGTTAGAACAAGAAATTCACAACACCCATAACAACATACTAGTCCTTGGAATCTCAACCGAATAGGGAAGAAAGGGAAAACAGGCTTATGGGGGTAAAATGGTCAATTTGAAGGTGGAATATGAAATTCAACGTTGTAGGAGTTCAATAATACTAACCAATTACTAAATCAACTCAAGATTAGGCTAATTTCATCTTATAAGCAAAACCCCCAATTTTTTGGCATGAACCCTAGTTTCTCACATTCGATTTTATCAACAATAATGGATGATTCAAGCTTAAAAGTACTAAATAATGATACATCATGCTTAGATTAACAAAATCCACTAATTAATTCTCACTTTCAATCTTAATAATGAAATAAGCCCTAATATGGTTGAACTCAACTTCCCCAATTAGATTCTAGGTTATTTCCACCATTAAATCAACATAAAGAAGTTAAAGAAGGATAAAATGTAGCTAAGGGAGCTTACCTCATGAAGAAATCACTAGAAAATGCTTGAAATCGCTCTAATGGTGTTTGGGATAAGTATTTTCAAAATGAGGGAATATAGTGTTTTAATGACACTTAAATAAATCTGGAAAATCCCGCCATCCGCTGCAGCGAACCCGCGCCTGAGGTCACTTTCCAAAATCCCGAAAGCTTATTGCAGCGGAACGTCGTTCGCTGTAGCGGACCCTTTCCGCTGGGGCGCACTGAGGCCCACCCCAGCGAGTACACCAGAAATCAGAAAGTTTTACACTTAAGCAATTTCAACTCGAAATCTGATAATCACCCAAGACCTTCTCGACACAAACCATATATGTACACATATGTAAAAATACGTTACGGACTCACTCATGGTCACATAATTTCTATCGGAGTTCTAATTCTACGAGTCAACCCTCAACGGGCTAAATTAGTTTCCCAATCAATAACCAAAAATGCTCATGAGGGCCTCGAAAACTGAACCAACTATTCTACCAAGTCATAAACGACCCTTCGGACCTCACGTAATTGACGAAATTCCAAAAAGAGTCTGTTCACACAAAAGTCAACTTTCGGTCAACGCTTTCATATTTTAAGGTTCTAATTTTTCAACTTCTACTAGAATCGTCCGTTAACTTTGAGATTCGAGTTTACGAGGGTAAAATAGTCAAAGTACAAGTAATGACGGAATAAATCGTTACACCAACATACACTAAAAAAATAACAACAACAATAATATACTTAGTGTTACCCACAAGTGGGGTCTGAAAAATGTAGAACTCATAGTTTAACCCTACCTTTTGTGGGGTAGATAGCTTGTTTCTGATAGACCCTCAGCATGATGACGCATTACCAAAATAGGCTAAAACAATAATAAAAATAATGCAAAATTTATAGATGATTTAGCTTCTCTACCCTACAAAGGTAGATGTAAGATCTGCGTACATCCTACCCCCCCCCCCCAGAACTCATAGTTTAACCCTACCTTTGTTTATATTATAGGTGATTTTTCTTGTTCGTTCAAGTCTTGGGGACAGAGTTACTCGATACATGTGCTGGTGGAAGGTGGCAGACAGTGGTGGAGCCAAAAGATTTCACTAAGGAGGTTTAAAATATGAAGAAGTAAACACATGGTGAAGCCAAGAGGATTCAACATCTACCCCTACTATATATACACAAAAAGAACCTTAAATATTTAGTGTAATTTTCCACCGAAGGTGGTCATCCCTTGCTCCCACTTGACTCTGCCCCTGATAGTAGGAACCTTGTGAACTAGTCGAAGATAGATAAGTTGGCTTTGATACCATAATATTTTTATTATTGTTTTTATATTATTATTATTATTATTATATCATTATAAATAATTGATATTCACAAAATTATCTTTTTTCATTTTAGAGATGGTTCCAAAATTTTGAATAACAGGAGTGCACCTTTGCCTTAGGCTTTAACTAATTAACACTTCACACTAGCCATAGAATGAGTGGGTATAGAGAAGCTAAAATGATGCCTGAATCTTAACTTCACCATTATATACACCACAATAAATCCATCCATATTGCTTATTGATTTTAAAAAGGAAATCAACAATTAGAGCATTCACTTTTTTTAAAAAAAATAGTGACAGATTAATGCTGTAGTAAAAAAGAAAGATTCATTGCTGTAGTCAAAAAGAAAGATTCATCGCTATCTTATATAGAGATAAATTGATGACAAAATATTTAAAAAATCTCTTAATTATAAATAGCAACAATTTAGCGATAAAATTTGTTGTTAATTTTATTTTTTAGTGTTATTCCCTAGCTACTTCCTTCACAATTGATGTTTTCTCCATTATGTTCCCCACTTATATCACACTTATACCTCAGACATAAAGTAAAACTTTTCGTATTTAAATAATAATATTACAAATGACCTTTGGAGTTGAGAAAAACATATATGGTGATATATGGGGAAGAGTTTGTGTTTTTTCAATTGATATTTGCTAGACGATGATATTCGATGGTCCAGATGATTATGACCAATTGACCATCACAATTTTAAATTAGGGAAGACAAAATACTGTTGCAGTACCAATATTATACAAATGAATTTGTCATTTGCAGTTTAGTTTATATAATTAATAGAAATATACAAAACTTAACTGGATTATAGTGATCAAGAAATTTTATTGCGTTCTAACGAGTAATTAAACTTTTAAATGGTAGCTTCTTGGCCTTATGTTATTTCCTTAGTGACGCATTGAAGTTATTGAACTTATCCTTTATATTTCAATAAATATACTATTTTTTTTCCCACATGAAATTGAAATATAAATAAGTTGTGAGGGACCAAAATCAATGTCAGTTTCAAGATTAACTAACCTTCTCCTTTCAAAGACCCAAAAGAAAAAACAAAATATGGACAAAGAGAAGAAGAATTATGTCCTTTCCCAATGTTTTTTATTTAGGGTTAATAGTGTTTTGGTCCCTCAATTATTGATATATTTTAATTTTAGGCCTTGTGACATCTAACTAAATATATTTAATCATTAATTAATTAAAATATGCACTTTTGATCTCTTTCCTCGTTAATGTTCACAAATTTATCATAATTATTGACCGTTCACCACTTAATTACTCGTATTTTACGTTAAATTTGTATTGTTACTCCATATTTGACGACAATATAGCTTAAAACGAATCTAAATGTAATAATATATTCTACATAAATAAAGAAATCAAAACACACATTTCAAGTAAATGAAGGTAAAATGTGATTTGTCGAATATTATGAGAACTAAAATAAGAATTTACCGATAAATGTGGAGCCAAAATTGCTGACCAATTTTATTTTACAGTATCCAAAATTTATTGATTTAACAGTTTAACTATTTCAATTTCGCACTATTTTAAGGAGAAGCGCTTCATTCAAAAAATTTCTACTTTCAAGACTTAAATTCGAGACTTGTAATTGAGGGCGCAGACATCTTATTCATTCCATTACCATCCTTAATGATGTCTTGTCCCAATGATTGTTCATTATTAATGCATATGATTATGCAAAATCTAGAGATGGCCATATGTGATTGTGGACTTCTTTTCTAACAAAAATTGAATTAAAGGCTGAATTTAGTCACATCCTATATTTATTTTATTTTTTCGAGATGGTGGGAAGGCTAGGATAGAAGGAGAAAGAAAGGATTTAATGCAAATCAAGGCTCGTACCTATAATTAACAAAGCAACTTCACAAGTGAGTTACCAACATTCTCTTCTTTTTTTCTCAAATGATTTAATTGCATTTTTATATAGTAATATATATAGTGTTTAATTAAATATATATATTCGCTAATCAGTAATATACATAGTGTAGTAGCGGTATTTTGGGTCTCCCGATGTGGCAGAAAAGGCCATATACACAAATTAAAAGCCATAAAGAAGTTTCTAACATGTACTATGTGTTCTTTAGGATATTTTGTTTAGCTTATTTAGTTGTGCTAGCTACTGTTTTCTTTTGTTCGAATATACTTTATACTGCTTTAATTCCTTATCTGAGTCTGAATGTTTCTCTTGCTTTGCTCTTTAGTCTTGCTTTGTTTTGATTGTCTTACTTGTGATTAAGCTTTGTCTTGATCCGAGGGTCTCCCGAAAACAGTCGCTCTACCTATCAAGGTGGAGGTAAGGTCTGTGTAGACTTTACCCTCCCCAGATCCAACGGTATGAGATTTCACTGGGTATGTTGTTGTTGTTGTAAAGAAGTTTCAAGAATTCTTTACTAGTAGTCGTAGTATTTTTCATGTAGTTTCTTATTCTTTGATTTATGTTCTATTTACTACAATCTTTTATTATTTGATTAGCGTACTATTTTGTTATCGTTACTGTTCCTTTTTTCTTTTTGACCTATTTTGTTCTTGCTTTATCATGAGTCGAGGGTCTATCGAAAACAACATCTCTACCTCCCAAAATAGAGATAAGGTCTGCGTACACTCTACTCTCCTCAGATCCTACTAGTGGAATTATAGTGAGTATGTTGTTGTTGTCGTTGTAAAGAAGTTTCAAGAATGTTTGACCAACATGTGCGCGTTATTTTTGAGGTACACCTCACTTTTATCAATTTTATTTTTGCATATATTTTTATCTGGATTGATTCGAGCGCAATAATTATAACACCACATCCTCCAGCGAATTGCGAGATTCTTACGATCAACTCTAATTAATTAAGAAAATGTTATTTATTACTCAAGAACTGTTGTCAAGCCAATCAGCTAACTAGTAGATTCACGGTCTTGTATAAAACATGAGTTTACCCTCCAATAACATCGGAGGATCATAAAATTTTCACGTAGCTATGCTCTTTCAATCTTGTCTAAATATCCAATGAGGATAAATTTTTATAGGGACTAATTCAGTGTATGCAAATTGCGCATGTCCCTCGTACTAAAGAAAACAAGCTTTTAAAAATAGCATAAAAATTATCGGGATAATGTATTCCGATTCTACTATAAAATATTAACAAAAATTGCAAAGTTCTAAAATTATAATTATTTCTAATGAATTAATAATCAATTAATATTATATTATCATATATATAAAGAAAGAGTTCTAAACCTAAACGAAGTCCAAAGTGTTCGAAAGATTCCTAATCTTTGGTTAAAAGTTATATTCTTTAGCAATATTGATATATCTTCTATTAAAATGGCGTATTGTTGTTAGTTTTTTTACAATATTTTTATGTAACATAATTCAAATAAGGAATGATTTAGTACATAAAATTTAGTTGATTTCGAAAACCTAAAGTTCAAAATATAAATAATATTGAGGAAGGCCACAGACAACTTGTTGGAAATTTGCCTTTGGCGGGAGTTGCGACCGACCAACTTTAACGGCTTAAACACTAGTGTTACATATGTTGGAGAATCCGGTTCTTCACACATGCATGATCTACTAAGTACGTAGATAACCGTAGGGCCAAGAATCGTCAAATTTCATTGAGAAATGAAAGAGATATTGGTCCACGAAGTAAGGTGTTTAAAGCATGGAAAGTGTGGTATTGTGTTCAATTCTCCCTCATCGGTAGAGGAAGAAAGAATTGTTGTGTATATAAGACTCGAAATTGGTTTGGGGTTTGGGACCCCAAGGGGTATCCCATGTGTTTAAAGGAGGGAGGACCTAGATGTGCTTCGGTTCAAGGAAAGACCACACGCTTGGCCGCCGCCGCGCCGTCCGTCGGTCCACGGTGTGGGCCGTGGGCCTTCTGATATTATCTTTTTGGGCCGCAGAACTTTTCCAAATGCAGTTTGATCCCAGAAGTTCCAGATGTACAGTTCGGACCAGAATTCTTTCAGATGTACAGTTTGGTCCCTGAAGTTTCCAGAACGTCAGAATTTGGACAGTCAAAGCTGAAACGCCAAGCTCTCAATTTAGCCATTTATTTTGGCTGAATTACTCCTCCTATAATGGCCAAATCCGTTGGTCTTTCACCATTTATGTTGGTGACTTTACTACCTCCATAATGGCCATTATTTGGCTATTATGGAGGCAGTTTTTCAGCCCCTCCATCACCTATATAAACACCCCCTTACACCATTGTTGAGCACTAAGAACACACATATAATATACACGAAATTCAGAAGCTTACACAAGCAGGAAGTTTTCTTCTTCCTACAACTTCCAAGGCATCATTTCGTTACTCAATATTCTTCCCGGTAGCTCTTGAGTTTCCTTTGCTCAAGTGTTCCATTGCTGTTTTATCTTGGGAGACAAATTGTCCAGGACGTATAAAGGATACATATGGGGCAATATTGTCTTAAGGACAGAGTGCCACACTCGACTCAGCAAAACCAGTTTCCATTTTTTCGTTTTCAACAAAATTGTAATTTCAGTTTTGTGCTTATCTTGTAATTTTCAGATTACTAGTTGAACTATTGAATCTTTGTTTATCCTTTCGAATACTTGTAATAGTTATATACTTTCCGTACTGCTTTATAAAGTACCATAGAGCAAAAATACCCAACACAACTTTGCTGCTTGATATTGATCACAAGTAGGAAAGAAACTGAAATTTTAGTATCGTATTGTAAATCGTAAATTGAAAGCACATCAATTGTAGAGTTAAGTAAAGCTTTTAATGTTTAGAAAAAGTAAAGTTTACCAAAACGTGTAATTAAGTTCTATAGGAATTCTATTTTATTTCATCAAAGTCGTTCTAAATCAAATTCGTTTTTACCTTTTGTAATCACATCTCCGTAGTCAAGTTGAATTCAATGTTTTAGATGTTAGATATAACTTAAAAGATTAAAATTAAATAAAATTGTTAAATATACATAATATACACACAATATGCATGTGTATATTATGTATACGGATGGTATATTATTCTCGGTTATTACTGTCCATCTGTGGGCGGTCCTTTCCTTGTACAATTATGTAATTAATGTTGTAGTCTAATTAGTATTGTACACTTACCATACTTTTATAGTTAGTCTCCAAATAGAATAAGGTTTTAAGAGTAGAATAAGAATAAAATTCTCCTATTATGGAAATATGTAAATTGAATATATACTCTTTCAAGTAATGAAAATAATATCAGAAGTCTATATCTTAAAATCCTCTCTCAAAATCCCTCCTAATTTCCGTCCAACTGCCTCGTTTTCCGAGCCCCTTCTCCTCGAAATTTGTGCCGACGATCTATCCTCTCTTCCCAAAATTTTCTTCCAAATCCCTCAATCACATATTGTTCTATCAATATGTCTACATCACGGAACACGTTTCATCATGCCCTTACAGTTTCTAACATCAAGAATAACATCCCTCTTGTTCTTGAAATAGAAAACGTCCAATATGCGACGTGGGACGAACTGTTCAAAATTCACGCACGCTCGCATCAAGTCATCCATCACATAATTCCCGCGGCTCCTGAGGATACGGAGGTGCTAAGACGCGAGGATGATCCTAAGTTGTGGACGACTCTTGATGCCACCGTCCTTTAGTGGATATATTCCATAATTTCTATTGACCTTTTGCAAACGATTATTAACAAATAGCGTAGAATGTATAGATACAACAATAAAAACATAGTGAACAAAGCCAGGAAAAGAATCGAACTCAATTAAACTGTAATCATTTCCAAAATACAATCTGTTAAAATAGATAAATGGCCTAACCTGAATCGTATATCGAAGAGTGAGGAGAGAGTGTCCTAGGAAATTTGAATTGACTTCTTCTTCTGAACAGGTGCATGAAACTCTTTTTTTCAACGTGTATGAAGCGGTGATTTTTTTTGTTACGGCCAGATATTTCTTTCTCATTAAATAGGTGTTAAAGCTAATAAAAGGAAAAGTTTTACTAGAATTTAAACTCCTAAATATTAGGAGTTTCTATTTAATTCGAATAATGAAAGATATAACCAAAATTTTAGTTAGATTTTACAGTTTTAAATATTAGAAAAATTATTAAATTACTATTTTGTCTATTATAAGAGTTTAGGGCAAAATGTTTAATCAATATTTCTAAGGCCTTTTGTGCTTTTAATATAATATAAATAGATAGATATAGATTAAGAGCTAGCTTGTTTGGTATCTTATATACGATCACCAGTAAGATCTTTATTATAGCTTTCATCCTCTATTTTATTAAGACCTATCTTGTTTGGTATCTTGTATACGATCACCAGTAAGATCTTTATTATAGCTTTCATCCTCTATTTTATTATCATTATGAACCATTTACCTTACGTATACTAGTGCCCTTTCGGTCATGCATAATTGTTGAATTTTTAACTTCCACTGGAGAAAAAAAAATACAGTAATCCTAAGAGAAGAAAAAGCAAAAGAAAAAAATTCATGGTCAAATGTCTACTTATTGAAGCTATGCTAAAGCTACGGTGCCAATATTCTTGGGGTTGAGTTAGGCACAAGATCCATTCTTTACTGTATCTAAAAGCTCAAGAATCTTGGCACCGTAGCTTTAGCATAGCTTCAATAAGTAAGGGTTTGACCATGAATTTTTAACTTCCACTGGAGAAAAAAAAATACAGTAATCCTAAGAGAAGAAAAAGCAAAAGAAAAAAATTCATGGTCAAACACCTACTTATTGAAGCTATGCTAAAGCTACGGTGCCAAGATTCTTGAGATTTTAGATACCGTAAAGAATGGATCTTGGTCTAACTCAACCCCAAAAGCTAGCTTGTAGGAATGAGGATTGTTCAAGCCATATAAGGAGATCAATTACCCATCTCATGTCTGATGTGGGACTCTTAACACTCCCCCACACGCTCAAACCTTGTTAACTGGAGCGTGGACAAAATAATTTGGGGGCCCAACATCGGTGAACAAAGAATTGGAATGAGTCTGTCTCTGATACCATGATAGAAGATGTTTTGAAGTATTTTGTTGCGTGTTTTCATTGTTGTAAAGTCACGTTATATATAAGAATGTAAGCCAAAGTTATGGCTAAAATCAAGCTAACCTAATCTCTCAAATCAAACTAACCTAATCTCTAAAATCAAGCTTAATCTGATCATAATCATTGATATTGTGCTGATTATGATTACTGAAATTAAGCTAAGGCTAATCTAATTTATTACAAGATTATACATTAAGGATTCAGATTCTAATATACCCATTTAATCAAAACGAGAGGTTTACGTACATTGAGACTATCTCGAAAATCATCAAAGAGTTGCAGTGGGAGTCCTTTGATAAAAATATCGGCAATTTGATAGCGTGAAGGAACATGTAGGTCGCATACTTGACCTTGAGCGACTTTCTCACGTACGAAGTGTATATCCATTTCAATATGTTTAGTGCGTTGATGTTGAACTGAGTTACCGAAAAGCTAAACTGAACTAACATTGTCACAACAGACCCAAGTGGCTTTCGTAACTGGACGGTGAAGTTTCAGAAGTAGGTTTCGAATCTAACAGGATTCTGATACGACATTGGCCACCCCGCGGTATTCGACTTCAGCGCTGGACCGGGACAAGGTAGGTTGCCATTTTGCAGACCAAGATATCAAGTTATCTCCAAGGTAAACACAATAACCAGAAGTTGAGCGTCTAGTATCCAGACATGCGCCCCAATCTGCATCAGTGTATGAGATGAGTTTATTAATTGAAGAGGGGTAAATGTGAAGTTCGAATTCGAGTGTACCCTGAATGTAGCGAATGATACACTTCAATGCAGACATGTGTTGGGTTCTTGGGTCATGCATAAATAAGCATACTTGTTGAATCGCATCAGAAATATCAGGTCTTGTGAAGGTCAAATATTGCAATGCGCCGGCAAGACTACGATACTCAGTCAGATCATGATAGGGATTACCTGAAGAGTTACTTAGTTTTGCTTTTGTGTCCACTCGTGTAGGGGATGGTTTACATGAAGAAATGTCGGCCCGCTCAATAATCACCTATGCATATTTATTTTGTGAAAGAAATAATTCTCATGAATGTCGGGTGACAGAGATACCCAAAATATAGATTAGTGGGCTCAAATCTTTCATAGCAAATTCAGAGCCAAGCTTAGACATAATGGATTGTCGAAAAGCATCTGATGAAGTGGGTAAGATGATATCATCCACATAAAGAAGAATATATGTCATATCTTTTCCTCAAAGATAAATAAATAAAGAATGATCCGAAATGTTGTGAGAGAAGCCCAGTGTAGCCACATAATCTGCAAAACGCTGGTACCAAGCGCGAGGTGCTTACATTAGGATTCAGATTCTAATAGATACGAATGCCCTTAATAATAAGCTAATTTTATACACCTTGTCATTGTCAAGTAATAGTTAGATTTGAAATTATGTCATTATTGTACTCTCCTTAACAGAGGTACTTGAATATATTAATATGTACATTACATTGCTCTGGTTAATAAAAAGAAAAAAGAAAAAAAGCCGTAAGGAAGCGGGCCTCTTCGAATGACGGAATGGGTATCTTTTTTTGGATAAATTACAGTATCGAAAAAATAATAAAATATCCAAGCAAGAAAAAAGAAAAGACAATAATAAAATAATTAATGTTTTAAATTATTAAATAAGGGTAACTTTGTAACTTGTAGTTTATGATTCAGTGTTCTAAAAGACGAGGGCGTGATGCGAGGCGTTTAGCTTAACTCACGGGGACAGAGAATTACTCACTATGGAGCAGATCTATATTGATTAATCTTCGCGCAAGGAGTAAGCTGGGTTTGTGCTCATAACATGCAAAATAAGTGATTACAAGCCGGAATTGGAAGAATAATGGGAGAAGTGTAATGCTTTTTTGCTCGCATGAATCATGAACACAATATTGAAATAAAATGGATGGATAAATGGGCTATCAACCGCAACGAGAAATTTGCACTCTTCGCCAAGATAATTTGACAGTTTCAGGTTATTTTACTAAATTGCGATTGCTTTGGGACGAATTTGATGCCCTAGTACCTCCACCTTTCTGTAATTACGATAAATCTAAAACCTATGTGGATCATTTGCAATACTTGAGGTTATTCGCTTTTCTCATGGGATTAAATGACATTTACAGTCACACATGAAGTCAAACTTTTATGATGGTTTCGGTACCAAGTGTTAGCAAGGCATATGCCATGATAATCTCATATGAAAGTCAGTGTATGACAGCTGAAGTACATGGAAATTGAGATGTATTGGCTCATGTTGCTATGTATGCTGGGAAAGGGAACTATAATCCTAAGCAAAAGAAGAATTGGGGGATGTCTTGTGATTATCTTAAGCTCAAAGGACATACCACTGAGGGATGCTACAGACTGATTGGATATCCACCTGATTAGAAATTCAAAAAGAAGTTTGGACCTGGACTTGGACCTAAACAAGGCATGACAAATCATGTGCAGCAAGGCATTGCAAATCATATGCAGGCTTGTAACTCCCCGAACCATGGCCCGGGCGAAATACGACACTCGATGCCTGATTGCATGTGATCGAGCGAACCACATGGCTTGCTGAGTCAATATGGCATCTAAATCATGCATTTGTAATGATTTAAAACATGTAAACTAAATGCTGAATATAATCCAAAAGTATTTTCAAAAGTATCTGAAAGTATAAGTGTTTGAAAATAATATTTGACATGACATGCTACTAGTCTAGTCTATGAAACCTCTTAAACATGAGTCTGACTGAAAATTATTTTAACAGGACAAGGCTCTGCCTACCTTTACTATAAAGCATAATCATGAAAATAGATAGACTGACACCCTTAATGAAATGGGGTTCACCAATAGCTGATATAGGCGAAGTCCTAACATGATGATCCTTCGTGCTGAAACTCAGTACCGTGAAGTGCAGGCTCCGGGCAAAAGGGACGTAAGTACATTTGAATTGTACTGTATGTAAAGCAACTGAAAGAATAAATATGACCATGAAATAATAGGAACATGAAACTGAACGGTGAACATGATCTGACATGAACATGAATATAATTGGCTTGTAATCCCATGGATTTTATGAAAATAACTTGAAAAAACATGATTCGTGATTAAAATTTAGCATGTAAATAAATATATAATATAACTTGTGTAAAAATATGAAAAACATGTATAATTTTCATGAAATGAGTAACAATGATTATAACTTGTATTTAAGAACTCATGGATTTTGAATCATGTGTTCATGGATTACGGACCGGTTCATGATAATCCCAACGACCTATCATGAATACAATAATGGAGACATGATATAAATATATATATATATATATATATATATATATATATATATATATATATATATATATATATATATATATATATATATATATTTGTACATGTATTTAGGGTTATCATGAATTATAGCAAAATCTTAGGTCTGAGGAAATCATGCTTCGTGGACTAAATGTAGTGTGGGGAAGAACAATGATGTTCCCACATGTGGATAGCAACTTTTACATACCTTCGCGCCAAAACTTGTAATAAAAATCTGAACTTTGAAGAAGAATTCTAAAGCTTGCACTTAAATTCCTTGAGTTGGATTTTCTTAAAAACCCTAGGTTAAGAATCAATGATTTCACTTAGGAATTCATGAGAATGATATTAGAATTACTTAGAATTGCATGAAATAGAATTACCTTGATGTTGGAGAATGTTAAGAAGAGAGGAACTGCGTTCTAAGGTTTGGAAGAAGTGAAAATCTGATTTTTGGAACTAAGTGTGTGTATTTATATTGTTCAGCCAGTTGGGAGTTTTATGATTGAAATCGACGGTCCGTCGAATTTTCTACGGTCTGAAAAGGGACAGTATAATTTTGTATGGTCCGTAAAATCGGACCATTACCCAAGTGCTAATTTCCAGTGACTTCCAAAAGCTGGGGGAAGTTTTACAGCAAAAAAAGACAGGTCGTATAATTTTATACGATCTGTAAAAATTATTTCTTTCCTTTAAATTCAAGAACAGATTTTACGGTTCACTTTGATGGTCCGTCTTTCTCCGGCATAATTCTGAGATCGCAGAACTGAAACTGATTTTCAATTTTGACTTCGCCGCCTTGGTTTTCTAAACTCCTAAATCATAAACATGGTTTAGTTTGAAGGTACGATGTGTTATAATATCTCCCCCTTGGGATCATTCGTCCTCGAATGATGGGTCATGGTTAAGAATAAGACTAGACATAGCATGAGTACATGAACGTGAAGAAACATGGCATAAAACATGGGGACTGAACTGACATGATTACATGGAAACATGAACGTGGGGACATGAGTACTGAATACATGAATGTGAATCATGAGATATTTGTTCTCAAATGATGGTCGTGTTTAGAAGTAGGACTAATTTATGGAATTTTCAAAATTTTTGACAGGGTTTCCTCTGTAAATAGGACTATCCCAATATTTTTCAAACACATACCAGCTAACCAGAGCACAACACAAGCCTCACAGGGCATCTTAATATGTATGCCATGGCATAACATGGTAACTAAAATATGGATGTGTCTAACATGAATACTGAGCTGACATGAATACATGATTACTATCTGTCATGAATACCAATCTGATATGAACAGATGGATATTGAACTGAATGAATACATGAATACTATACATGGGATTTTGAAAAGAATTCGTAGGCATGAATGACATGGGTATTGTATCATAAACATGTACATGATATGATTACATGGACACGATGAGCATGATATGGGACATGAATACATGAATATTGGCTGACATAGATACAAGATATGAGATATGAAATATGGATATCATAACATGGAATCTGAATGCTAAAAACATGAATATTACAGCAAGATTAGGGATGACAACGGATAGGATCTGGACCGAATCCTACTAGACCCAAATCCAGATCTGTTTTTCATACCTAGATCCAGATCCGGATCCAGATTCATCGGGTCCATAAAAATCAGATCCAAATCCGGATCCATCGTATCCACGGATTGAATTTGGATCCACATTCTTGAGTGCATTTTCAACGCAATAATTTGCATGTTGCATGGAGAATTGGACGATGACATCTTTGGCCTCCCTATATTGTTGTAGACAAATGAATGTCTCCTTGATTTTATAAAGCAAAAAAAAAATCAGGAAGCCTCATAAAATGATAAAGACCTAATTAAATCTGAGAAACATGTACATATATTTGTAACAAAATGCATTTTTCAGTATGATAGATAGAAAATTAAATAAGTAAACAAGAGATAATTTGAGTATGTTAAAGAATGCATGGTATTTAAAGAAGCTGTTTCATTTAACTATTTTGGAGTAGAAAGACATTAAAGTCATATTGAAGCAAACATGGAAAGTAAATATATTACAGCACTAATTTATATCTATAGAATAAATTAAGAGGTCTGTTAATTTATTTATTCAAGGAAATTCAGGGGTGTGAGAATGGAAGCTGAGGGTGATTAGTGGAGTAATAAAATTGTTGTTCAAGCCGATTCTTCCTAAAATTTTCAATATCCATTACTCCAAACTTGAATGTAAAATACATAAATTATGAAAAAATTTAAGAAAATACTTATAAAATTACATTCTAGGTTATGCATATATTTAATAAAGAACGGATCCACGGGTCGGATCTGGACCGGATACGGATCTCAAACACAAGATTCAGATCCAGATTCGATCCGCCAGAAACGGATTCGGGTCCGATCCGAATCCATCGGGTCCAAATTTTGAAGATCCATATCCTATAAAACGGATCTGGATCCACTGGATCCAAGATCCACTGCCATCTCTAAGCAAGATATTTGAATGCTGAGCAGAGGTAAGATCTGGACACTGAACGGACATGAGGTCTAAATACTTGAGGTAGTTACCTTATACATTTTCTTCTTGTCCATTAATAAATGCGGATATTTGGGCTTCATGTTCTCTTTGGCTTACCATGTAGTCTCCTTCACATTTTGGTTCCTTTACAACACTTTCACTGGAGCGACTTTCTTAGTCCTCAACTTGCGAAATGGATGATCTTTCATAGGATCTTGTATGGTCTGATATATTTGAGACTAACTTCTCTTTCTTCTCAAATCACATGATGTCTTTCATAGGCAAAACTTTATAGAAACACCTAATTGTTAACATGAAACTCTAATTCTCTGCGACATACATTCATATAGGACTTTTGCGATTCTTAGCCATTTTCAAACGCTCCTGAATTAACTTGACTTTCTCCATAGCCTGATGGACCAAGTCTTGTCCTAAAAACTTTATTTCACCAACTTCGAACCAACTAATAAGTCATCTACACCTTCACCATACAATGTTTTAAACAGTGTTATCTTGATACTAGCATGATATATATATATATATATATATATATATATAAACAACTCAATGAGAGGCAAATAATCATCTTAACTACCTTTAAAGTCTAGGACACATGCGCTCAACATATCTTCGAGTATCTGGATAATACGCTTAGCATGACATCTATTTGAGGATGAAAAATGGTACTGAGATGGTATCCAATCCCTTTTAAAAAGACTTCAAAAAAATTTCTCTTTGAACTAGGCATATCGATCTAATCCAATGGACATTGGAGCCCCATGTAATCTGGAACTTTCCTGAATATATAACGTAGTATAATCTTCTGCTGAATCGGCTTTCTCTAGCTACCAATTTGAAAACTTAGCCACGAAATTAGCTATATTATTCTTCATGTCATTCCACCAATAAATTCCCTCGAGGGCATGATACATTTTCGTGGAGCTTGAATAGATAGAATATCTAAATTGTGCGCCTCTACCATACTTCTCTATTTGCGTCTATCTACATCTGAGACGTAAAATTTTCCTCGGTACCTTGGAGTACCATCATCTCCCCCTTGTTCAAAAGTCATGGATTTATGTTTGCAAATCCCTTCCTTTAGCTGCAATAGATAGAGGTCATGAAACAGTTTTCCTCTTTTGCTCAACTACTAAGGAGGGTTTGGCTCTGTTATGCACAACCATTCTACCATCTTCGGGGTCCAAAAGTTGAACTCCTAGGTTTTCTAAACAATAAACTTCTTTCATCATGATTCTTTTATATGCCTTATCATGAGCTAAACTAATGATACTTGATATCTTTCTGAGATACTTCCTAAAATACTCATAGTATTGTTGTGCGCTAAGTCTTTGACCAACACCCTGAAGAATAGAGTCTCGTGCGATGGCACTACCTTTGTGACACATAACTAGGCATGATCTTATAGCTTTTCTGTGACTACTTAATTGATAATAACTGATCTTGACATAAGTCAATCGATGATCATTCTACTCACTTCGTGTTTCTTGTACATATGAGGCACAACTTTATGGATACTATCTCATTATGCCCTCATTACTGAACTGAGGTTCTTCATATCTCATGTTAACCCTCCGGGTTTTTAAATATTCAGCCGCACTCCTTGACAATTTACACATCTCTCTCTTGGACTAAAGGTTAAGATCTTATATTTGAAGATCCTTCTCTCTTGTTGGGATCCAACCAACTTTCCTCATCTTCTGCAACTCTGTGCACTTTATTTCACTGATGGCTCATCTTTTGACTCACTTCCGAGCGATCTTCCTTATTAGGAAAACTGAACTACTTACATAAACAAAGAACTAAATTACTTGCATGGACTGAATTACTGGCATATTCTGTCTTAATGACTTAACTTCACTCCTACTACTAGTCTTATGGAAAACCCCCATTTTTGATAACTCTAAAAGACTGTGCTTATGTAGTTTGCTCTCTTACTGCCCAACTGATTTCTTCTTCCACTGTCACTGTACTTCATATTTATCTTAAACTCTTTGGGTTCTAATATGTATTCGGTGTATTCAAACTGCTACTCACTCACCAGTGTTAACCTAACTAAGAAAATCAAATTTTACCTTTACTAGCTCTGCTGAAATTGCTAATTCACTGTATCTACTCAAAACTTACTTACTACTATCTACTAACCACCTGCTAGCATCATGTTCTCTGGTTCTGTCCTGAATACTAAAGTGAAAGCGTAAGATTATTTCTAACTTCTCTCATCATTTGACCTTGTTCTGCGATCATATACTATCTTTTAGGAGCTATAGACATGGATCAAACTTAGGACAATTACGTTTCTCTTAAATGAAAGGTTGAGATATCTAACCCCAACTTTCTATACACCTTAAAGTCATGTCAAATTATACACACATGAGATAAACGCTTAAATCACATAACCTTAGAGAGAACTGTCATAAATTTAACGAATTATTACTAACTAAACCATTGCATTATTAATGTGTTGTGTTAAAATTATATTGTTACTCCATATTTGAGGTGAAAGAGTTCTAGAAATCATATTTACTACTATATAAAAGGAGCAAAAATACACATTTAAGTAATTGAAGATTAAATATATTTAATCAAATAATATAAGGATTAAAATTAAAATTTATCTATAACTGAAGGACAAAATATGTGATTACCCCTTCGTCTCTTCTATCAATTTTAACATATAATTTTTTATTTTTTTCAAATGAAATTCATGTTTAATTACAACTTAACTTACATCCTTACTCAAAAGACTCAAACTTTAGCTATAAATATAAGAAAAATTAGCATCTTTCATTTAATGACCTTATAACAATAACAACTCCAAAATTAAATAAAAAAAGACCATTTTAACTCAGTGGTAGAGTAACACCATGGTAATGCGTAAGTCATCGGTTCAAATCCGATAAGGGGCTTTGTAAAACTCCAATCTAGTATTCATATTTGAGGGGAGAATTGTATTTTTATTTGTAATATTCAGTGCAAGCTCTAGCTGATGCCATTGATGTAAAAAAGACATCTAAAATAGACCGAGCTAACTGCGAATATTATTATTAGAAAAAGATGCACTAGAACATGTTATTGAATTGAGTGAGAGGTCCCTTTCTTTCCTACTACAACGACAACAATATATCCAGTGTAATTTCACAAGTGAAATCTGGGAAAAGAGGGAATAGAGTGTACTCAGACCTTACTCTGTCTTGGGAGGTAAAGAGGATGTTTCCGATATATTCTCTGCTCAATAAAAAGCATATCAAAGCAAGTCAATTTAATAACCTTACATGATGCAATTCTTTAAGCGAGGCCATCATAGATACAAAACATTGGATGAAAACTAAAAAATATTGAACTTCTATATATAAAATTTTCAAACTTCTAACTTTTCAAATACTATTTTTTGGCAATTTTTTTTTAAAAAATATATTGTTTGAAAGTATTTTATGTCATGTACCCCAATATATAATATTATACAACATTATATCTGAGGAAAAATAATAGACATAATGTAGCAACCTTATATAAAAGTGTATAATAGTGAATAAAAGATGTTTATACACAAATATGTTAAAAATCGGGTGGTGATACATAAAATATGGGGTTAGGTGAGGTAAATATTTTCAGAAAAAAATATAAAAGCATAATTTTTCTGGCGTATAAAAGGTGTTTATAAACCTATGTAAAATAAACTAAGTAACAAACTTAAAATATAAGCTATGTGACATAAATTTTTTCTTCCAATTGACATAAAGTGTAATTATTCATTTCTTTTTGTGGGGTTGGGGTGGGGTGGGTGGAGGGGGGGGGGTTGGGTGGGTCTCATACTAAATATTTGTTCAAATACTTTTGTGAAGGGGAAAGTCCGAAGGTGAAAACCCCACCTGTACTAGAGACCCCTTGGCCAGGTGGAATGTAAATCGTGGGATATGCGCGAGTGACAGCCATGCAAGGGAGAGGATCAACGGCACACGAACCCAGCAACAACCCTTGTAATATTTCAGAGACTGTCACCACACGAATTCGAATCCGCGACGTCGGAATAATTATACCCAATCACCTTGCCATTTATCAATTCGCCGCAATATTTGTTCAAATACTAGTAGGAGACAAATATATACTCCAAGTAGTCATTTTGTGAACTCACATATTCAATCATTTAACTCCCCATCTCTTCCTCTTCTTCTCTTCTTCTTCAGCAATATGTAAGTTGTAACTGCCATCCAATACACAACTTCTTTCATGCTCCCTACCTGAACCACCCCCACCCTAACCCCACCAATGTCCGTACTAATCACTCCTGCACTTCCCAACGGTTTTTCACCGCCGGCGCCGGCACCGGAGACGGCGCCGGAAGAGGCAGATGAGGAGTCGCTAACTCATCCACTGCTCAATAGACTCAGTCGATCAGCATCGAACAATACTTCTCAGGTCGCCATCGTCGGGTCTAGTGTTTGCCCTATTGAAAGCCTTGACTACGAGTATGCGTAATTATCTATTATGTTTGTAGTGTATATGTTGTGTAATGTATGTGTAATTTGAAAATAGAATAATACGAACTATGTTCGCTCTTCATTCGTGTAATTAGTTGTTTGTACAACTCCTTCGTGTTAAAATTACCTCTCTATTCTATATATATGTGTGTGTATATGTTGTAATGTATGTGTAATTTGCAAATAGCATACACGAAGTATGTTCGTTCGTGTCTTCATTCCTGAAATTAGTTGTTCTTAGAACTCCTTCGTGTTGAATTTGTGTGTATATATATATGTGTGTGTGTGTTGTAATATATGTGTAATTTGCAATAGCATCACACACGAAGTATGTTCGTTCATGAATTTAGAGGGCGTTTGAACATAAAAAATGTGAAATTTGAAAAAAGCTGAAAAATGATATTTGGCAATTGGAGTTGTGTTTGGACATGAATATAACTTGGAAAACTGTTGAATTTTTGTGAGTTGATTTTGGGTAAAAAAATGTTAAAACAGGTATTTGATTTTTTTTTCATTTCTGAAATATTCCTGAAAAATTATAACAATTCTATGTCTAACACATGTATTTCGTAAAAAAAGCGAAAATTATCCATAGCCAACGGGCCCTTAGTTTGCTCTAAAATTCATTTGTGTTAAAAAAGATATATAAATTAAATATAACAGAGTTCAGGGCTTCAGGGTGAGATGTTGAAGTACTTAATTATTTGGTCTCGATTATGGAATTTTTTCTTAATACTCTTAAGGAAGAATTCGGTTATTTCTATACAGAAGCATATAATTTATGATAATAGCCGTTCTACTATGTTTGTATCTACAGTTCTACTGACAATATTGTGGAAAGTTCAGTTTTTTAGTCTGTAGGGGTCGAGAGGTCTGTGCTTAGAGAATCTCAAGATTTATGTGATCATCTGGTGCTTTGTCGATTGGAGTTTTGTGATGTTTCTAGGATTTGGAGAGAATGTGAGAGATGGGAAAGAACACTAGAGAATTGACAAAAAAGAAAAAGGAAAAGATCACATTTTACCCAAATATGTGCATGATTTAGTTGAAGACTCATCCATATTATGTCTAGTAGGAAAATGAAATCACAATTTTGATCTTTTTTGTGATTATTATTGTATTTGAGCAAATTAATAAGAGTGTTTACGTTAAAGCATGGGGGGTAAAGCAAAAAGGAAATTGGAGATCGATGGAAGATATGCATGGAGCTAAATTTGATAAAGAGTGTTTCCAATTCTATTTTCTTTTTATTTTGAAGTTCCTTGAAGAAGATTTTGGTTTTGAGCTGGGTACATATTTTGGTGGAAAATGTTTCTTTTTTCTTTCCCTTTCTCTGATTAGATTGGCAAAATAAACGATGACCTAATAATGGTGCTTGCTTGATTGAAGAATCATGGAGAATGATTATTTTAAGCAAGACTGGAGGCGCGGAGAGAAGATTCAAATACTGCAGTATGTATCTATGAAATGGATGATGTGCTTTTTCATTGGATTGCTTGTCGGCCTTGTTGGTTTCTGCAACAATCTTGCTGTTGAGAACATTGCTGGAATGAAATTTGTGGTGACCTCTGATATGATGCTTGCGAGAAGGTATACACTTCTGTTCATTCATAACTTTTCATGTAATACCCACATATGGCTTTGATTGTTATGCTGAGATTACTTGAATTGTATAATACAAACTGATATCTGCTGCTATTTCATCTAATTTTGGTTTGGAGTTCTTATACTTAAAAAGATATAATCAGTTGCTTGCACAATCCTACTATTAGCCGTTATTCTTTTAGGTTATTGACTGGAATGTTATGGTCATATAAATACATGTATATGTTATGCATGTGTGTCTGAGGTAACTGAACTATGGAATATGGAAATAACCCTGTGCTCAAGTTTGTGGAGTGGAATATTTATGATTTCTTCTATATATATAAATAAAAAGTATTTGATTTACTTGTATAAATATGTTTTTGAGGTGAATAACTTGTGACATGTAATACAACAGGTATACAGCGGCTTTTCTTGTATTTGCATCTTCCAATTTCGGACTGACATTATTTGCCAGTCTAATTACGGCTTTCATCGCACCAGAGGCTGCTGGTTCAGGTATACCTGAAGTTAAGGCTTACTTGAATGGCGTAGATGCACCAGCAATATTTTCTCTGAGAACTCTGTTTGTGAAGGTAAAGTGACCTTGAATTGCCTTTTCATTTGGATGCCAATTTTTCCTTATCCAATTTTACATTTTATTTACTAATGTTCAGTTCTAGACTTCTAGTGTTGGTGGTGGATTATGTGTTTGGGAACGATCATGAATTCAGGATTATGTAATTGTGTGGTTGATCAATTAATGTGATCTTTTATACTACATAAGTGAGCTCATAGAGGATTTTTTTGGGGGGGGGGGGGCGCAATTACTTTTGTTTGCATTTAATAAAGCGAGACAGATTCTGGTTTATGAAAATAATATTTTCATGAACGCTCTTTAGTGATTTTGGATAAGCTTGGCGTTTTACGAGGTTCAGATAGAAGATCAACTAGTTTGGACACAAAGCACCTTCTTTGTAATGTGAAAAATGTAGAGCTCCCTAAGAAGTACCTAGGATTTGATATTATTTTCCATCAGTTACATCAGGTCAAGCTAGACCTGTTTGTTATTTGTAGGAGAATCCTGGTCATGCTTAGCCCTAGTGATACATATATTTTTTCTCCTCATCCTAGTGCTTCATAAATATTCACTGGCCAATGCTGGGAAGCAGCTTGATCTCTAACCTCGACATGCTTATTCTTATATTTGTTCCATATAAAAACATTTTGTACTTGGATCTTTAGTTTCAACTAACTTCTGAAAGTTGTCTCCTGCCAGAAATATTGTCCATAACAGGCTTAAACTGCAGCTAATAGTGTGGTTTTAAACTGTCATACCATTTGGGAGGTGTTCTACCTGGGGTTGTCCCAGTCTATAGCCTTGCACTGACAAAGTTATAGTTTATGAACTTTTAAATCTGCAAAGTCAATCATTTAACTATTTGTTTCTTATAGAAGATACTTGCTTTTCAATTTTACCATGGGCTTATCTACAGTTTGTGCATGGATATTTAAATCTTCCATAGTTTTTATTATTATCTTATCTTACGTCATGTGACTAGTTGATAAAGAACTTTTGAGTTTTGTGTCATATTTTCTGTCTGTCTTCCCTCTATTCCTTTGATTTGAAGCCCTAGTGCAACTTGTTAGAATAAGAGGCCTTACTTGAATCTTTAATGAACAGATTGTTGGCAGCATTTCTGCCGTATCAGGATCTCTGGTAATTGGAAAAGCAGGTCCCATGGTTCATACCGGTGCCTGCATTGCAGCACTAATGGGTCAAGGCGGGTCAAAGAAGTACGGATTAACTTGGAAATGGCTGAAGTATTTTAAAAACGATAGAGATCGACGAGATCTTGTAACATGTGGATCAGCTGCTGGGATGGCTGCTGCTTTCCGAGCTCCTGTTGGTGGTTTGTTGTTTGCTCTTGAAGAAATGGCATCTTGGTATATCTAAAAAAATGAACATGCTTTAGGCTGATTCTTGGTAAACCAACAAGTTTCTGGGAGATAATAGTCCTTATCTCTATATTTGATAGTAAGATTAAAGTAGGATATTTTATGGTGCTAAGTGGAAGTATAAATAAAAAAATATAAAAAATAAAATAAAATAATTAAAAAAAGATTAAAGTAGGATGTTCTCTCTCTTTTAGATGGTTGATATTATGCACAACATCTATATTGAAATTGACTTCACTGCCCAACAAGGACTTTTTAGATTGCCTTATAGTTGGTGGCTTTGCACTTTCTCTTTTAAGTTATAATTTGCCTCTAAAGAATAAAATACCTAAAGCAGTTATTCTAGCCCTTCAACAAAATATGTGGCGCATGGACTTCTGATTCCTTGGGAGAGGATCTGGACTTACAAAATAGGCTATATGTTGACTGTTGATGATTGTCAATTATGAGAGAGAGAAGTCTTAATTATTATACTTTAGTTTTATTTGTTTTATCTGAATATCTACTTATTTTTTCTTTTATAATATAAGACTCTGCAGTACACCTCAAAGACACTGCATTTCTTTCCTATGTGATAAACAGCGGTCTTATAGAGGACTTTGAATATGCTTAGATTTTACTTAGCACAAATGTGTATTACCTGATAGTAGCCAAGGTTGATTACCACACCTGTGTTGATTCTCTTTTAAGAGCTAAATATTTTCTAGTATTTTATTAACTTCCTTGACATCGATTAAATTAATACAAGTATAGATCTTCAACTAGGAAAGAAGTGTAGCTGTAGTATTTAATATACTTTACTTTTTGAGAAGTCAGTGTGGCTGTAGGTTTTTATTAATTATGAGACATAATAAGCTTGTAGAACTTCGGTATTATAGTGGCAACTATTTGCCAGAACATCATTGATGTAATATAGACAAGTAAATAATTGACTAGTAAAAGGCATTAGTATTGTGTTAGGGTTCAATTTCATCAACTTCTAATTATATTTGAGAGGACTCATTTAGCAGTCTTCATCTGTCATTAAGGGCAATTGAACTTCTTGTTAAGGTTTCTTTACATGATACAAAGATTTGGTTGATACTGCCATAACATTGCCACTGTAAAATGTTTGAGGCTCCATAAGGTGCTTTCTCCTCTCCTTCGGTATTCTGTATGCTTTCATTTCATAATCTCCTTTTTCAATGTACTTTTGAGATGGGAATCTTCTGTCACCAACCTTTGCATGAGCAAGTCAATATGATCCTCCTTTTGGGCATATATTTTACATATTTAGAGGCCTGTAGAATTTGTTCTTGAAGCTTCCTTTGGAAATAAATGTAAGGTTACTTCCGGTACTTGAACTATGTTCCTTTTATTTATATCACCTTCATCTTCTGTGGCTTTAGATATTTAGGTATAAAGTGGTACCTTAAATCCAAGGCCAACAGTATACTGTTGAAGTGATTTATATTGTCATTGAATGTATTTTGACCATAAGTTGTGAAGTCTTATTTTCAGCTCCCAAATGGAGACAGTAATGATCTGTGAAAGATGATTAAGCCAATGGGGATAGTCCAAACTTGCTTTGATTTTCTTGAGTCGTACTTTGTTCAGCACACTATAGTTATGCCTGAGCTGATTTTGCTGGACATGAACTTCCTGTTAAGTTAAGTCGTCATGGGTAAAGGAAAGTTCCATCACGGGAAGTTTACTCGTAAGTAGTTATGTGTGGACTTAAGTGAGTAAACTTTTCTTCCCATGGAATATCTGGTTTGTCAAGTCAGCTTTTTGAGATTCATTGAACAACTTGAAAGTTCTCTTTATCAGGTTTCTCATCTCTTTGCCCATACAAATAGTTGATTGGTTTGATGGATACTGAAATATGGATGTTGATATTTGGTGTGATTAGATTTAAAAGGATGCTGTAGTATTTTCCCTTCTGTTTTGACATTGTAAACATTTCGTTTGTGATGCAGGTGGAGAAGTGCTCTATTGTGGAGAGCCTTTTTCACTACGGCTGTGGTTGCAATTGTGCTTCGAGCTTTGATTGATCTTTGTTTGAGTGGAAAATGTGGGCTCTTCGGTAAAGGAGGTCTCATAGTGTTCGATGTCACATCAGCTAATAGCGCATATCAGATCAGGGATGTGCCTCCTGTTCTTTTTCTAGCAGTTATTGGAGGCATATGGGGAAGCTTGTACAACTTCTTACAGGATAGGGTTCTACGGATTTATAACCGAATTAACGAGTATGATCTTACATGGCTTTTAGATTTTCATATCTTTATTTTTGTTCAAGGCATGATAAATTAAAAATATTTATGTGGCTCCTTTTCTTTTTTTTTTCAGGAGAGGAGCTGTTTACAAAATAGTTCTGGCTCTTACGGTCTCCATTTGCACGTCTTGTCTTCTTTTTGGATTACCATGGTTGGCACCTTGCCGCCCTTGCCCTTCAGATACATCAGAACCTTGCCCTACAATTGGACGGAATGGTAACTTTAAGAAGTTTCAATGTCCTCCAGGTCACTACAATGATCTTGCCAGTTTATTTTTCAACACGAATGATGATGCAATTAAAAACCTTTTCAGCAAGGACACTGATAACGAGTTTCACCATCTCTCAATGCTAATTTTCTTTATCACCTGTTTTTTCCTGAGCATCTTTAGTTATGGGATAGTCACACCAGCAGGTCTCTTTGTACCTGTCATTGTGACAGGTGCGGCTTATGGTCGATTTATCGGGATGTTATTTGGTTCACACTCGACTCTTAACCATGGCCTGTTTGCTGTATTAGGTTCAGCTTCCTTTCTTGGGGGTTCTATGAGAATGACAGTTTCCTTATGCGTAATTATCCTAGAATTGACTAATGACCTCCTCTTGCTACCTCTAATGATGCTAGTTCTTCTTATCTCCAAAACTGTAGCTGATACATTTAATGGGAATATATATGACCTCATAATGAGGGCGAAGGGTTTTCCTTACTTGGAAGGTCATGCTGAACCTTACTTGAGACAACTGGCAGTGAGTGATGTGGTCACAGGTCCACTCCAGCTCTTTAACGGCATTGAGAAAGTTAGTAACATAGTTCATGTCCTCAAAACCACAGGGCATAATGGCTTTCCGGTGGTGGATGAACCCCCACTTTCCGAAGCACCAATTCTATTTGGTTTGATACTCCGCGCGCATCTTGTTACATTGCTAAAGAAGAAAGCATTTCTTCAAAATCCTGTACCTGCTGGATATGACGCCTTTAACCAGTTTTCAGCTGATGAGTTTGCGAAGAAGGGTTTAGACCACGGAGATAGAGTGGAAAATATACAACTGACAGACGAAGAGATGGATATGTTTATAGATCTGCATCCTTTTTGTAACGCTTCACCGTACACTGTCGTAGAGACTATGTCCTTGGCGAAGGCTCTGATGCTCTTCCGAGAAGTTGCTTTAAGGCACCTCCTGGTAATACCCAAGGTTTATGGGGTAAGAGCTGTTTCCTAGTCTTTTTGTTGCGAGTTCTTTTTCAATAATCTTCTCGGAAGCTGTATTTTATCCCTAAAGATAATTCAACAGTCCATAAAAGATACATTAGCATAACCTGAAGGATAGATTCCCCAGCTTCCTGCATGCATACTTTAGTGCTTTAGTTTATGACCTCACGAACTGTTTATATTCGTTCATGAATGCATAATCTTTCACCAAAATCTTGCGCTTTTAAGGTATTTGATGTGCTTCTGATCCTTGAGTTCCCGCTGTCTTGTTGCTTTTTACATTTTCTTTATCTTCATGGTTGCATCAACTGATCAACATTCCCATCGTCCTCTGATTGGATTAAGTACTAACAATTCCCTCACTGTAAATTTTATTTTTCTCTCGCTCATCCATCGCGTGGATTATGAAACTGTTACTTGTTTGAACCAAATACATTCTTTTTCACAAGTCGGAAGCAAATGCATTTTATTGAGGAGCCTGTAACTTTTTTTATTCAAATGAATGTTTCTTTATCTTCTTCAACTACATTTAGAACTTGTTGTTCTCTTGTTTGCAGATGATACCTGTTGTGGGGATAATTACAAGGCATGATTTCATGCCCGAACATGTGCTAAGATTGCATCCATCCTTGGCTAAGAGCAAATGGAAAAGATTAAGGTTCAAGTTACCTCGCGGGATTAAATTCTTTTAGAGACTACATGGACGTTCTAAAAATAGTCCTACTGAGGTATGTGAATAGAGCTGTACAACATGGCTGACATATGCTAGGTAAGTAGTAAGCTTATTCTTCCCTAATTACCTTGTCAAATTCAAAGACCCTAAGGGCCTTCTTGAGATAGATTTTGTATTTATTTAACCTCAATCAATCAAGTCGGTTATAGCTGCTCCGTTCTTGTGAATATCTTTATTTTCGTCATTCTCTTTCTCCTTTTGGTTCGCAATTTTGCAAACGGAGCTGTGAAGTTCTAAAATTTGAGTTTTGATGTTCCGTATTTTTCTTTTAACTTGCCCGGAAGGCAGATTTAACAATCTGTTGAAGATAGAGAGAAAAATGCTAAGTAGAGAAGGGGGCAGGGCAAATTATTTTTTTTGTGGACAAGGCTTCACCAGCCCTGTCACGACCCAAGGCCATGGCATGTACGTCCGCTTCCAACCAACAGACGTCACAGATTTGTCCCTCGGACTATGCCGTCATTGAGCCGAAAAGCGTGCATACCATGTGAACTTGTATTACACCTTATAACGCTCTCCACTTTCCTCTCCCATTTCGATGTGGGATTCGCCTAAGATGTAAATGCACCCCTTTTCCGGAAGCTTGCCAACCTAGAAGTCATTCAGTTCTTCTCTTCGAGTCGCCCTCTGTCATGGGCGTACAAGCCGTAGGTCACCCATCCCGTATGTCATCCCTATTATAACGGTGTTTCCACTATAAGATCCTGACTAAATGGTGAAGAGGCTTATCTCAATTTTTGTGGGAATAGCTAAAACTTTACAGTGCTTCTGCTATATGTTAAATAATTGTTCTTTTTATGTCATGTAGACTGCATTATGCATTTCGCAAATACACACATTATATATATATATATATATATATATATTATATATTATGTGTGTGTGTATTAGAGCAGTTCCAATTTGTCAAAACAGGCTCCCTGTTGTCTATACACACTTGCGCAATGTTTGAACCAAAGCTGATAAAACGTTCAAGATAGAGTAAACAAGACTATAATGAGCAAATCAATGGAGATCTGATGCATTTGATCGCAAAATGATACACAATAAATGTGTGAACAAAAAAACAAATGTCAAGCATTCATTAATTTTGTGTAAACATCCAATGCTGATAAATTTTTACCTTGTAATAGGTGAGTTTTTCTGGAATAATTGTGCGAATTTGGAAGAAGAGGAAAATGGTCAAAAAAGTTTATTAATAGAAATTTAAGGCCCGTTTGGATATTGATTTAAAATTAGGTTGATTTGAAGTTGAAATTTTGTTTGGACATGCAATTTATATTTCGTAAGTTATATTTTTCTTATAAACATGAAAATTCAACAATTTGTGAAAACGATCAAAAAAATTTCAATTCTTATAGAATCTTACCAAATAAGCAAAACATAATTTGTAAATAAGGTATCAGAATATCCTAGGGTTGTCCAGTGGGTTGGGTCGACTCGATTCCGACCCGTCCCGTCCCGATCCCCCTTAAAAAAATGGTAGCGGGGTTCGAAATTAGGATGGGACTAGGGTTCGTCCCGCCCATCCTGATCCCGCCCGCGCCCCCATCCCGACCCCCCCTTTTGCAAAAATAGTTGTTGCACACCGGCCAAATTTAGATTTTGGTCGTTGTGCAACGTTTATAACGGCCGCTTTGGCCCCCTACCCCATAAACTCCCATACCTCCTTAATATTTATTTTTAATCTATAAGTTAGTATGTTTACACTTTAACTCTATTTCTCAACTATAAATACCTCATTTTTCTCTTCATTTTCTCACAAATCTTCATATCATCTCTCTAATCTATCTCTTTATAAGTCTACATTGCCTAATAAATATTTTATTTTATTTGATTATTTATATCAAAGTTCAAAAGTTGGGAGTGAAGTTGTCAACTAGCTTAATGATCATCCATAGAGCAAAGTTTCGATTTTCAACCTTGATTACACATCGACGTTACGTTGGCGTTTGGTACCTTCGTTCCTTCTTTAAATTATTATTGTTACTTAATTTTAATTATCCTACTTAATTTCATTATCTTAAATTATTTATTTGCATAATTATAATAGAACAAATTGTGTGTTTTATTTCTGGTATAGGTACTAGGGGTAACATGGGTAAGGGTGCATCTTCTAGTAATCATAATTACGATGATTTCACTCATATAGATGAAACTGATTTTTTTGATGTTAATATTAATATACCATTAGATCATGAGGTATATTCTGTATCTGAAACAGACTTTAATTTAGAAAATGAATTAGAAGATAATTTAGATAACAGTGCACCTCCACCTCAGCTTGAAACTCAAACTGGAATGCCTCATATTCCCCCTAGTATGAGTCGAGGCCCAAGTCAACGAAAATTAAAATTACTTGCATGAGATATTTTTGATAGGGACATTGATAATCAATTAGCTAGATGTAAAATTTGTCAAGAAATTTATAAATTTAAAATCGAAAAAGGTCAAGGTGGGATGAGAGGTTTAATGAGACATGTAGAAAGCTCTCACAAAGCAAGGTATAGCCAATACCTGACTGAAAAATCGGATGTGCCAATGCCTTCTGAGTCGGAACATTGTTCACATAGTGTCCCCGATCAAGTACATGGTCGAATTAACCTTATGACGGGATAATTATAGGTCCTAAATATGATAAACACAAAGATAGGAAAAATTAGTTGCGGTGGAGGGTTTGCCTTTTTCATTTTCTTTCTCTCCTGGTTTTATTCATTACATTAGAGAAACGTATAATCCTGCTTTTAACGATTTTTCTAGATCAATTGTTAGAAGAGACGTTTTTAAATTTTCACATGAATATCAACAATACTTACGTTATGCATTATATCATTTTAATGGCAAAGTGACTATCACTTCTGATATAGGCCGTAGTATTAACGGTAATGATTATTTAACTGTAACATGTCATTGGATAGATTAGACTTGGTCTATGCAAAAATGTATTTTAGCATATAGATATATTGATGATAGACACACTGGATTATTTATTGCAAGAAATATTCATGAAATTTGTGAATATTATGGAATAACTGATAAAATTATGATTGTTACATTAGATTATTCTACTTCTAATGATTATGCTGTAAACCATTTAAAACTAGATTAACTCCATCTTTTCTCGATAATTTTCATATAAGATGTGCATGACATATTTATAACTCAGTTGTAAAGGATGACCTAAATTTTTTTGAAAACATTCTTGATAAAGTACAATTTGCTATAAACTTTATTTTTAAAGGTAATAAAATATAAAAATGCAAAGAGTATAAAAAAATTTGTCATGATTGTGGATTACCTTATAGAAAAATTACAGAAGAAGTAGCGACTAGGTGGAATTCTCTGCATGAACAACTACTTGTTGCTCACTAGTATAAAATACCTATAACTTTATTATTTAACGTCCATAATCAAAATCCAAGGGATATGCTTGTAAATAATAATTGAGAATTTTTTTTAGAACTTATTGGATTTTAGAGAATTTTTTTCTAGCTACTAAAGAATTTTCTGGTATTTATTATCCTACTATTTCAACTATGTTATTTTATATAGCTCTAATATTTTTGTTACTTAGTGAATATATGTAAAAATCATCTAACGGTCCATCTATTTAAAATGTTTATAAAATTTTAAAAATATTTTTTTCCTATTCCCACTATTTATATTATTGGTGCTGTATTAAATTCGATTATTAAAGTAGACGGTTGTAAAACACTTGTTGAAACGATTTATGAAAGTATAGAAATACTTCCACCTCCAAGTCCAACAGACCCAAATAAAGAACCAACTCACGAACCAACTAGAGAAGAAGTTACGTCTAGCATACACACTGAATGCAATATATATATATATATATATTACCAACAAAGTGCAAATAATCAATCGGCTCTATACCATCTTCTTCTACTTCGATGCAATCTTATAAAAGACATGTTGTTTCTGCCTCAAGTATTCGAGGCCTTAGAAATAGAATGTATAGTGGTTCAACTTTTTCACAAATTAGCGAGTTTGATGTTTATGTCTTGTAGGGTGCTGTACCGTAAGAAACAATTGTCAATGAAGATGGACGTGAAGACTTGCTAAGATACTAGAGGGAGAATGAGAAGAAATTTCTGACACTAGCAAAGATGACTTGAGATGTGTTGAATAATCAAGCGTCATCAACAGTTTTGGAAAACGTTTTTTCTGCTGGAAGGTTTCAAATAGGAGAGCATAGATACTCATTGGCGGGAGATAGCTTGGAGTTTGCATTTTTATTCAGAGATTGGATTAGAGCGGATCATAGAAGGTGCGGTCAAGCAGAGACCAACGAAGAAGATGACTACAACTACAACGAAATCTTATCCGAGGGAGCAAGAAGCGACGTCGAACAATTTGACCAACAACTTCCAATTCTGACAGAAGATCCTCAAGAGATTGTGAGAAAATTAGAAAGAGTATGATTGATTATGTAATTTTTAATGACAATTTTACTATGTGATTTGCAACTTTTGAACTACGAAACAAAGTTGCAATTTGAAATTGTATTACAAAAAAGATCATATTTCTATTAAATAATATAAGAGACACAAAAACAACTTTGAGATATTTTTATTCACTATCTTGTTCAATTATTTAAATATATATTTTTTAAAATTAACTAAAAAAAGTCACCCAAATCCTGCAATCCAACCCGACCCCTCCCGCCCCCAAAATCCCGGCCCCTCTTTAGGCGGGATGTGGGACGGGACGGGACCTCTTCCTGTCCCTCCTATCCCGGCCCGCTAGTCCCGTCTGATCCCGATCTCGGCCACCCCCCGTCACGCCATAGCCCGTCCTGCCGGATCCCGCCCTAACCTGGCCCACTGGCCATTCCTAGAATATTCTAAGGCGGCGCATTAATAAATCACATATCTTTATGACCGTCTTATAAATAAATGCTTGTGATTAAATGTTATTTATACATTCAAATATATATAATTTTGCAAAATTCACTGATCAAATAAATCAACATTAGTAGTAACTAGCTATTCTTTAATGTAAACCTTCCACATGGTAGAGACCTTCACGTTGAGTATGGTCCTTTTTATTGTTTGCAAAATTTAAAATGATGGGTCTTTGTTTGCAAAATATAAATTTATGAGTCAAATTTTATATTTAAAAAAGTTGAAATCACAACTTAAAATTCAAAATCCTACTTTTTGGAGAATTTGAGATTTCAAATAATGATTTGAAATTGAAATTTTATTTACGTTAAACGCTGATTTCAAAATAAAATTGGTATTTGAGCCCCAAATTCTATGCTCGAAAGCCTACTAAAGAAAAAAAAATGGAAGCTTGAAGCCAATGGAAGGAAGGGAAATGGGCAAACAAAAAAGCAATATAATGAATAAAACATCCCATATTAACTGAGTTTGGAAAGATCCGTACCGAAAAGATGTGATTTAGACCACCTATCTTAATAAAAAGGGGTCAAATTTTGGTTAAATGGGTTGGACCATTTTCAACTAAATAAAGAAAGATTTTAAACCGATAATTTTTGTGAGGGAAAGTTTAACAAAAGATTTCACACGCTTATATGGTGGTATTTTACACTTATCCGGTTTGATCAAACTGGTGTGTCTTAACTATACTAAAGAAAAATTATGTGTGTAAAAGGTTGTTTGTGGTCGGCGGATGTATCGCATAGATTTAATTTAAACGTCCGAGAGTAATCTTTGTAATTTATTATGATAAAGGATGGATCTTGAGTCTAAGCTCATGACATTTGAAGCGTGGGTAATTTAATTTGGGGCATAGTGTCGGGTGAAATAGGTAAAGAATGAATTTTTGGCTTAACTCAATCCAAAAATTAGCTCATGAGGAGAGGATTGTTCAAATTCATATAAAGATACCACACATTTTTATTAATCACTATTTCATTCTTCTATTAAATAATTACAGCAAAATTAACTTCAATTTATTCATCAAATGTCCTTAATGACTCCTCCTCCTACCCATCAAGAAGATGAGGAGATGTTTGTTCCCCGTTCAGATTTGGTACTTGAAGGACCTCAGCCTATGGAAGGTAATTTTTTAAGTATTTAATTTATGGGTTTAATTTTTTTAAGTATTTAATTTCCCGAACCCGCACATAGCGGGAGCTTAGTGCACCAGACTTCTCTTTTTTAATTTAATTTATGGGTTTGGAAAAAAATTCTCTCTCTTCTCTCCTTCCCCGACGGTGACCCACCGGCGACCAGCCCCCACCGGCACATAGCGGACAGCCTCCACCGGGGATCGGCGATCGGTGACAGGCGACCAGGTATCTACAGACCGAGTGAGTTTCCGCCGATCCAGATGTGCC